>JARQOD010000009.1:17412136-17494319 GCA_033576555.1 Oophaga sylvatica
CAAACCGCTTTTTTTTCCCAAAAAAACATCAGGAAACGTTTCGAAAAAGGAAAAGGGGGTGTGCGGATTTAAATTTTTTTCCTGGAACCCCTTTTCTTTGGGAAAATCAGGTCTTTTGGAGAAGCCAACCTAAAACCTTTTTTACCCATATAAAACCTAAAACCATTCATGTTGGGGTTGTTTCCCCTCACCCAAGGGAAATCGGCCTCACAATTTTCCCCTAAAAAACACCCCTAAATAAAGAATAAAGAATGGAAACCAAATTTCCCTCCAAAAAAACTTTCCCCCAACCCTCCAAGAGCATTTTTGGGGGGGGGCGATCAACAATGCCTTTTTTTTCCCAGCATGTTTGGAGCACCTTTGCCAAAAGCAAAGGTGAAACAAAAGGGGCCAAGGAACAAAACAGAGATTTTGGGTCCATGCCCGGGAAACTCCCGATCTTAATCCCTTTGAAATTGGCAATCATCAAGAAGGGGTGGACAAACAAAAACCAAAAAAATTCGAAAAATGAAACATTGATTGTGCAAGAAGGGGACTGCTATCAGTGGGGATTTGGTCCAAAATTATTGAGAGCATGCCGGGAAATTGCAGGGGGTCCGAAGAAAAAGGGCAACACTGCAAAATTACTTTGCTGCTTTAACCCCTTCAACGTAAATATGGTGTACAATAAAAAATTATATTTGGTACCCCGTGTTAGCCACAAAAATCTTGAAAAACTTTTCCGTCCAATTATGACAAGGAAATTTTTTAAGGGTGATCCTTTTATTGGCAAACCAAAAATTATATGTCGCTACTTTCAAGCTCAAAGGCTCCTTCTTCAGGCAAATTACATTTTGGAATAATTATTTCCAAATGAAATCTTGCCTGAAAAAGGGAGCCTTTGACTCTAAAAGCTAGCGAACATAAAATTTTTCTGGTTAGCCAAAAAAAAGGGGTTATCCCCTAAAGGGGGTCCACACAAAAAAAAACAAACGCTAACGGGATCGCAAAAAAAAAGTCACTATTAGCGTCCCCTTAGGTTTGTTTGTTCGGCATCCCCACCCCGAACGTGGCCCCTGCTGTGATCTCGTCCTCTCCGATCGTTTCCGGGCCCATTTTCATCGCTGGCGTCCCGCGTAGTATCTAATCGCGAGTGGGCACCTTTTTTTAGCGATTAGCGTACTTTTTGTACCGCTAAAGCTTAAGGAATCGCTAACCGCGATAGCCCCTTAACGATATCGCAAATTAGGTAGCTACTACGATATAAAACAATCCCGCTACGATCTCATTAGTATGCGACGCTAACGAGATCGCTAGCGGGATTGTGTAGTGTGGCAGTACCTTAAGAATGCCCTTGTCATAATTGGACGGAAAAGTATTCACAACTGTCAATATAAGCTTTTGTTACTCATATGTTTGCAATTATTATATTTCTGTCTGTGATAAAAACATCTGTCAAACACACATAAAAACCAGAGGGCAGCAGATCATGTGAAAATATAATATTTGTGTCATTCTCAAAACTTTTGGCCATGACTGTAAGTGTAAAGTGCCCCCTCCCTCCTCTCACCCTCAGCATCTCTTACCTTTTATACTTTCTTTTAGGTGTTGTACAATTCTCTGGATGTCTGTAGCTCAATAGCTTTACCCTTTGCAGGCTTCTTAGAATCAGAGAAACTGAAACTGAATCAGACTTCTTCTCAACATCTTATCTCAGGTCCTTCACAATTAGCTCATAGTGTATACTGTCCACATTACTCTCTACACAGCTCATTACTGTGTTCAGAAGGACCTAAGATGATGTCATGGCCTTAGCTCTTTCTTCAAAAATCACATGACATCCTCATATGGAATTATTCACACCCTGGCCCCTCCACCAGCATTACTGAGTACAAGTAAAAGTAACTTGAGACACAAACACTACTGAGAACATGATAAATACATGGGGGCCTAAAAGGACCCCAATCCATACAGATGTGGTTTTCACCAAAAAAGCATTGTTACACCGAAATGCCTATGAAAAAAATTATATGAACAACTGGATATTACCAACAACAATTACCTGGAGTTTCAAAATTCTAACTTAACTAATTTTGCAGATAATAGCAAAAAAGTAATATGCATGCTAGGGTTAAAAATCAGATAGCACTCATCAGATTTATACGGTGGTGTGAGCGAGCCCTAATGTGTACAACATATATTTTGAGTCAAGTGTCGTTAAATTTCTGCTTCTCAACTGACATATACAGAGCGTAAAATTACTATTGAACACATCAACCATTTTCTAAGTAAATATATTTCTGAAGGTGCTATCAACATGGAATTCTCACCAGATGTAACAACCCATCCAATCCACACAGGTAAAAAAAAAAAAAAAAACAGACGTCCATAAATTAAGCTATGTAGAATAATGAGAAATGAGTATTGAACACACGAAGAGAGGTGCAAAAAGACATGGAAAGTCATGACATCAGATGAAATCTATCAGTAATTAAAAAGCAATCCTGTCACTTAATGAAAAATAATATCAACTGGTTCAACTTGATGTTCTATAAAAAGGTGTCTCAATAAAAAAGTGCCACACAAGAAACATCTCATGATGGATAAAACCAGTGAGCTGTCTCAAGACCTTTGCGACATCATTGTTGCAAAACTTACTGATGGCATTGGTTACAGAAGAACTTCTAAACTACTAAAGGTTACAGTAAGCACTGTTGAGGCCATAATCTGGAAGTAAAAAGAACATCATTTCACTATAAACTGGCCATGACCAGGTGCTCTCCACAAGATTTAAGACATGGATTGTTTCAAAGAAAACAAAGTAATCTCCATTGCCTGTATGTACACGCACCATGCAAGACTCCATTGCTGATCAAAAAATATGTTCAAGTGGGTTTAAAGTTTGTTTAACAACATTTAGACAAGTCTGTGAAATACTGGGGGAATATAGTCTGGTCAGACAACACCAAAATTTAACTCATGATGCCATAATACACACCATGTTTGGAGGCCAAAAGGCTTGGAAGATCACCCCAAAAGCACCATACCGACTGTGAAGTTTGGAGGTAGGAACATCATGGTGAGGGGGTGTTTTTCAGCATACGACACTGGCAAACTTTGTATAATTGAAGGAAGGATGAATGGACAAATGTACTGAGACAAGCTTGATAAATAACTGCTGCCATCTGCTATGATGATGAAGATGAAATGAATGTGGACATTTCAGAAAGGCAGTGATCCCAAACACACAGCCAAAGAAACGCTCAATTGGTTTCAGAGACAGAAAATAAAGCTTCTAGAAGGCCCAGCCTTTTATCTGAAATGACACAGTGTTTCACATTAACACACACATAGCTCCAACAACGCTGCCAATGCCTGGTTCATGTCACATGAATAAGTAAACAGTTTTCCCATTAAAAGAGAGAGCGCACAGACATATCTTCTTGGTTCTCTACACCCTTTCTTGTCATTTAATTCCGGACACAAGTAGTGCTTGATCTGCAGGTAGAAAATATCCTATATAGTCTGTGAGCTGCAAATTTTTACACTGACTGTACAATGCATGTGAATGGGGCTTGGAAAACTTCCTATTAGCATACAGTCAAAAAAAAAATCCACACTAAATTGAGAACGTAATTAGGATTTTAATATCTGCAGCTGGAACTACCTTGAAATACCTGATGTTGCATCAGTACACTATAGACTTCATCTACTCTGATAGAGGTGAAATCCACAGCAAATTCTGCTGTAAAATCCTAGCATAACCTTGAATATTACACAAATAAAATCTTAACTTGTGTGCAAAATTGGCAACTTAAGGTAAATTCTGTGCTCTGCAGGGAGTAGGAACTGTGTACAGGATGGTGAAAAATGTTGCTTGCTACATATGCAACAAGACATGTATAACTAAATAATGCACAATGATTTATAACAGGAATGGGTAGACAGGAAGAGATCACATGTTAATTCATTGTTTGGTTCCTGCAGATGTTTGCCATCTAATAAAATTGTTCCAGTGCAGAGCGAAGAGGAGCCAGCATGACACATGGACAGAGCTTAAAGGGAGTCTATCAGCCCAAATTTACACTTCAAACTAACCACATAGCCATGTAGGGAATTGAGTACCAATAAAAATTGTCTTTTTGGTTTTCAAATTAGTCTTTCCGCTTCCCCCCCCAAAAAAAGACATATAATATACAAGTATCCACCCATCTATTTGGTATGCTGTCATGTCTTATATGTTGATTGACAGTGATGGCTTGACCGCAGCCAGTGCCGTTTGACGATATACCTGCAGCATGTGAGCAAACGAAATCTCAAAAACTCAAACACTAAATGAAGACTGAGGAAGGAATAATCACTTCTAGTTTTCTTAAACTTGGGAGCACATTTTGCTCTAAAATGCTGTACGACTCCTTTAATTTTAATATTCCTGTAACATGTTCAAGGCTTTCAGTTCCAGAAGGTGCAAAAAAAGCTCCATAATATTATAGCTCCTCCACCATGTTTCACTGTAGGTAGGCTACATTTAGTCATCTATAAATATGACTGTGGTGTAAATTCCCCACAAAAAAGGTTGTTTGTTTCATTCTTTTGTAGCACATTTTAACACAATTGTAGTTTGTCTATTTAACTTTTGCTAAAGTTTAGTCACCTTTTTTATGCCTTTCTATAGTCAGTGTTCTTCTCGGCTTTTGCCGATGAAGATCTGTTTTGCTCAGTGCGCGCTGCATAGTAGGGTTTGAAACCATCACTCCAGAAATCTCCAAGTCAGTCTGAATGCATATTGCGCAAGTCTTATTGCAATGTTCTGAACCATCTTTCATAGGGTTTCTCTACTTATATTTTTGCATTTTCCACTGCATCCTGGAAGCTTCTTGACTATTCAATAAGTAGCAAACTTCTGTTGAAGCTGGGATGCCAAGGTATTGTCAGATAATTTTGTACCCTTTACACTACTTGTGCTCGGTGATAAACACATTTTTGGCCTCCTTTCACAGTTCTCTTTTTGTTTGCCATCAAGAACAAGGAATAAAGATAGATTTATGTGATGTCAACACAAAGTAGCAAGGATTTGTGAAGTGTAAAGGAAACGATACATGGCTTTCTAAATATTTTAAAAATAAAACTCTGAATACTGTGACATGCATTTGTATTCAGCCCCCTGTAGTCTGATGCCATTAAATAAAATGCTGAGTGACTAATTGCCTCCAGAAGTCACATAATTTGTAAACGGAGAGAAAATGAGTGTAATTTATCCTCAGTATAACTACAGCTGTTCTGTAAAGGCCTCCAAGGCTTGTTTCAGAACATTAGGGATCAAACAGCATCACGAAAACCAAGGAACACACCAGACAGGTCAGGGATAAATTATGGAGAATTGTAAAGAAGGGACTTAGGTTATAAAAAATAGCCCAAGCTCTGAACATTTCACGGAGTAGTGTTTAATCAATCATCCAAAAAGAAAAGGCATTTGGCCCAACTACAAACCTACCAAGACATGTTTGTCCACCTTAACTGACATCCCAAGCAAATAAAGCACTAATTAGAGAGGCAGCCAAGGGACCCATGGTCACTCTGGTGAAGCTGCAGATATCCTCAGCTAAGAAGGGAAAATTTGTCCACATGACAACTATTCGCCGTAAACTTCACAAATCTGGACTTCATGGAAGAATGGCAAGAAGGAAGCCAAGGTGTTCTTGGGTGAAGAGCTGTGTTGTTTTGAAGCCCAAAAAAAAGTTCAATTTAGGCCTAATCTGATCACAACAACTTCCTCCATACATTTGGGGAGTCTCCCACATGTCTTTTGGCAAATGCAAAATGAGACTTACAATTTTTGTATGTAAGTAAAGTTTTTTCTGCCCACTCTTCCATAAAGGGCACCTCTATGGAGAACTCCGCAGCTCTTTCAGGGTTACCGTTGGGGTCTGTTCTGTCTCTCTGATTAATGCCCTCCTTGCCCAGGCTGAGAGTTTAACTAGGCGGCCATCTCTTGGCAGGTTTGTTGTGGCACCATCTTCTTTCCATTTGACGATAATGGATTTGATGGTGCACCTGGGATCATCAGAGATTGGGATATTTATTTGTAACCCAACCCTGACTTTTCAACAACTTTGCCCTTGACTTCTTTGGCGATCTCCTTGGTCTTCATGGTGTTGTTTGTGTCACGCTGTATAGCAGATATATATATATGTGATGTAAGTAATCTATATCAAATGGGCAACATACTATATAACATGCGCATAGATATATGATAACATAGAATTACCTGACAGAATGTCCAGTGGGTCAATACGGAATCCGTTATACGCTGTCTCCGGCTAGAGGGTGACCGGGGTCTATGCTGACCCTACACTGGGGTCCTAACTAATCCCTCTACCTGGAGGTACTGTTAAAGGTACAGAGGTCCAGGCCACCAGCGTAAACCCTGTCTCCTATCAATCCTGCCAACTGTAATCTAGTCCTAAGAAGGACCCTGATTACCACCAAAGGGAATGAACAGGTAACGGTTAATGAACAGAAAGACATACAAGACAGACAAGAAATAAAGTAAATAAAGTCTTACATACAACACTCACACACAGTAGGAACACCTAAGGTCTCAGAGATAAACTATAAGCTGTAAGAGTAAAAACAACTAAGGAACTCTTAGCTTAAATATTCTCAGAACCGATCCAGTCTGCTAGACTACATGAATGCTTTCACCGGCATCTAACAAGCAGACTGGCAGGTATATGAAGGAATCTAATTAGAACATAATCAAAAGCAGCCGGGCGAGGCTGGACCTAGTCTTAGCAAAGAGCTAGGTAAAATTAACTCCCTCATTACCAAACACAAAGAAACAGCAACTCAGCTGTGAGAAGTCAGAGTGTGTAATCGCGACGATCCTCGTGGCGATACACCCATGACAGTACCCCCCCCTCTACGAGGGGACTCCGGACCCTCAGGGCCAGGTCTGCCCGGGTGAGTTGTGTGAAAGGTCCGAACCAATCGATCTGCGTTAACATCAGACGCAGGGACCCACGTCCTCTCCTCAGGACCATACCCCCTCCAATGAACCAAGTACTGAAGGGATCGGCGACTGAGACGTGAGTCAATGATTTTCGACCCATGAAATTCCACGTTATCATTGACCACACTGAAGGAGGAGGTAGAGGTGACGGTATGACTGGTGCCACATACTTTTTAAGTAATGACTTGTGAAACACATTATGAATTTTAAACGTAGGAGGGAGGTCCAGACGAAATGCCACAGGATTAATTATGGAACTGATCCTGTACGGCCCGATGAATCTGGGACCCAACCTCCAGGAGGAAACTTTAAGTTTTAAATTCCTGGTAGACAACCAAACCAGATCGTTCACCTTCAGATCTAGACCAGAAACTCTCCCCTATCAGCCATCCGTTTGTAACGGTTCCCCGTAACCTTCAGTCTTAACCGATCTGGAACTATCAGTCTCCCTGGAAGTCCCACAGGGGCGTCCCCCTGAGCCCCCAATACCTCCCCCTCAAGCTCAGAGCATACAGCTGACACTACAACTCCCTCCTGAGGAATAGGAACCGGATCATCCGTCTTCCCGGCCCCTGGGAAAGTACGAGATAAAGCATCAGGAAGCAACTTTATTGAGCAGTCATATGCGCGATGAGGAGGTAACTCTTTACACCCCTCCTCTGAGAACATCTCCCCAAAGTCCTCCAGAAAAGGAGACAAAGTCCTAGGCACAACCGCACCGATGACCGTGCTCATGCAGTTATTCCTGCAAAATTCACCCCACTGGCTTATCTTTCTGGATTGCCAATCAATCACTGGGTTATGTTTAGCCAACCAAGGAAGTCCAACACAATAGGAGTAGGTAGACCCTCCAACACATAACAAGACAATTGCTCTTTATGTATTGCCCCTACTCGAAGATCTATGTTATGAACAGCTTGTACCAAGCTACCTTGACCGAGAGGTCTAGAATCAATAGAGACTATAGGGACCGGTTTGGCCAATACACTCAGTTGCATACCATGCACCTGGGCAAACCGAGCGTCCACCAGATTAGCCCCGGACCCACTATCAAGAAAAACAGAAATCCTCTCAGTTCTAGTACCAATCACCACCTCCGCAGGCACGAGAAACTGAGAGGGATTTGGGGACGAAATACACACTCCCAGGTTAACTCCTTTGCTCAAAGAGGCCCGGGATGGACACCCCCCAACAAAATGTCCCTCTCTCCCACAAAAGAAACACCTTCTAGTCTTGCGGCGCACTGCCGATTCCCTCCTACAAAAAGATGTCCCTCCCAACTGCATGGGTTCCTCAGAACAGACCAGGGGAACCTCAGTATAAGGGACTTTAGTAGTAGGTGGAGTCATCACGGGAGGCGGAGTTACCTCGCGTCTTCCCCGAATTCGTCTATCAATGCGAATAGCGAGGGCCATAGCAGCCTCCAGTGATGGAGGAGAATCATACTGAGCCAACACATCCTTTAATTTGTCAGACAACCCTTGACAAAACTGGCTCCTAAGAGCTGGGTCATTCCACTGAGTATCTGTTGCCCATCTACGGAACTCAGAAGAATATTCCTCCGCTGGACGATTTCCTTGCCGTATTTTACGTAACTTTGCTTCAGCAAGGGAAACTCGATCCGGATCATCATATACCAGACCCAGGGCAGTAAAAAATCGATCCACTGACTGGAGATCTGGGGAGCCTGGAGGAATGGAGAACGCCCAAGCTTGAGGGTCCCCTTGTAAGAGTGAGATAACAATTCCCACCCTCTGCTCTTCACTCCCAGATGACCGAGGCCGCAGCCGAAAGTACAATTTACATGCCTCCCGGAAAGTAAAAAATTTGTCCCGCCCACCAGTGAACCTGTCCGGGAGAGCAACCTTAGGTTCAGATCTGGTTTGCTCCGGGGGGACAAAACCTTGGACTTAATGTCTGCAAACTCCATGGACAACCCCTGCAACTGCCGGGCCAGCTGGGCTACTGGATCCATGACAGCTGGGGAGAATCTTTAGTATGGGCCGGTGAAAATGTCACGCTGTATAGCAGATATATATATATGTGATGTAAGTAATCTATATCAAATGGGCAACATACTATATAACATGCGCATAGATATATGATAACATAGAATTACCTGACAGAATGTCCAGTGGGTCAATACGGAATCCGTTATACGCTGTCTCCGGCTAGAGGGTGACCGGGGTCTATGCTGACCCTACACTGGGGTCCTAACTAATCCCTCTACCTGGAGGTACTGTTAAAGGTACAGAGGTCCAGGCCACCAGCGTAAACCCTGTCTCCTATCAATCCCTGCCAACTGTAATCTAGTCCTAAGAAGGACCCCGATTACCACCAAAGGGGAAAGAACAGGTAACGGTTAATGAACAGAAAGACATAGAAGACAGACAAGAAATAAAGTAAATAAAGTCTTACATACAACACTCACACACAGTAGGAACACCTAAGGTCTCAGAGATAAACTATAAGCTGTAAGAGTAAAAACAACTAAGGAACTCTTAGCTTAAATATTCTCAGAACCGATCCAGTCTGCTAGACTACATGAATGCTTTCACCGGCATCTAACAAGCAGACTGGCAGGTATATGAAGGAATCTAATTAGAACATAATCAAAAGCAGCCGGGCGAGGCTGGACCTAGTCTTAGCAAAGAGCTAGGTAAAATTAACTCCCTCATTACCAAACACAAAGAAACAGCAACTCAGCTGTGAGAAGTCAGAGTGTGTAATCGCGACGATCCTCGTGGCGATACACCCATGACAGTTTGGTTAGTGGTGCCTCTTGGTTAGTGGTTATGCAGCCTCTGTGGCCTTTTAGGAAAGGTGTGTATACATATGCACATGCCAATTTTTAGATATTTGATCCTACAAATTTAATTTATGCCTATATTTTTCTCACTTCACTAACAGACTATTTAAACCAGAATGCAATGATATGAAAGCCTGAAAATTAAGTGATACTCATGAAAAACAGCTGAAGGGTCAATTTACAATTCCGTTACACAAGTCTGCGTATGAAACAAGCATGTTAGAGAGGCAGAGTCTCTCAGAAGCAAAGATGGTTAGAGGTTCACCAATCTGTGAACAACTAGTTGCATGCAAAATTTGTGGAACAATTTCAGATAAATGTGCTTCAACGTAAACTTGCAAACACTTTGAATATCTAATCATATACAGTACATAATATCATCAAAAGATTCAGATATGTGCACAAGAAACAATACCGACGGTCAATATCAGTTGCTTGTAATTTACCAGCCCAAAGGCAGCATCGCCTTAAAAACAGGCATGATTTGGTCATGGAAACCACTGCATGAGCTGAATACGTCTGGAAATCATTGTTGCAACCAAAATTCACTGTGCAATTCATAAATGCAAGTTAACACCTTTAACGACCATCGATACGCCTTTTAATGGCGCAGTTAAGGGTACTTATTCCTCAGCGCCACTTTTTAACGGAGCTGAGAAATAAGGTTATAGTGCCCCCGCCCCAATGTCAGAAATTCTTGGGGTCTCGGCTACCAGGGGTAGTTGAGACCCGGAAAACATGATTTGGGTCGTTTTTTACCGACCCCAGTTATTCACGGAATAATGGCGAAAAAAAAGTCTGATTTCCTATTTATTTCTCTCGCCTCTGATATGATCTAGCACATCAGAGGAGAGAGAAATGGGGTCCCCCGAGCCCCCACAGTATCTCCGGTGTCCCTGGACTCTCCTGCATCCCCCATTGATGTCCCCCAGCCAACGGCGTCTTCTTCCAGGAAGAAAATGGCAGGTGCATGCGCAGTGCGCCCTCCAAGATCTGCTGGCCGGCACCCAGCCACAATAGGAAAATAGGAAAAAAAATTAGTAAATCAAACCCCCCTTTATCACCAACTTAGGTAAAAATAATAAAATAAAACAAATGTATTTATTTACATTATGGTTAGGGTTGGGCTAGGGTTGGGGTTGTGTTGGGGTTACGGTTGTGGTTATGGTTTGGATTATGGTTAGGTGTTGTGAACACTTTTGATCTGGCTTCTGAGTTTGGGCTCCCTCTGGTGGTTGCTGCTGGTAATGGAGCTGGTCTGGCTGACAGAAGTCAATCACCTGAAGAGGATGATTGGAGGTCAGGTGTTACAGACTGTAGAGATTTAAGTGAGCAGCCTTCCCTTAGTTGTTGCCGGTGATTTGTTTTCTTCCTGAGCCTTCAGGAAGTCTGCTTGCTCCCTGCTTTGTCCTGCATCTTTCAGATAAGTTATTTGTCTGTTATACTCTGTGGCATTTTTTCCCTTTTTGCTTTTCTCTGTACTCTGCCTTGCTGGTGTGAGTACAGCCGGGTTCCCTGCTGGGACCTGTGCTGGACTCTGTTTCTGATACCTCTCTGGGTATCTGGTTGCCTAGCCTATTTCGCTATAATCCTCCTCTGTTACCGAATCATAACAGCTAGGGTTGGGATTAGGGGTGTGTTGGGGTTAAGAGTTGTGGTTAGGGTTATGGTTAGGGTTGGGATTAGTGGTGTGTTTTGGTTAGGGTTGGAGTTAGAATTGGGGGATTCCACTGTTTAGGTACATCAGGGGGTCTCCAAAAGCGATATGAAGACCACCATTAATTCTAGCCAATTTTGCGTTCAAAAAGTCAAATAGTGCTCCCTCCCTTCTGAGCCCTGCCATGTGCCCAAACAGTGGGGTTTCCCCACATAAGGCATATCAGCGTACTTAGGAGAAATTGCACAACATATTTTGTGGTCCATTTTCTCCTGATACCCTTGTAAAAATAAAAAAATTGATTCCAAAGTAATTTTTTTGTGACAAAAGTAAAATGTTTATTTTTTCTTCCACATTGCTTTAGTTCTCGGGAAGCACCTGAAGAGTTAATAAACTTCTTGAATGTGGTTTTGAGAACCTTGAGGGATGCAGTTTTTATAATGATGTCACTTTTGGGTATTTTCTGTTATATTGACCCCCCAAACTCACTTCAAATGTGAGGCAGTCCCTAAAAAATGGTTTTGTAAATTTTGTTGGAAAAATGAGAAATCGCTGGTCAACTTTTAACCCTTATAACGTCCTAACAAAAAAAAAATATGTTTCCAAAACTGTGCTGATGTGAAGTAGACATGTGGGAAATGTTATTTATGAACTATTTTGTGTGACACCACTCTCTGATTTAAGAGTACAAAATTAAAAGGTTTATAATTGCAAAACTTGCAAAATTTTTGCCAAATTTCCATTTTTTTCATAAATGCACGTTATTGAATACTGAAGAGATCCATAATAAAAATTGACTTTATCTGTAATTAGTTAAAACATGATAATAAAATAAGCAGAGATGTCACAATAGGGGACGCTTATTTAGAATATAATATATATGCTTGTGGTTAAATTAGTGCTGACCACAAAGTGCTGTTGGGGGCAGTAAATAGACGGAATAAAATCAGTTAATGTACATTGACATTATTTCATACACTAATTGTTGCTAACAATGAATCACTATTATGGTATTATTCCTTACTGTGAGCTATAAAAGTCACTATGTGGTGATAATATGTAGTCTGCTCATAGTGTGGCTGTATTTGTACCTTGTATGTGATATTATTCGGTAAATTTATGGTGATATATAATATATATATATATATATATAATATATAATATAATATAATATATATATTATATAAATATATATACACATATATCATAAAAAGAAGAGGCAAAACTAATTTTAATAAAAAATGAAAACCAAACTGCGAGTTCTTGAGTTGAGTTGAAGAAACTAGATCTGAGCTGAAAAAGTAAGTTAATGTGTATGCAAAATGTAAATGCATATAAACACATGACCATTACACAGAGAAAGCCAGACACAAAAAACAGATATCCTAAAATAAATAAAAAATTTTTTGCAAAAATTTTATTTATTTTAGGATATCTGTTTTTTTGTGTCTGGTTTTCATGGTTATGAGTTGGAGGAAAATGTCCCAGATTTTAAATGGTTAGACAAGGCATTCTCATAGGATGCCACAATTAATTTTGTAAAATTTCTGATCTGCCAGATCATTCCCATTTTAAAGTGCGCGGTGCATAAAATGCAATTATCCTCTGTTGCATCACTCAATGTAAAATTCCAAACTCCCTCTGGAAGAACTCAGGAGTTTCATGAAATTCAGACCCCAGAGCATAATAAACAGAAGATGTAGAAAAAAAACAAAAAAAAACCCAAAAATTATACTCACCTCACCGCTCACCTCCTGTCCAGACGCTCTGTTGTTTGCTGCAAGCCATCCAGTCCTCAGAGTTGGCTCTTTGTTCCCCCACTGCAAGCCGCATGTTTCGGCCTGTTCACTACAGTATGGGACATCCGGCTGCAACCAGGATTCTGGAGTTACTGCACTTCACACCTCATGGTATCACAGATTTGTGACACACAGTGACCTCTGAGGCCTAGTTGAAGCCACAAGTCCCGGCCTGAACATGCCATAGATACAACTGCAGAAGGAAGTGGCCCAGAGGATCAGACAGAGAGCGGTGGAGGGCTGGACAGGTTAGCGGTGACACGAGTATACGCTTTTTAAGGATTTGCCGCCTTTCTACAGTTCACTAACTGGCTGCCATTTTGCTGAATCCACATAAAGTGAAATTACAAAAATTCATGTACTAAAAATGTGGAGTTCACAGCGTGTTCACATGAAGCAAACCTTGTCTCAATAGACCATGCTGAGCTAGGCTGCTCTATGGGAATTTGCGTTTTTTTCACTCCATGACGTGGCCATGTTTGGACTGGCCAGCGGTGTTAGGAAAATCAAGAGTTAAAAGGATAAAAGAATATTTGTAAATTTGCACTTATCAAACACCAGTTTCTGGGATAGAGATAGAATGAGACTGCGACCTTGGATTTATACAAGATTTGTGTCATCAACCACTGTTAGATAAAAAGGCATATTCGGGGAGACCTTTCAAGATAGCGTTGTGGCTTCAAGAATCTTTTGAATGATAACATTCCAAGAAGTTAATTTAACCAATAAGAAATAGACAGGTATATCTGAGTGACTTTATTGTATTGTAAGAGTATAGTCTGGTGATGTGTAATAAAGTTAGACAACGCTTATGACCAATGCCTTGTCCACTTGCTGAAAGAGAAAAATAAGAACTGAGAGGTTCCGGATGACACCGTGCCTCAGGAGATAATTTTTCTTACATGCGCCATAAAGGAGAAGGAGCAAATGCGCAGAAAGAAGTTCTGGAGTATAAATCCAGTTAGTTGAAGGGAAAATTTGCATCTTTATTACCAGGGCATAACATTACAACGGAGGCACACCGGAAAAAAATAAAAACTGTTCCATAGTCAAAGGAACTGTATCAATTGAAAGAAGTACATGGTTTAAATAAAATGCACCACTGAAAGTTCCTCTTTAGTGCCACTGCACATAAAAGGTATTTTAGACAGCTGTATGCTTCCAAACATTTAGGACAGCAGTTTAGGTAGGTCTTTTACTGTTCCAGCATGTCTGTGTCCCAGAGCACAAAAGGAGGTCCATAAAAACACGATTGAGTTTGGTTTGGAAGAACTCGTGTGACAGTAACCTCATTAAACAACTTCAGGATTCATTGGAACACAGTGAGACAGACCTTCTTTTCCAGCATCAGTAGCTGTGGACTGACTTCACAAGTGTTCTTTTGGCTGAATGGTGACAAATTCCAACAGACTCTCCAAAATCTTGCGGAAATCATTCTCAGAAGAGTGGGGGCTGTAAAGGTGCAAAAGGGGCCCAACTCCATATTAAAAACATATTCCCATTAAATGAATTAATGGCCCATTGATTGTATATGCTTTGACTTTATGACGTAAAGTATTATGATAACTGGTTCAGTGATCGTACTCAAAGAGTGGTGATAAATGGTTGCACATCCAATTGGAAGAATGTTTCAAGTGGGGTACCACAAGGCTCTGTCCTGGCCCCAGTGCTGTTCAACATTTTATAAATGATATAAACTGAAGGTGAAGTAATAAAATTCATAGACCATGATTCAGAAGGATCCAGATAAGCTTGAACAATTGGCAGCAACTAATAAAATGGTATTTAACAGGGAGAAATGCAAGATTCTACATCTGGACAAGAAAAATAAAAATTACATCTATAGAATAGGAGGAATAGAATGAAGCAACTTCACGTGTGAAAAAGATCTGCGTATACTAATAGATCACAGACTGCACATGAGTCAACAGTGTGATGCAGCAGTAAAAAAGACAAACACAGTTCTAGGATGTATTAAGAGAAGCATAGAGTCTAGATCACTTGAGGTCATTATCCCCCTCTACTCCTTGGTCAGACTTCATCTGGAATACGGTGTCCAGTTCTGGGCACCACATTTAAAAAAAAAAAAACATTGAAAAACTGGAGCAAGTTCAGAGAAGAGCTACCAGGATGGTGAGCGGAATGCAAAGTATGTCCTACGAGGAACAGTTAAAGGATCTGAGAATGTTTAGCTTGCAAAGAAGAAGGCTAAGAGGAGACTTAACTTAATAGCTGTCAACAAATATCTGAAGGGATGTTACAGTGTAGAGGGATCATCATTATTCTCATTTGCACATGGAAACACGGAAAACAATGGAATGAAAGGGAAAGATACAGATTAGATATTAGAAAAAACTTTTTGACAGTGAGGGTGATAAATGAGTGGAACAGGCTGCCACGAGAAGTGGTGAGTACTCCTTCAATGGAAGTCTTCAAACAGAGGCTGGACAGACATCAGTCTGAGATGGTTTAGTGAATTCTGCATTGAGCAGGGGTTGAAAATGATGACCTCGGAGGTCCTTTCCAACTCTAGCATTCTAGGATTCTATATGTTGGGGGTCAACATCTGGAATCTTCAGCGTTGTGATAGCATCAAGTGTACAGGAAAACCAGTGAATGTATTTATGTGAATGAAGCTGTGCTTGAGATTTGTAGCTCTTTAATCCACAGGATCGGTGGGGATTTCCCAGGAGGGCCATCATTGATCATAAAATTATTATAAATTCAAAGGTTATTATATTCCTGTATGAAAAAGAAATACCTTTAGACACACATGACATTGAAATGGGATGTCAAGGAGCCCATATAAATGTGATAGTTGCCCACATACTTTTGGCCAGATAGTGTATTTTACAATATGGAAGATTTAGTGCTCACAAAAAGCACAGTATGCAGGTCTGATATAGAAAAATGCAACATGTCATGAGTAATCTGTACAATTATGTACCAAAATACGGCACATTCTTGTAATATTTTACCTTGGCTTAATGATCATTCTTCTTTGTCATAAAAACTTGCCCAGACAAGCCATCTACAATTACCAATCATAGCAGATGAAAAAAAAAAGATCTTGAAGAATCCACTAATTTCAACCAAACATTGGACAGGGTTTCCTCATATATTACAACTAAAAGATGATGGGTTGTTTTATTGTCCTACCTTTTAAACTTTTGCCTACATGTAGTCGTACTGTTGTATAGAGACTTATGGAAATATGCTCAGCACCCAACAGTTTGGCTAAAAAAAATAACTTTCATTGAGGACGACATCACAAAGTTTGGATCTACAACTGGTAAGGTATTTTTATTTTTTCTTACCGATATGCATGGTTAGAACTCATCTGACAATCTGGAACCTGTAAACGTCCATGGATCCTAAGCTTGTGAGTGTGTGCAGATAGGAGGTTTGTCACTGTCCAGGTTGTTATTCAATGTAGCAATAATATTCTGATATTTTCTTTAAATTCAAGCCCTGTTATGCAGCCATATTAGATATTCATGATAACCAATTTGCAAGTATAACAAATATCATATCTCAAGCACCTAATTTGCCAATGAAAAATGATTTTAATAACATGCTTCAGCCTGGAGTAATACAATTCCCCGCAGCTACGTTGTTGCACCCACAGACAGAATCTAGCTGGACTTTGTGGTCTTTTTCTGACATTCCAGCCTCGGCTTACATATCTTGGATTCAACAATTATTATTTCACAAGACTAGCATTTATAATATACCGTACTCCATTGTAAAAAAAAAAATAATGATTTGGTACTAAGTGGGCATGGGGTATATTAGAATTGTGCATGGGTTGGGAAAAATATGCTAAAAAAATTGGTGATAAAAAGCAGACATTTGCTACAGTATGAGTGCTGCGTATCTAATCATAGAAAGGTATTTGGCAATTTAGCAGAGTTGAAAAAAAAAAAAAAGCTGTACACTCCAAAGTCAAGTAAGAGTGATGCTCTGGCAATGGAGCACTGTGCATTTTATGTGCATATTCCTCTGTTAAGAATTTTTTTTTCTTTGGGGAATTTCTTGCCACACCTCAAACCGAAAATAAGAAGGGACACAGATTAAACCCACTGAACTCGGCCAAAATCACAAAGCATATACTTTTTTTTTTTCCTCTCTAGGAAGTTACAATGAAAGGACACACATAATTTTAGGCATCTAAGTCAAGGCAGCTTTTGCTAGCAAAGGACTGCTGCTCTTCTTCAAAGACGGTGAAGGAAATCTCTGTATCTAGACAGAGCTGGATTCTTAGCCGCATCCGGTGGTACATAACAGAGGGGCTACATACGCACAAGCTGTGCTTCCAATTCAGAGAAAACAGCCAGCACCGTCACCCAGGTACGGCCACGATTTATGCTTTATAATACAAACCAGGAGGACGCTTCTTTTTGCAGACGACAAATATGAAAATCAAAATACCGCTGTATTTGATGAGAAACTCTGTTTGCATGCCAGGTGTAACAGCTGTGCTTTATGTGAGCATTCAATCATGCTCAAGTTTTATTGGCATTTGTTTTGCTACTTTTTTCATTTTTCGATCTTTTGTACATTTGAAACTGATTTGACAATAAACACCCCCCACCTTAAAAAAGTGCAAGTATCTGTGCACGGGGCCAAAATTCAATACATTCTAGCATGTCCCGATGTTACATTTTTTAGCACTGATCATTCATACTGTCTATAGATGTTTATCAATAACACCTCAAAATAAAAATAAAAAAGTTTTAAGTGCTATGTATGGCTTTATAAATTGGGTGAACAGGTCAGGGATAATCTTCATCTGTCAGTCTATTACTTGTTAAAACACTCGTTTTTGTGACACTCAAAAATAAAGTTTTCATTTTGTAACTTATACATTGCAGTTAGGAAAAAATATTTGTATTCCAGTTGTATTTATAGGTCTGAATGACAGGCAGGAGAGCATGCACGTGTGACCTTCACGTGTATGTAACTATTATAGAATGCCAGCTATGGCCATCTACCTTTATTCCTGCGTTGATTACAGTGATCAGAGCAAATGTTTAGGTTTTACAGTAACACTACAGGATAAATGTATAAAAATGACACAATACAAAGATCTGTCTGTTAGGGGACAGACCCTTAAGATTCAATTTGTCACCCTAAAATATATACTTTGTGCATGCAAGTAGTTGGCATCTTTTTCCATTTAAAGTGTAGAAATTACACTCCCAGTCCAGCATTTCCTCTGGAGCCTGTGGCAATCTGACCATAAACCTCAAAACTCAAAAAAGCAGCAAACAAAGGACAAAAAACGTTCTACAAATCACTTAAACAAATACATGACTAAAAGAGTGAAACCGCTAGCTATGAAGAACCAAGACAAAAGCAGTTCTGTAGGGTACGAGGGAGATACTGTATCCTACTCAAAATATGGTGGATACAGGAGAGGTAGGAGATGTACTGCGAACAATATCTAGAACACACTTAGATTTCCAAACAATTTTTCATATCTACTTTATATTATCAATGCAACTAAAGCTGTAAACCATTGTTTTCTTCCAAGATTACAACTTTGGATAGCATGGATGTCCTTGTGCGGCTTTTGGCTCTAGCACTGATATTTGCCCCACAATCACGGTGCCAGTATGAAGTTTACGACTACGATACAGATTATGAACCTGAACCGGAATCTCCATATCAGCCCCCCATTCATTTCCATCACAGCGTAGATTATAATGTTCCAAGAGTACCCTACTCCACTGACTGTGCCAAAGAATGCTACTGTCCACCAGCATCCATAGTCACCATGTACTGTGACAGTCGGAAGCTCAAGACCATTCCGCAAATCCCATCTCGCATTCAACAGCTCTACCTACAACACAATGAGATTGAGGCGGTGAATAAAAAGGCCTTCGTTAACGCCACTTCTCTGCGGGAGATTAACCTGAGTTACAACAAACTGAAATCCAACAGAATTGACACCGGTGTGTTTGCCACATCTCCCCATCTACATCAAATATTCCTAAACAATAATGACTTAGAAGAGATTCCATCACCGATTTCTAGCTCCGTGGAAAGAATCTTCTTGGGTATGAACAAGATTAACAAAGTCAGAGATCAAGACCTTCAGGGCTTAGTCAACGTTACCATGCTTGACCTTTGCAATAATCGTATTGATAACATCAAAGGAAAACCGCTAAGCAAGCTGACAAAGTTGATGCAACTCAATATCTGTAACAACAAGTTGTCTTCAATGCCTGCAAGCCTTCCAACATCACTCATGTATCTGTCACTGGAGAATAACTCAATTTCCAAGATACCAGATGATTATTTCGCAAATCTGCCAAACCTTATTTCCATTCGATTGTCACACAACAAAATTGAGGAGGTTCCTTTGTACATGTTCAATCTGCCAAAGCTTATGGAGCTGAACCTGGGTCATAACAAACTGAAGCGCATCTTCTATGTTCCCCGATCACTGGAGCACCTGTATCTGCAGGACAATGAGTTTGAAAGTAAGTACCGTACTTTCATGTTCATAATGAAAACATGCTTATTCCTCGTGCCGGTCCGATGGGCGTCTCTGGTCTTGATCTGGAGCTTTCTCTCTTCCCACAATCATCGTCCTCCTTCCCTGCTTCATGTGGATGACATGTCCTACACCAGCCACAGTGTTCCCCAATTGCGATCCTGCACAGGTACACTTCTCTCTATCCTGCTGAGGGATACAAAGTACTACAATGAGCATGCACTGGTTTCACTTCCAGGTCATCGGTGCTCTTTGGCCTTTACGTACTACAGTACTTTGCTCTGTCCTCACCAGGGCAGAGAGAAGTGCACCTGCGCAGGAGTGCGATTGGGGGCCACTGTATATGACACAGGACATGTCATCCACATGAAGCAGGAAAGGAGGTCAGCGATTATGGGAAGAGAGGAGGTGCCAAATTCGGCTACCTGATGCTCTACGAAATCATTATATGTATAATAATAAAATCCAGAGTGTGTTTTAAGGAAATCTGTCACCAGGATTTACTATGTAATCCCAAAGCAGCATATAGTAGTGACAGAGACCCCAATTTCGGTGATGTATCACTTAGTTTACTGGGTGCAACGTGATCATTTTCTCTGCTGCAGATCTAGCACAGCTCAGAATGCTGAGCCATGTGTAACCCCGCCCACAGCACATAGCAGTTGACTAGAGGCACAAGACACCTACTCTTCTACTGGTAATTTGCTGATAAAACACTAATTTTATTGAAAGAAAAGAGTCCAGTAAGTGACACATTGCTGGAATAAGGCTCTGACAGTACATCATGCTGCTCTCAGATTATTCAATCTTGATGCACGTTTCGTAGCCAAGTCCTTCGTCAGGTATGTGCACCGCACAGTTAGGACTTAGCTCCGAAACGTGCGTTGGGGTGTGCGACGCACTTGAACCGGGGACCACTATCAGACCATCACCAGGTAATACCTTTGCTGCTATCCACATTCCTTCTCCCTATATAACACTTTGCAGATTAGATCACCCTTCTATGATTGCTATATATATTCGGGGTGAGTTGGTATACTGCATAAACCATTTATCACATAAATGAATACTGTCATGTGTATGCATATTGCTTATGGTAAATTTTAAATGTATTACTACGGTTATGCACTTTACTTATCTACCATCTTACCTTTCCTGTGGATCTTACCTTTCCTGTGGTCCCTCTTTCTTTTGAATCAATTTAATACCTCTGTGTACAAACTGGTTTTTAATATGTTTTTTAATTTAATCATTGTACGTGTGCAGGCATTCTGTTGCACACAGCGCCAATTTTTAACACCCACTGTTCAATAAAGGAGTTTTACTTCACCTTTGTCCCATAACCATTCTTCTCAATTCATATCTAGCGGTTTCTTTGCTTTCTCCCTCCAATTAGAAATGTAGTTTAGTTTTTCTGATTCGCTATGTCTTTCCTCATGTGCAGGCATTGCAGGATCTTAGGTATCCATGGTTACGACCACTGATCCAGTGACAATTAGCTTGTTGCTAGTGGTCGGAACCATGGATACTTAAGGTCCTTCAATGCCCGCACATAAAGAAATGGTCATCAGCAAAACTACTACATTTCTAATTGGAGGAATTTGCTAATATTATTATTATTATTACACCTACTGCATATTGGGACAGGATCTTGGAGATGGGAATACCCCTTTAAGGTTATGCATGCGCATAAAAACTATAGTCATATTGAACAGAATCAGATAGAGAAGGGTTCCTGTTACCTAGGGCACAAATATATATTTGTGCCCTCTAGAAATCTTTGGATATACATAATACATAGTTGTGCCCTCTAGAAATCTATGGATATATATAATACATATTTGTGCCCTTTAGACATTTTTTTTGGTATATATATATAATGCATAGTTGTGCCCTCTGGAAATCTATGGATATATGATATATATTTGTGCCCTCTAGAAATCTATGGATATATATAATATATATTTGTGCCCTCTAGAAATCTTTGGATATATATAATATAGTTGTGCCCTCTGGAAATCTATGGATATATATACCGTAATATATATTTGTGCACTCTAAGACTCTATGGATTACCTGCTCTGTGACAATCTGAGCTTGCATAGAGCCAGTACAATGGCTTCATATCTTGGATTTCTCCACGTTTGCTGAGAGGACTAGCTCTACCTATTTTGACCTCAGGGCTGAGCTTTGCTCTCTGAGCCAGAATCCTGTTGCCGCCTTCCTTCCCCTTTTCATTCTCTTTTTACTCTTTTGCATTACGTATATGTTTGGCTCCTGAAAATTTACACTTGACACTTGCATTTTATATAATCGCTATGTTCACATGGAATTAATCGCTTGACCATCTGAACATGTGTAGACTAGGAGGTCTAGGAGCCATTGTTTCTTTGCATGGCTACAACTTTTCGAGCCAACAAGGTCTGACGCATACAAGCACCCTGGTAATGTCTCCAGGAGCTGAGTAAGTCTAATAATAATCAAAAGGCTGGACAATTGAGTTTCCAGAATCATAAAGGTTGACTAATTACTTCCACTAGTCCATTACATACATAAGGGTAAGATGAAAAGATGATCTGTCCCGGGGAGTAACATTTATGACACTCTCATGACCGGAATATAATCGGGAATAGGTTATAGAACATCGGTGGATAATAAGTGAGAGAGCTTAGATTAGGCATAAGAGATATACACAGATGGGTTTAGATATTCTCTTGCCGCTCCTACTGGATGGAATAATATCCCTTCATTTGTCTTTAACTGGAAGAATTGTATATTTACCTGTTTATTTAATAAAATAAAGTATACAGAGCAGAAATAAGTCCTGTAGGGTCCTGCGACTGCAGCCCTCCACTGCGGGAATATCTAGAGACAGAAGTAGTTTTGGGGTGTCCAGAATTGGGTTGGTAAGTGCTGTAGGTATCAGTAAAACCTGTTTGGGGTAAATTCCATTTTGAATATGTGGTTAGATCATTAGGAATGTGAACGTCAACCCTAGTCCAGAAGTCTGTATCTGCCAGTCATTGCAAATGTAGGAAGTGGGGGTAGTAAAGAATTCTTTGGTACAAGACAATTGAATTTAAAGAATAATTGCATTTTCATATTTGTCTAATAATTTTGTCCAGCATGGAAAGATATTACATTTTTGGAAGTTGCTTTATTAGGGATTTGTCTTTAGTCATGTAAAAGAAAAATAAATTGCATGTAATTGCCTACAATGATTTCACCAATGTATTTGCCTGCCTTCAACTGAATGGATATCAGAATGTACTCCTTTGGAGTACTGATGATGGCAGTGATGGGTCAGTTCAGCACCTGTATCAGGGAATAAGCTGCTGGGGGAGATTGTTCTGATAAGCACAACACCCAGAGGACACTACTGTCGCCCCTTTCACTGCCATCATCTGCACGCCAAATGAGTACATGCTGATATCAGTGCATCTGTAGGCAGGCAGATAGACTGGGGAAAACAGGGGTTTGGAGGACACTTACAGCTTTTTTACATAGAATGACAAGTTGCCTAATAAAGTGTTCAGCAAAGTTTCATAACTTTCCATGCTGGACAAAATTATAAAAAAAAACACGGGTATTACATACCTGGTAATGTTCTTTTTTCATGAGACATGACGGCACCACGAGAGAGGGGATCCGCCCATCAAGGACAGGAAACCTTCAAGATAAAAGGGGCGGCTCCTCTCTCCGCATCAGTTGTTTTACAGAGCACGAGAGGAACTCCGCATGTTAGTACATACATAAATAATACATTCTTTACAATTTTAATTACCCCAATCCAAGGGAGTGAAAAAATAATAAAAATGCACCCAACTAGTGACGTGATCAAGGGGCGGGAATATAAGGGTGCCGTCATGTCTCATGAAAAAACACATTACCAGGTATGTAATACCCGTGTTTTTCCATCATACATGAGTAAAGAACCTAGCGTGCACTCAGTCAAGTAAGACAAGGTGCTGGTGTAGCGGACCTGAGGTCCCTAATCTAGAATAATATAATACACCGCACACTTAGTTGAATATGATGCAAGGGGAAAACTATTATTTATTTATATACAGATTGGTAGTTTAGGCAAGGCAATATATGACAAGCGATTAAATTTTTAACGTTTCGGCTCAACCGGAGCCTTTATCAAAAAAGTCGCTTGAGGTCCAGTGCCAATGAATACAATCACAAGCTCGGCGCGGGAGCGCTGCTTCTAAATATCTCCTCTCAGACTGTTAGCTGCATTATGTGACATATTTACGATTCCCTGTGAACAGCTGCTACTAATTAGCCTTACTCTGACACCCTGTTGGTTTTTGCACCTTCTCTTTGTATTCATTGGCACTGGACCTTAAGCGACTTTTTTGATAAAGGCTCCGGTTGAGCCGAAACGTTAAAAATTGAATCGCTTGTCATATATTGCCTTGCCTAAACTACCAATCTGTATATAAATAAATAATAGTTTTCCCCCTTGCATCATATTCAACTAAGTGTGCGGTGTATTATATTATTTTCCATCATACATGACGGCACCACGAGAGAATTACAGAGATTCGCATTCTGTTTTAGGGAGGGATCACTGCTTCCAACACTCTTCTCCCGAACGTGAGATCAGAGGTAGCAGATAAATCTAATCTATAGTGTCTGAAAAAAGTTGACGGAGAGGACCAAGTGGCCGATCGTGGCATCTGCTTTCTCCGCCCAAGATGTCGACATGGCTCTTGTGGAGTGGGCCTTAAGTCCTTCAGGAACAGCCCTGTCTACACTACTATAAGCTAGCATAATGGCCTCTCTCATCCATCTAGCTATAGTTTGTCTAGAGGCTCCTAGGCCTTTTCTCGCCCCCTGAAAAGAAACAAGTAATGACCTGCTTTTCCTCCAAGTTTTCGTTCTTTCTAGATATTGTAGGATACATCTCCTAACATCTAAACAGTGTAGTTTCTCCTCTTTTGTGTTGCTAGGGTCAGGACAAAAGAATGGCAATATTATTTCCTGAGCTCTGTGGAATTTTGACACAACTTTGGGTAAATATGCAGGGTCTAGTCTTAATACTACTCTGTCATCTAGAATCCGAGTGTAAGGAGAGTCAGCTGACAACGCATGCAGGTCTCCAATCCTACGGGCTGATGTGAGCGCTATCAACAAAGTGGTTTTAAAAGTTAGAGCTTTATCGGATATTGTGTCTAGGGGCTCAAAGGGGCTACCCGTTAAGGCTGATAAAACCAGATTGAGGTCCCATGGTGGAGGAGCAGGGGATGGAACAGAATCCGCTCTACTACAGGCCCGAATGAACCTGGCTATCCACCTGTTGTTTGCTAAATCATGGTTAAACAAGGCTGCGAGGGCAGACACATGAACTTTAAGGGTGCTAACTGCTAGCCCTAGTTCTAAGCCCTTTTGTAGGAATTCTAATATAGCCACTATTGGGATCTCCCCTTCCTGTATTGGCGCTGAATTTGTCAAAAATTTCCTCCATATTCTGCCATAAATCTTCGTAGTTACTGGTTTTCTACTGCGAAGTAGGGTAGATATTACTGCGGCTGAAAACCCCCTTTATTCTAATAGTGACTTCTCAAATTCCAGGCCGTCAAATGTAGCCCGGACTTCTGAGGGTGACTGAAAGGACCCTGTGTCAGAAGGTCCTGGTCTTCCGGCAGTACCCATGGATCTGTTATGGACATTATCTTCAGCCAGTAGAACCAAGGCCTCTTTGGCCAAAAGGGAGCTATTAAGATCACCCTGGCTTTGTCCTCTCTGATCTTCTTCAGAACTAATGGAATTAGACATACTGGGGGAAAGGCATACAGAAGTCCCGACGTCCAGCTTATTCTGAAAGCATCTACTGCTAAGGGTCTGTCTGCTGGATTCAGAGAGCAGAATTTTCGCAGCTTCTTGTTGGTCCTTGTGGCAAAAAGGTCTATGCTGGGTTTCCCCCACATATGTTTTATCTGGTGAAAAATGGACTCTTTTAATGCCCACTCTCCCTGCTTCAGGTGGTTTCTGCTCAGGAAATCTGCTTTTTGGTTGTCTATGCCTCGTATATGTAGGGCCGATAATGAGCGGAAATGACGCTCTGCAAGAATCATAATTCTTTCTGTTATGTCCATTAGCGACCGGGAACGGGTGCCTCCTTGGTGGTTTATATAAGCGACTGCCGTCCGGTTGTCTGATAGAACTCGGACATGATGCCCCGATATATTTGGTAGTAGACCCTGCAATGCTCTTTCGACCGCCAAGAGTTCCCATTCGTTCGAAGATAGCTGTTTTTCTTCTTGTTTCCACGGTTCTTGGAGCCACAGTGTATCCAGGTGAGCTCCCCACCCCCAAGGGCTGGCGTCTGTTGTGACCACCTTGGAGACCGTGAACTTCCATGGAATCCCTCGCGGAGATGTATCTATTTTCAACCACCACTGGAGTGATTGAAGTACCGGGATTGGAAGTGTGATCTTCTGGTCCAGATGTCCCTGGAGGACTAGATCTTCCTGCAACACACTCCACTGTAATTTCCTTGTATGGAACTGGGCCCATTTTACTGCTGGTATGCATGCAGTTAGTGATCCCAACACCGACATAGCTTTCCTTAGCGTAATTTGAGGTTTTTCTATTGTTGTTATTATCATCTGTTTTATTCTGAGTTCTTTTTCTTCTGGAAGACGACATTCCTGTGCTATTGAGTCTATCGTTATTCCCAAGAAAACCTGGTCATTGCTGGTTCCAGCTTGGATTTTTTGAGGTTGAGCTGCCATCCCAATCTCCGTAGGGTTTCTATAACGATACTGACTTGATCCTGACAGTGCGAGAAATTCCTCCCCACTATCAGAAAATCGTCCAGATAGGGTATTATTAGCGTGTCTCTCTCTCTCAGATGTGCTGTGACCTCTGCCATCAATTTCGTGAAGACACGTGGGGCTGTTGCTATACCGAAGGGCAGGGCTCTGTACTGCAGGTGATGTAATTGTGATCTTATTTTTACTGCTACTCTGAGATATTTGCGGTCTGCTCGCCGGATTGGGACGTGATAGTAAGCGTCCTTGAGGTCGAGGACCGCCATATAGCATCGAGGAAAGAGGAGATTTACTGCTGTTCTTATCGTTTCCATTTTGAAAGACGGAATTACCAGAAACCTGTTGAGAGCCTTTAGATTTATAATCGTCCTCCAGGAGTTGTCTGGCTTTTTTACTAGAAACAGCGGGGAGTAAAACCCTTCTCTTTCCTCTTCCACTGGAACTTTTTCCAGGACGTGTTTTTGTATAAGAGAGATTATTTCTTCTTCCAGACTCGTTTGTTTTTCTGACGAGGATTGTAGGGGAGTCAGCATATATTTCTTTGGTGGACGGTGATGGAATTTTAATCCCAGTCCTGATTCTACTATCTGTAAAATCCAGGTACTGGACGAAATCTTCTCCCAGGCTTGAAGGAAGTGAGAGAGCCTGCCTCCCACCTGAGAAGGACCGTCACTGGGAAGGCTTCTTGTTTCTTTGGAGGGCTTACCGAAGTAGAAGCCTCTCCCTCCTCTGGATCGTTTGTCTTGAAAGTTTCTGTCCCGTTCTCTGTAGTGCTGTCTCCCAAACTTCCGATTTCTCTGAAAGGAGCGCCAAAAGGTCTGAAAAGGTTGTTTCGGAAAGTTTTTCTTTTTATCGGTAGCCTTCTCCAATACTTCATCTAGCGCAGGCCCAAATAAGAAATTGCCTTCGCAGGGTAGGGAGCATAACTTCACTTTTGCCTGGATGTCACCTGGCCAGCACTTAAGCCATACCGCTCTGCGCCCTACATTAGCTAGCGCTGCAGATTTAGCTGCCAACCTTGCCGAATCCGCTGAGGCTTCGGCTAGGAAACTTGCTGCTGCTCTAATGGCCGGTATGGCCTCCAAGATGTTTTCTCTGGAAACTCTTTGTTCCACCTGATCTTCTAAGTTGTCCACCCAGACTTTCAGGGATCTGGCCACACAAGTGGCTGCGATGGCCGGTCTTAATGCCCCTGCTGACGTCTCCCAAACCGTCTTTAAGCAGACGTCTGTCTTCCTGTCCAGAGGCTCTCTCTACGTACCTAGGTCTTCAAAAGGTAGAGAGGATTTTCTGGCGATTTTTGACACCACTACGTCTATTTTTGGGGCTCTATCCCAAGATGAAGATGCTTGCTCATCGAAAGGGTATTTTCTCTTCAGAGCGCTGGTGATGTGTGACTTTTTCTCTGGCCTCTCCCACTTCCTTCTAATAAGGTCCTTTAACTGATCGTTAATGGGAAAGGTTTTACGTTTTTTCTTCTGAAGCCCCACGAACATAAGTTCTTGAGGTGTTCGTTTAGGTTTCTCTTCTATCAATCCCATGGTAGAGCGGACTGTCTTTATTAGGTTATCCGTTGCCTCAATCGGGAAGACGTTTTCTTCCTCTGAGCAGCTATCTGTATTACGGGACCTGCTAGAGTCCCTTTCTGCCCCAGAGGAATCTTCCTGGGATATCCCTGAGATACTAGATCTATCTCTGGACTTGCCGTCCATATCCGCTGTATGGAAGGCTTTCATTGATTTACACACTTCCGCCTGAATTAGAGACTTCAGGCTTTCAGCAAAGGAGGGCGTTTCCTCCGCCAGTGTTTTGGTAATACAGTCCTGGCATAAATCCTTAGCCCAGGCTCTTTCTAGCGGGGTTTTACATAAGGGACATTCCCTATTTTTGGTCTTTGCCTTACTCTTTTAATAAACCCCCTATTTTCCTCAATTTGTATGTGAGAGAAAAAAGAAATATATGCAAGAAAGAGAAGAGAAAGAGAACAGACATTAGTGTACTGGACTTTCTCGAAGTTCACTCACCACTCGGACGCTGCAATAGACGGGTACCGGTTCCGGAGGCTGACTGGCTCCTTCCGATATTACAGATCCTTCTTTGCTGTGCCCCGTTCTTATGCTGTCCGAGCGGCTATTGCTGCGGCGTGTCTGGGCTTTTTCACCAGACAGGGACCGTCTCACATGTGCTTCCTGGCGTGAATCCAGGTGCCCCGGCGATAGACTCTCCATCCTGTAATGCTTTCTCAGCTATACCGTCACCTGGAGATTCTCGTGATGGTGATCCTTATGTGAGAGCCGGTTTAAACATTTTTTGCGCACGTGCGCGCAGCGCGCGCCCCCCCTTTTTTTTTTATTACCGCCCGCAAGCGCCCGTCGCGTGCGCACTATGCGCGCGCCCGGTCGCCACATCCGGCGCGCGCTTTACCGGCACTTTCTCCTGCCGCAGCAGGAGAAACCCGGTCTCAGGGGCGCGCTCAGCTGACCCGAACGCGCCCCCGTCACATCCGATGTGCAGCTTCCAGTTGCGCGACTTCCGCTTTTCCTGCAGCGCTGTTAGGAGGGCGCAGGAGACATATGACCGCTCCCCATGTAGCGGTTCTTACCCAGGAAGCGTCCCCCTGGGCTCCACTGTGACACCAACGAATATCCAGGTATCCGGGGGGGGGGGGAAGGAGGAGAGGGGGCATATTATACGCCTGGCACCGATGTGCTTTCAGGCTGCATGGCCACGTATCAACAGGGGGACACACTGAAAAAAGTGGTCCCCGAGGATTGCCCCCACCTACAGCCGAGCCTCAGAGGGAGCTGTAGGAAAAAAATCTGCCCTAAAGGGCAGTAGCCATGCCTCGCTCAGGGGGGGCAGGGTATACCTGACCCCCGAGGCGACTTCCAGTACGTGGTGACGGATGCGATGGACCAACGCCCACCGTTAACCATCCGACCCAGGCCTAGGCATCCTCTTCCATCCGAGAGTCCTTTAATCTTGAGGGTCTCCCATCGAGGACAGGAAACCAACTGATGCGGAGAAAGGAGCCGCCCCTTTTATCTTGAAGGTTTCCTGTCCTTGATGGGCAGATCCCCTCTCTCGTGGTGCCGTCATGTATGATGGAAAAATACAAGTTTAGTTACTCTTTAATTATCTACAGTGTTTGCTGCCATATCTTGTGCCCCAACTTTTAAACTGGTAAGGTTCTGTAATTAGACCTTTATGTTCCTTACAGTATGGGTCATAATGGGGATACATTTGAAAAAGTGGCTAGGTGTACCTCAATTGTTGCAGGAAGTACTGGAGAGAAACCGGACCTTAAAAACTTAACCTAGTCTCCAAGATAATATATAAATGAGTTTATATATAAATATACTTAAAGGGTTCTTCCACTACTAGGATATTGATGATCTATTCTTAAAATACGGTAGGTAACCAGCATCAGATAAGTGGAAGTCCAACACCCAGCACTTCCAATATCAGATATTGACAGCGCTGGTAGTGGACAGATGTGGGGAGTAGGGAGCTGAACACTGGAGCCCAGTACTCTGTTTAATGGCTACTGTTGGGCACAGCAGATTAGATGCAATCATTTCAATAGGAGTTGATCTGTAGAACCTGTCTAGGCCACTGTTGATCTGGAGGACCTACCTGAGGCTACTGTTGATCTGCAGACCCTATCTGAGGCCACTGTTGATCTGGAGAACCTGCCTGAGGCTAGTGTTGATCTGCAGAACCTGTCTGAGGCCACTGTTAATCTGCAGAACCTGTCTGAGGCCACTGTTAATCTGCAGAACCTGTCTGAGGCCACTGTTGATCTGGAGGACCTGTCTGAGGCTACTGTTATGATCTGCTACAAGCACTAAGGAAAGGTGGGAATTCTGTCCCTACAATAGGACTGAGCTGGATCCCTACGATGTAACGGGGGACCTGATCCTGCGACCAGACCCGCTAAAGTCCTCAGCTAGTCTGAACGAAGACCTATAGTTGCGAGGAAGGAATCCCTACAAGATCTAGGGACTGGGTGAAAAGGTGGACACCTCCTAACAGAAAGTGTAGCAGGGAATATAAAACAGAAAACAAATACTAAGAGATCCTAAGATCAAGCAAAACTGACAGAGTAAGGCACCTAAGCACCTGGCTAGCTTAAGAGTAGATAATACAATGAAGTCCAGCAAAGCCAGAAGGGCGGAGCCAGACTAAATAGGGAAAAAAGGTCATGTGACCAGCAAACTGAAACAAAATCTAACAAGAGGGTTCTAACCGTACCCTCCCTTCTAAGAGGATCCTCCGGATCCCCTAGGACTTGGGCTTATCCGGAAACCTCTTGTCAAACACTCTGACAAGTCTAGACGCAGAAACATCATCCGCCCTCACCCATGAGTTATCCTCGGGTCCATAACCCTTCCAAGCGATGAGGTACTGCAAACTCCCTCTATACCGTCTAGAATTTAGGATGCGGGAAATCTCATATTGCCCGTCCTCCACCACCAGGGGAACAGTGGCCGAGACGTCTCCATCTGAGACCTCAGCTTTTTTCAAGAGAGAAACATGAAACACCGGATTAATCTTCCAGGAGGTAGGAAGCTCCAATTTAACAGCAGATTGGTTAATAACCTGAAGCACCTTAAAGGGCCCTACAAACTTGGGACCCAATTTCTTAGACGGAATCCTCAAGCGCAGATTCTTAGAGGACAACCAAACCATGTCACCAATAGCAAACAAAACCTCTTGTAGTTTTCTATCAAAATACACTTTGGATCTTTTGTTAGCCTCCTGAAGATTACCACGTACATCAGTCCAAACTCTCTCCAAAACACCAGAAAAATTCTCCTCTTCAGGTACAGCCAATCCCAACTTGGAAAATGACCCAAAAGACGGATGTCTCCCAGTACAACAAAAAAAAGGCGAACAACCAGCAGAAGCGGATGTATGATTGTTAAGAGCAAACTCAGCAAGTGGCAGAAACTCAGACCACCCCTCTTGATTATCAGTCACAAAACAACGCAAGAACTGCTCAACATCCTGGTTTTTCCTTTCTGTCTGGCCATTAGACTCAGGATGATATCCGGATGAAAACGACAAATGAACTCCCAACCTGTCACAAAAGGCGCGCCAAAAACGAGCCACAAACTGAGGTCCCCTATCAGAAACAATGTCAGTAGGAACACCATGTAGTCTGACTATTTCCTTGACAAAGGCCTTAGCGAGAGTCTTAGCGCGGGGCAGTTTGATGAAAGGAACCAAGTGACACATCTTGCTAAAACGGTCCACGACCACCCAGATGACAGTGAAACCCTCAGAGGGGGGAAGGTCAGTAATAAAGTCCATAGCCAAATGTGTCCAAGGTGCACTAGGGACCTCCAAAGGGCAAAGCAACCCCGCAGCAGGAGAATGAGAAGACTTAGATCTAGCACACACAGTGCATTGGCGCACCCACTTAATGACTTCCTTCTGCCATCCTGGCCACCAAAAACTGCGACCCACAAGTCTCTTGGTCTCAGAGATTCCAGGATGACCTGCCAACCGAGAGTCATGACATTCATCAAACAAATCTCTCCTCAGGGTACCAGGCACAAACAACCTCCCATGCGGCGTGTTAGATGGGGCATTCTCCTGTGCTTTAAGAATCTCATCTTCCAACACGGAGTCCAAAACAGCAATAACAACCCCCTCTTGCAAGATGTTTTCCTCCTCCTCCTCCTCAGTACCCACCATAGGAGAAAAGCTGAGAGACAAAGCATCAGCTTTAACATTTTTAGTACCTGGGATGTAAGTAACGGTAAAATTAAACCGTGAGAAAAACAGTGCCCACCTAGCCTGACGGGCATTCAAGCGTTTGGCAGCATCAAGGTAGATCAGATTTTTATGATCGGTAAAGACTTGAACGGGAAATTCCGCTCCCTCCAAAAAATGACGCCAGTGTTCAAATGCGAGTTTAATTGCCAACAATTCCCGATTACCGATATCATAATTTAGTTCAGACTCAGAAAATTTCTTTGAAAAAAAAGCACAGGGATGTACTCCATCAGTCTTTGCCTGAGACAACACCGCGCCGACCCCCACAGAAGAAGCATCAACCTCAACCAAAAATGGTTTAGTCACATCAGGCTGCGTAAGGATGGGAGCAGAGCTGAACCTCTCCTTTAGCAACACAAAAGCCTCAATGGCCTCAGTAGTCCACTGAACCGCATTAGTACCTTTCCTGGTGAGATCGGTCAGAGGTTTGGCAATCACAGAATTTTTTTTTATGAATTTTCTATAATAATTGGCGAACCCCAAAAACCTCTGTATTGATTTCACACCAATAGGTCTAGGCCAATCCTGCACAGCTTGCACTTTCACTGGGTCCATCTCAAAACCTTCACTGGAGACAATGTAGCCCAAAAAACTAAGTCTCTGTACAGCGAACTCACATTTTTCTAGTTTGGCAAAAAGTGAATTATCACTCAGTAACTGTAATACTTCACGCACACTCCTCCAATGAGACTCCAAATCCGGTGAATAAATCAAAATGTCATCCAAATACACAACCACACTTCTGCCGATCAAAGGTCTAAGGATGTCATTAATAAGATTCTGAAAAAATGCCGGAGCACTGGAAAGTCCAAAGGGCATGACCAGATTCTCAAAATGACCCAGTGGAGTGTTAAACGCAGTCTTCCATTCATCCCCCTCCTTCATGCGCAACAAATTGTATGCCCTCGAAGATCAATTTTCGAGAACCACTTGGCCCCCACTAACTGATTAAACAAATCAGGAATCAATGGCAGTGGGTAAGGATTGCGTACAGTAATCTTATTAATTTCACGAAAGTCTAGACAAGGCCGTAAACCGCCGTCCTTTTTTTTAACAAAAAAAAATCCAACCGCCACAGGAGATTTGGAAGGCCTAATGTGACCGGCGGCCAAGCTTGTCTGTATGTATTCCTCCAAAGCCTTTCTCTCAGGAATAGTCAAATTAAATAAACAACTTTTAGGAAGAGTCGCTCCAGGGACAAATTCAATTGCACAATCATAATCTCTATGAGGAGGCAATACCTGCGATTCCTTATCAGAAAAAACTTTCCAAAAATCCTGAATAGGTACAGGTAACTCCCCCTTAACTACAGCAGCAATACGCCCGTTACAACACTTGTCATAACAATTAGGACTCCAGGACTTAATTTCATTGGTAGACCAATCCAGTACCGGATTGTGCAATTTTAACCAGGGTAACCCCAAAATCACCGGAGAAGGTAAATTATTAAAAACTACCAAATCCAAATTCTCTTGATGAACACCATTAATAGTAAGAGGAAATTCACAGATATGGTGAGTAACATTTTTCAAGTGAGAACCATCCACAGACACCACATTAATAGGAGAAGATAGAAGTTTGGGTTTTAATTTTAGTTTTTCCAAAAAATTCCCATCAATCACATTGAGAGTTGAACCACAATCCACAAATACCCGAAACTCCATTAATTCCTCCTCAACAGCAGTGGTAGCAGAAAGAAAGACACCTTTATTGTTTAAACAAGCTATGCAGGCAAAACTGACCTAATTTCTTTTTCTCTCTTTATTCATTCGAAGCGCACAGTTCTTAATGAAATGCTCAGATTTACCACAGTAGAAACACAAACCTTGAGCAAATCTGCGTTCTTTTTCCCGAGAGTGAGGTGTCATTGCTCCAATTTCCATCGGCTCTGCAATGTCAGTACATTCCTTCTCCAAACTTGGAGCTGACAAGGCAGATTTACTCTCATTAACCCTTGCACGCAGTCTCCTATCCACCCGTATGGCTAATTGCATAGCCTCTTGCAAGTTACCAGGTATGGGATAAGCAATCAGCAAATCTTTAACCCTTTCACTTAACCCTGCAAGAAATAAACTTTTCAAAGCTGAATCGTTCCACCCCACCTGAGCGGACCACCTTCGGAAGTGAGTACAATATTTTTCCACATTACCTGATCCCTGTCTCAAACGTCTCAATTCTGTCTCAGCTGATGAAACACGATCCGGATCGTCATACAATAACCCCAAAGCAGAAAAAAAACTATCCACTGATCTAAAGCATGGATCACTAGGCTGCAGAGAAAAGGCCCAGTCCTGAGGTTCTTTGCGCAAAAGTGACATTATGAACCCTATGCGCTGTGATTCATCACCAGAGGATCTGGGTCTCAAACGGAAATACAACAAGCAAGCATTTTTAAAAGAAAAAAAATCTTGTTGTTCACCAAAAAATAAATCAGGCAAACGTACCTTTGGCTCCACGAAATCAGCTCCAGAACAACTACTCACGTGTTGCTGGATTTCAGCCACCTCCAGAGAGAGTCGATGCAGGTGTTGAGCCAAATCCTGAACCGACACCATAATAGAAACTGAAAATCTTTCCTTAGAGATTTTTTTTTTTTTTCTTTGGGCTGGGCTTACTGTTATGATCTGTTACAAGCACTAAGAAAAGGTGGGAATTCTGTCCCTACAATAGGAGTGAGCTGGATCCCTACGATGTAACGGGGGACCTGATCCTGCGACCAGACCCGCTAAAGTCCTCAGCTAGTCTGAACGAAGACCTATAGTTGCGAGGAAGGAATCCCTACAAGATCTAGGGACTGGGTGAAAAGGTGGACACCTCCTAACAGAAAGTGTAGCAGGGAATATAAAACAGAAAACAAATACTAAGAGATCCTAAGATCAAGCAAAACTGACAGAGTAAGGCACCTAAGCACCTGGCTAGCTTAAGAGTAGATAATACAATGAAGTCCAGCAAAGCCAGAAGGGCGGAGCCAGACAAAATAGGGAAAAAGGTCATGTGACCAGCAAACTGAAACAAAATCTAACAAGAGGGTTCTAACAGCTACTGTTGATCTGGAGCACCTGTCTGAGGCTACTGTTGATCAGGAGCACCTGTCTGAGGCTACTGTTGATCTGCAGAACCTGTCTGAGGCACACTGTTGATCTGCAGAACCTGTCTGAGGCCACTGTTGATCTGGAGAACCTGCCTGAGACTAGTGTTGATCTTCAGAACCTGTTATGTTTCGGTAGCTGAGGAGTGCAGGCAAAAAAGGCAATACACCAGAGCAGTTGGAATCTATGAGATTGCAGTACCCTGACTAACCACCACAACTAGAGGCAGCCGTGGAGCGTTCCTACGTTGGTCCTAGACGCCTCGTCACAGCCTGAGAAACTAACTACACCTAAAGATAGATATAGGAAAGCTATCTGCCCCGGAGCAGAACCCCAAAGACAATAGAAAGCCCCCAAACATGTAATGGCGGTTAGACAAGATGAAATACTAACACAGAAAGAAAATAGTATGAGCAAACGATGGGGCCCAAACTAACTAAATAGAAAAGGATAGGAAGGGTACTTACTGCAATCCCAGAAAACCCTGAAAAGCACCAACTCTACTAATTTCAAAAACACCTGAGATCACACGACCTCTTCCACCTAAATTAGTTCTCTGGTGTAACAAAATCAAAACAGCAGCCACTGAAAAAACTGGAAAAAGCAAAAGTACAAACATCAGTGGCTGAACAAAACTGAGAGGGCAGAAGCCCCCGGAGGGGACCCTGAAGGCCCCCACAGAAGTGCAGGACAAAATGCAAAAATATAGCACAAACACAAAAGAAGAAAATGTCTTATCTGTTAGCAGGAGATGCAGACACGACACAGCAGGCTACAAGGGAAACTGGAATAAAGGATTCAGACCAGAACAATTGATCACCGGCAACCCTGATGGGAAGGTGACTCCCTTATATAAGACCAGTCAGTAACACCTGATTCCCAGTCCTCACAATCTTCACTGGACAGACTATCACAGCTTGTAACCACCAGAGGGAGCCTCTGCTCAGAACTCATCTCAAACCCATTCACAACAGTACCCCCCCCTTGAGGAGGGGTCACCGAACCCTCATTTGAGCAACCAGGTCGGTCAGGATGAGTTCTATGATACGCACGGATAAGTCTCCTAGCATGGATGTCCGAAGCAAACACCCAAGAATTGTCCTCCTGACCATAACCTCTCCATTTAACCAAATACTGGAGTTTCCGTCTAGAAAAACGAGAATCTAATATTTTCTCAACCACATACTCCAGATTGCCCTCAACCAAAACAGGGTCAGGAGGCACAGCAGCAGGAACCACTGGCTCAACAAACCTCTTCAACAAGGACTTGTGGAACACGTTATGGATCTTAAATGTCCCTGGAAGAAGCAAACGAAAAGAAACAGGATTAATAATCTCCATGATCTTATAAGGTCCAATGAACCTAGGCTTAAATTTAGGAGATGCTACTCTCATAGGAATATTCTTTGAGGACAACCAGACCAAGTCCCCCACTTTAAACCGAGGACCATCAGTCCTATGCCGGTTAGCAAACCGCTGGGCCCTCTCCTGAGAGAGGGACAACCTCTCCACTACCTGGTCCCAAATCAGTTGCATACGCTCCACAACAGAGTCAACACCTGGACAGACAGAAGCCGCCGTCTGTCCTGAAGAAAATCGAGGGTGAAACCCAGAATTACAGAAAAACGGAGACATCAAAGTGCAGAGCTAGCCCTATTATTAAGAGCAAACTCAGCCAAAGGCAAAAAAGAGACCCAGTCATCCTGATCAGCAGACACAAAGCATCTTAGATAAGTCTCCAATGTCTGGTTTGTTCTCTCAGTTTGACCATTGGTCTGAGGATGAAATGCCGAGGAGAAAGACAATTGAACACCCAGTTTAGAACAAAAAGTCCTCCAAAATCTGGAAACAAACTGGACTCCTCTGTCAGACACAATGTTCTCAGGAATGCCGTGTAAACGAACCACGTGCTGAAGGAACAACGGCACCAATTCAGAGGAGGAAGGCAACTTAGGTAATGGCACAAGATGTATCATCTTGGAAAACCTATCACAAATTACCCAGATGGTGGTCATTCTCTGAGAAACAGGAAGGTCGGAAATGAAATCCATAGAGATATGGGTCCATGGTCTCTTGGGCACAGGCAATGGCATCAACAAACCACTAGAGCGAGAGCAAGGCTTGGAGCGAGAGCAAGTCCCGCAGGACTGCACAAATTCCTGACATCACGAGACAAGGTAGGCCACCAAAAGGACCGACTAACAAGTCTCTGGTACCAAAAATTCCGGATGCCAGCAACTGTAGCGCCGCCGTCAGCGTCCCTGTCCTCTGCCAGGCAGGGACGCTGTTCCTCGGCGTCAGCATCCCCGTCCTCTGCCAAGCAGGGACGTCGCTCCTCTTACCCACGCTCGGCGTCCTCCTCCCGCCCTGCTGGGGCTGCGCGCTCCTTCCCTGCCTCTGGACTTAGGGCGCGCGCCCGCGCGCTCCCCCGCTCTTAAAGGGGCCGCGCGCATCTTTCAAAAAGGTCCCCGGCCCAATTAATGGAGGTGCCCGAGCAATGTTGTTGCACTGTTCACTACTCTGCTTCAGCCCTCAGGTTCCGTTGCCAGTTACCTGCCTGTTTCCTGCCAGTTTGCTGTCTGCTACCTGTCCGCTAGCCTACCTGGAGGCTTCATCGTCCGACAGTCTGCCCGCCATCACCTGCCAGTCTGTCTATGGACCAGCCTGTCCGTTTATCTGCTGAGTTTCACCGGTTGCCAGTCTGCTAGTCTACCTGGAGGTTCAGCCGTCACGTGCAGTGATCTTCGGCTATTCCAGAGACTCTCGCCTGCTCACTTGGGGGCGCTCATCTGCCATCTGCCTGCTAGCCTACCTGGAGGTTCGGCCGTCACAGGCGGTGACCATCGGCTATTCCAGAGACTCTCGCCTGCTCACTTGGGGGCGCTCATCTGTCTTCGCCTGCTAGCCTACCAGGAGGCTCATACCATCTCAGGTCGTATATACCTGTCCATCCAGAGACTGCCGCAGTCACTTTCCGTGACTACCTGCCTGTCTATCCAGAGACTGCCCCGGTCACTTGCCGTGACTTCCTGTCCGTCTTCCCCGGGCGCCACCTGCTCCTTTACAAGGAACACCCCCTTGTATAATAGCTCAGAGGTTCCGCCTCCCAGACCCGTTACAGTTTGCTCGGGCCATGGAACCCGGTGGCACCCAAACTCCCTCGCTCTCTGACCTGTGTCATGAACTGTCTCGTCAGAGGTCTCAACAGGAGTCCATCCTGGGTCACCTGCGGAACGTTAATTCCCGCCTGGACACTCTGACTACTTCACCAGCAACCACCGCTGGCGCCATGACTCGCAATCCGGCAGTTCCGCTGCTCACCATTTCCGTGGTTTCCGTTCCCGGACCTCGACTTTCAGCTCCTCCTCGTTTTGGAGGCGACCCTGCTCTGGCTTGTGGTTTCATTAACCAGTGCACCCTGCACTTTGAACTCCTGTCCCACCAGTTTAACTCCGACCGGGCCAAAATTGCCTTCATCATGTCCCATCTCACCGGAGAGGCTCTGGCCTGGCTTAATCCTCTTTGGGAGAGAGAAGACCCCCTGGTGTCCGACCTGCCTGCCTTTCTCTCGGCCTTCCGGAAGGTATTCGACGAACCCGGACGGAAGACCTCCTCCGCATCATCTCTGCTACGTCTCCGTCAGGGAAGTCTCACCGTGGGTCAATATGCCATACAGTTCCGTACCCTTGCCTCGGAGCTGGCTTGGGATAATGACGCTCTGATATCTGTCTTCTGGGAGGGTCTGTCCGGTCGTATTAAAGATGAACTTGCCGGTCGGGACATTCCTACCTCTCTCGATGACCTAATAACTCTTGCCAATCGAATTGATCGACGGTTCCAGGAGCGCGCCAAAGAGGTCACCCGTGAGAGAAGGCTTCCTCGTCTAGCTCCTACTTTTCAGAGACCCGTAACTCCTTCCGTTTCTCCCCAGGTACACACTCCTGAGCCTATGCAGGTCAACCAGACCAAGATGGTCAAAGCCCGTCAGGACTTACGCCGTGCCGAGGGGAGTTGCTTCTACTGTGGCAGTAAGGAGCACCTGATCCGTACCTGTCCAGAGAGGTCGGGAAACGCCTGTGTCTAGGTTCGCTCGGAGAGGTCAACCTAGACAAGAATAAATCCTCTCCATCTCTGCTGCTGTCAGTCTCAATTCTTCTCGGTGAGAATCGTTATTTCGAACTAGCCCAACTTGATTCTGGAGCAGCCGGGAATCTCGTTTCACAAGCTCTGGTAGAAAAATATCGCATTCCTACCAAACCTCTGGTTGTACCAGTATCTGTCGCTGCTGTGGATGGGGGTCTCCTATCACGTCCCATCCAACTTATCACCGAATCCATAACCCTGCAGGTGGGAATGCTGCATTCTGAGAGCATCTCGTTTCATGTTCTGCCAGGACTCTCTCACGCTTTCTTATTAGGCCTACCATGGCTCCAAAAGCATGCACCCGTGCTCGACTGGCAGACTGGAGAGATTCTTCGCTGGGGACAGGACTGTCATAAAACGTGTTTGGTTCCTGTTCATCCCGTCCGTCCTTCTCCTACACCAACTAATCTACCAGGGCTCCCGATTCCATATTGGTCATTCGCTGATGTCTTTAATAAAAAGGAAGCAGAGACATTACCCCCTCACAGACCTTATGATTGCCCGATCGACCTGCTACCCGGTACCACGCCTCCCCGTGGGCGTATTTACCCCTTGTACGCTGCTGAGACCAGGTCGATGTCCGAATATATTGAGGAGAATTTGGCCAAGGGATTCATCCGGAAATCTACCTCCCCAGCGGGAGCAGGTTTCTTCTTCGTAAAAAAGAAAGACGGCTCTCTCCGTCCCTGTATTGACTACAGAGGTCTAAACCTGATCACGGTGAAGAATAAGTACCCTCTTCCGCTCATTCCTGAATTGTTTGATCGTCTGAGGGGGGCTAGAATCTTCACCAAACTGGATCTTCGTGGGGCTTATAACCTAGTCCGTATCCGTCGGGGAGATGAATGGAAGACGGCATTCAACACCCGGGACGGCCACTACGAGTATTTGGTGATGCCCTTTGGTCTCTGCAATGCTCCGGCAGTCTTTCAAGAGTTGGTCAATGACATCTTCCGGGACCTTCTCTACTCCTGCGTTGTGGTGTACCTAGACGACATCTTGGTCTTCTCTCCGGATCTCCAGTCTCACCGGAGGGACGTTCGTCAGGTTCTGCTCAGGCTCAGGCAGAATCACCTCTTCGCTAAATTTGAGAAGTGCCTCTTTGAGCAGACCTCGCTTCCGTTTTTGGGCTACATCATTTCTCAGACAGGCCTACGAATGGATCCGGAGAAACTATCTGCCATCGAGAAATGGCCCCGACCGGAGGGATTGAAGGCCATTCAGCGGTTCCTGGGATTCGCCAATTATTACCGCCTCTTCATACCGCACTTCTCTTCCCGGACTGCTCCAATCTCCGCGCTCACCCGCAAGGACGCTAACCCCAAACAGTGGACACCCGAAGCAGAAGAGGCCTTTCTGTCCTTAAAACAGGCCTTCTCTTCCGCTCCAGTGCTGCATCGCCCGGACGGCAACAAGCAGTTCTTCCTGGAGGTGGACGCTTCCTCTTCTGGAGCCGGAGCGGTACTTACTCAAAAATCTTCGTCCGGGAGGATGGTATCTTGCGGCTTCTTCTCCAAACTCTTCTCCTCTTCTGAGCGCAATTATTCCATAGGAGACCGAGAGTTATTGGCCATCAAGCTGGCATTGGAGGAGTGGCGTTACTTGCTCGAGGGGGCTCTTCATCCGGTAATCATCTACACTGACCACAAGAATTTGGCTTACCTCCAGCATGCCCAGAGACTTAACCCTCGCCAAGCCCGGTGGTCATTGTTTTTTGCCCGCTTTGACTTTCTTTTACATTTTCGCCCGGCCGACAAGAACATCAAGGCGGATGCCTTGTCCCGGTCCTTCCTGGTGTCGGATCTCGAGGAGGAACCTAAACATATCATCGATCCCGCCAGAGTGATGCAGGTGGCTCCCGTGAGTCTAAATCGTCTCCCTCCTGGTAAGACGTTCGTATCGGTACCCGATCGGGAGAGGATCCTACACTGGGTCATTCGTCTAAACTAGCTGGCCACGCTGGTCAAAAAAAGACCCTCCAGCTCATTACCCGGCATTACTGGTGGCCTACCCTGCACAAGGACGTAATAGACTTTGTTTCTGCCTGTGCCTCCTGTGCCCGCAATAAAGTTCCGAGACACCTGCCTGCCGGCTGTCTTCTCCCGCTTCCTGTACCCGCTGCCCCCTGGCAGCATATAGCCATGGACTTCATAACTGATCTTCCCGTCTCCGCTGGTTGTACGGTCATTTGGGTGGTCGTTGACCGATTTTCCAAGATGGCTCACTTCATTCCCCTGCCAGGCCTTCCGTCTGCACCCGAGTTGGCTAAGGATTTTATCCGCCACATCTTCCGTCTTCATGGTCTGCCTCGCCATATCGTGTCGGATCGAGGGGTACAGTTCACCTCACGTTTCTGGAGAGCCACTTGTAAGTTGCTAGACGTCACCCTGGATTTCTCCTCCGCTTACCACCCACAGTCCAATGGACAAGTCGAGCGAATCAATCAGATTCTGACCAGTTATCTCCGGCACTTCATTAATGCCCACCATTCTGACTGGGTGGATCTCCTGCCTTGGGCCGAATTTTCTTACAACAATCACGAGAGCGAATCTTCCTCCAAATCTCCGTTTTTTGTAGTCTTCGGTCAACACCCTCGGATCCCTGTTCCCGTCTCCACCTCTGTGGACAATCCAGCTGCGGAATCTCTGGTTAACGAATTTTCCTCCATATGGGAGAGTACCCGGTCCGCACTCATTCTGTCATCCGAGCGCATGAAGAAACATGCTGACAAAAAACGTCTGGATTCTCCTCAATTCCGTCCTGGGGATAAGGTCTGGCTCTCGTCCAAGTATGTCCGGCTCAAGATTCCTTCCTACAAGTTAGGTCCTCGGTTCATCGGTCCTCTGGAAATCATCAGTCAGATCAACCCGGTGTCCTATAAATTGAAACTCCCGGCCAATTTGCGGATTCCTAACTCCTTCCATGTATCTCTCCTCAAACGGTGGTACTTAACTCTTTTGTCAAGCCTACAGGTACACCTCCTGCTCCAGTTTCTGCTGAAAACGAATTTGAGGTAGAGAACATTCTGGCCACCAAAAGGGTAAGGAGAAAGACCTATTTTCTGGTGGATTGGAAGGGGTTTGGTCCTGAGGAGAGAACATGGGAGCCTCGGGAGAACATCCATGCCCCTCTCATCCTAGCTAAATTTCTTTCTGGCCTAAAAAAGGGGGGGCCTAAAGGGGGGGGTACTGTAGCGCCGCCGTCAGCGTCCCTGTCCTCTGCCAGGCAGGGACGCTGTTCCTCGGCGTCAGCATCCCCGTCCTCTGCCAAGCAGGGTCGTCGCTCCTCTTACCCACGCTCGGCGTCCTCCTCCCGCCCTGCTGGGGCTGCGCGCTCCTTCCCTGCCTCTGGACTTAGGGCGCGCGCCCGCGCGCTCCCCCGCTCTTAAAGGGGCCGCGCGCATCTTTCAAAAAGGTCCCCGGCCAATGCCGGTGGACTCCACCCTATATAAAGCACTCCCTCCTTAATGGAGGTGCCCGAGCAATGTTGTTGCACTGTTTACTACTCTGCTTCAGCCCTCAGGTTCCGTTGCCAGTTACCTGCCTGTTTCCTGCCAGTTTGCTGTCTGCTACCTGTCCGCTAGCCTACCTGGAGGCTTCATCGTCCGACAGTCTGCCCGCCATCACCTGCCAGTCTGTCTATGGACCAGCCTGTCCGTTTATCTGCTGAGTTTCACCGGTTGCCAGTCTGCTAGCCTACCTGGAGGTTCAGCCGTCACGTGCAGTGATCTTCGGCTATTCCAGAGACTCTTCGCCTGCTCACTTGGGGGCGCTCATCTGCCATCTGCCTGCTAGCCTACCTGGAGTTCGGCCGTCACAGCGTGACCATCGCTATTCCAGGACTCTCGCCTGCTCACTTGGGCGCTCATGTCTTTGCGCTGCTCCAGAGCTCAACCATTCAGTCGTATATACCTGTCATCAGAGACTGCCCAGTCACTTTCCGTGACTACCTGCCTGTCTATCCAGAGACTGCCCCGGTCACTTGCCGTGACTCCCTACCTGTCCATCCAGAGACTGCCCCGGTCACTTGCCGTGACTACCTGCCTGTCTATCCAGAGACTGCCCCGGTCACTTGCCGTGACCCCTACCTGTCCATCCAGAGACTGCCCCGGTCACTTGCCGTGACTACCTGCCTGTCTATCCAGAGACTGCCCCGGTCACTTGCCGTGACTTCCTGTCCGTCTTCCCCGGGCGCCACCCGCTCCTTTACAAGGAACACCCCCTTGTATAATAGCTCAGAGGTTCCGCCTCCCAGACCCGTTACACCAACGCGGAACAATGAATCTCAGACATCACACTCTTTTTCCACTGGTCCGGGACAAACAATTTTCCAACAGGGCAGCACTCGGGCCTATCCTCCTGACACCCTCCAGAGCAAGTCTCAAATTGGGCGAGATGGCGGAAAGAACTACACCCTCTTTCAAAATAACAGAAGGATCAGATAACTCAGGAGAGTCCGCAAGGAAACTCCTCGAGAGGGCATCCGCCTTAACATTCTTAGTGCCAGGAAGAAAGGAAACCACAAAATTAAAACGTGTGAAAAACAAGGCCCACCTGGCCTGTCTAGGATTGAGTCGCTTGGCAGATTCCAGATAGACCAGATTCTTATGGTCCGTAAGGACCACCACCTGATGTTTGGCTCCCTCCAGCCAATGTCTCCACTCTTCAAAAGCCCACTTCATGGCCAATAACTCCCGATTACCCACGTCATAATTACGTTCAGTAGGAGAAAATTTTCGAGAGAAAAAGGCACAAGGGTTACTTTTAGAGGTCTCTGGATCTTTTTGGGACAAAACGGCACCTGCCCCAATTTCAGAGGCATCAACCTCCACCTGAAATGGCAGAGAAACATCAGGCTGCCGTAGAACAGGAGCAGAAGTGAATCTCTGCTTAAGTTCCTGAAATGCAGAGACTGCCTCAGGAGGCCAATTCACCACATCAGAACCCTTTCTGGTCAAATCAGTTAATGGTTTAACAATAACCGAGAAATTACCAATAAATTTACGATAAAAATTGGCAAAACCCAAAAATCTCTGAAGAGCCTTTAATGAAGTAGGTTGGACCCAATCACAGATGGCCTGAACCTTGACCGGGTCCATTTCAATAACAGATGGGGACAAAATGAATCCCAGAAATGAGATCCTCTGTACGCCAAAAAGACACTTTGATCCCTTCACATACAGAGCATTCTCTCTCAAAATCTGGAATACAGTTCGAACATGTTTCACATGAGAGTCCCAGTCATTAGAAAAAATCAAGATATCATCCAAATAAACAATCAGAAATTTGTCCACAAAATCCCTGAAAATGTCATTCATGAAGGACTGGAAGACGGAAGGAGCATTAGTGAGCCCAAAGGGCATCACCAGGTACTCAAAATGCCCTTCAGGGGTATTGAATGCCGTCTTCCATTCATCCCCGTGCTTAATGCGAATAAGGTTATACGCCCCCCTGAGGTCAAGCTTGGTAAACCAAGTAGCGTTTTTCACCCTGGAAAACAGGTCAGAAATCAAGGGTAACGGGTATTGATATTTCACAGTAATATTGTTCAAGAGACGATAATCAATACACGGCCTTAATGAACCATCCTTTTTGGCCACAAAGAAAAAACCGGCACCTAAGGGTGAAGAGGATGGTCTGATATGACCCTTCTCCAATGATTCCTTGATATAAGACCGCATAGCGTCATGTTCAGGTACAGACAAGTTAAAAAGGCGACCTTTAGGGAATTTACTACCCGGCACTAATTCAATAGCGCAGTCATAGCTCCTATGGGGAGGCAAGGATGCAGATTTACTTTCGCTAAACACATCAGAAAAATCAATCAAAAAGTCAGGAACATCCTGAGCCGGGGGGGAGGCAGAAAAAACAGGAGTGTTGGTATTAACACATTGGCAGCCCCAACTGGTTACAGACACAGATTTCCAATCCAAAACAGGATTATGAGACTGTAACCAAGGAAAACCCAGCACGATAATGTCATGCAGATTATACAGAACCAAAAATTTGCAGCACTCCTGGTGATCAGGTTCAACCCTCATTATCACCGGAGTAGAAAACTGGGGTTTTTTCTCAGCCAAAGGGGTAGAATCGATCCCCAGTAGGGGAATAGACTTCTGTAGGGTATCAAGGGAAATCCACAACGTTTAGCAAAATCATAATCCATCAGGTTAATAGCTGCTCCAGAATCAACGAAAGCCTGAGCAGAAAATGAGGACAGAGAGCATATCAGAGTGACAGTTAATAAAAACTTAGTCTGAACACTACCCAAGACAACTAAGCGTGCAAAACGTCTTCCCCGCTTAGGGCAGACTGAAATAGCATGAGAGGCATCACCACAGTAGAAACATAACCCATTGCGCTTTCGAAACTCATGACGCTGTGCCCCAGAAACCACTCTATCACACTGCATGGGTTCAGAAGCTGGTTCACAAGGCAACACCATTCCACGCATACTTCTCCGCTCACGCAAACGTCTGTCAATTTGAATCGCTAATGACATAGAATCATTGAGACCAGAGGGGACAGGGAATCCCACCATAACATCCTTTACATTATCTGACAGACCCTTCCGGAAAAGGGCTGCCAAAGCGTCGTCATTCCATTTGGTCAGGACTGCCCACCTACGGAATCTCTGACAGTATAACTCAGCGTCATCAAGCCCCTGATTTAATGCCAACAAGGCTTTCTCAGCTTGATCAGTGACATTAGGCTCATCGTACAATAACCCCAAGGCCTGAAAAAATGCATCAACATCACTCAAAACAGGATCCCCAGGTATCAGGGAAAAAGCCCAATCCTGAGGATCGCCGCGCAGGAGAGAGATGATAATTTGAACCTGCTGCGCTGCGTTCCCTGAGGACTTAGATTTTAAGGCAAAAAACAATTTACAATTATTTTTGAAATTCTGAAACTTGGCTCGATCCCCTAAAAACAAATCTGGCATGGGAATCCTAGGTTCCACAACAGGCAACCCAGCAAGATAGATAGCAATACTCCGAACCTCAGTGGCAAGCTGATCCACACGGCCAGACAACTGTGCAAACTCCATTGAGAGAAAAGATCCTCCCCAGCACCCAGAGATACAGAGGGAAAAAAAAAAAATGCAACAAACAGAAAAATATCTCTGACAACTCTGACAATATTTTTTCCCTTCTGTGAGTACCATACAATTTTCAATTTTTGGGCCGGTGATACTGTTATGTTTCGGTAGCTGAGGAGTGCAGGCAAAAAAGGCAATACACCAGAGCAGTTGGAATCTATGAGATTGCAGTACCCTGACTAACCACCACAACTAGAGGCAGCCGTGGAGCGTTCCTACGTTGGTCCTAGACGCCTCGTCACAGCCTGAGAAACTAACTACACCTAAAGATAGATATAGGAAAGCTATCTGCCCCGGAGCAGAACCCCAAAGACAATAGAAAGCCCCCAAACATGTAATGGCGGTTAGACAAGATGAAATACTGACACATAAAGAAAATAGTATGAGCAAACGATGGGGCCCAAACTAACTAAATAGAAAAGGATAGGAAGGGTACTTACTGCAATCCCAGAAAACCCTGAAAAGCACCAACTCTACTAATTTCAAAAACACCTGAGATCACACGACCTCTTCCACCTAAATTAGTTCTCTGGTGTAACAAAATCAAAACAGCAGCCACTGAAAAAACTGGAAAAAGCAAAAGTACAAACATCAGTGGCTGAACAAAACTGAGAGGCAGAAGCCCCCGGAGGGGACCCTGAAGGCCCCCACAGAAGTGCAGGACAAAATGCAAAAATATAGCACAAACACAAAAGAAGAAAATGTCTTATCTGTTAGCAGGAGATGCAGACACGACACAGCAGGCTACAAGGGAAACTGGAATAAAGGATTCAGACCAGAACAATTGATCACCGGCAACCCTGATGGGAAGGTGACTCCCTTATATAAGACCAGTCAGTAACACCTGATTCCCAATCCTCACAATCTTCACTGGACAGACTAGCACCGCTTGTAACCACCAGAGGGAGCCTCTGCTCAGAACTCATCTCAAACCCATTCACAACAGAACCTGTCCGAAGCCACTGTTGATCTGCAGAACCTGTATGAGGTCACTGTTCATCTGCAGAACCTGTCTGAGGCCACTGTTGATCTGGAGGACATGTCTGAGGCCACTGTTGATCTGGAGGACCTGTCTTGAGGCCACTGTAGATCTGGAGGAACTGTCTGAGGCTACTGTTGATCTGCAGAACCTGTCTGAGGCTACGATTGATCTGGAGGCCCTGTCTGAGGCCACTAATGATCTGGAGGCCCTGTCTGAGGCCACTAATGATTTTCAGGACCTGTCTGAAGCCACTGTTGATCTGCAGAACCTGTCTGAGGCTACTGTTGATCTGGAGAACCTGTCTGATGCCACTGTTCATCTGGACAACCTGTCTGAAGATACTGTTGATCTGCAGAACCTGTCTGAGGCCAATAAAAAGTGTACCGAGCTGTAGAGTTTCACTCTTTACATCCAGCTGTTGGCAGCACTGGTAACAGCTGATCGGTGGGGTGCTGGACGCCAAAGATGATACTGATGACCTATTTTAAGGGTAGGGCAAAGATATAACAGTGGAAAAGCCCTTTAATTTTCATATGAGAAAGCTATATGGGAAGGACATTAACTCTACAAATGACAAGTTATCTTTTCTGGCTCGATGGCCAGATTCGCATATTGAACCAATCCTAAGAGCTGTAATAAAGTTTAAAGGGGTAGTTCTCATCCAGGACATATCAAAAGTACATACTATGATTGTCTAATAGGTGCAAGTTCCATAGGGTTATAAGCTTCCAGTACTCCCCCCTATTGAGTGATAAACAGCTAGATTTCCAAACTACTTTCTCCAATTATCACTCCATGATGAAAGAAACCATACCCGCAATATAGACAATTTTGTAGATTATGTGTGCTGTGGTAGCAGCCAGGCATATCACAGCTCTGATAAACGAGCTCACCTCTTTCTCCCAATACATGGGAAAACCAACGATGGTTTCACAGCACCCATTAGTAATTAAACATCCCTGTTCCTAAGGTACGTGTCACTCCTCTTTCTAATAAACGAATGACATGTGAGCAGTCACACTCAAATATTTCTGTATTCAGATGACTGGGGGCCACACAGAATGGCATCATAGATCACACGTGACCCTCTGGTCATAGATTGAGCACCCCCGACTTATAATACTTATGCAGTAAAAAGCTGATACTATAAAATAGCCCGCAGAGAGATAAATACTGTATATCTAAATGTATTCACACATATATTTCCCTGGAATCTGTAAGCAACTTGAAATTACAATTTCTTTCCATTTTCTTTCAGCAATAAACATAACACTAATGTGTCCAGTAATGGATCAATCGCAGCGACTAACTTACCTGCGTGTGGACCAGAATCGTCTGAAAGGACCTGTAAGCACACTAGCTTTCCTATGTTTTCCTCACATACATAGTATTTATTACGGTGAACAGAAGCGAATTGCTGGCGAGAGTCAAGTGCACCTGATCCCTCCGTACCCGCTGCCAGAGGAGGCCAGATATGAGGATGACGACGATGATGATGACTTTCCCCAGTATCATAGAGAGGAGCATGGGCCAACAGTAGAAGAGGACGAAGATGAAGATGACTTTCGTGACTACTATTAAGTAGCTTATGGGTTTGGAGAATTTTTTATTTTTTTTTTAATTTTGTTTCACTTCTAAAAGTGAAAAATATATTTCTTAATGCTTTGAACTGTTAACAAACTGTTATTTTTGCCTTTGTTCTGTAAAAAACAAAAAACAGTTAAAGGGAATCTGTCACCAGCTTTTTGCTACCTAATCTGAGAGCAGCATGATGTAGAGGCAGAGACCCTGATTCCAGCGATGTGTCACTTACTGGGCTCCTTGTTGTAGTTTTCTTAAATAAAATCCCTGTGTTATCAGCAGTAGATTATCATTATAGGACAATTTGGCCTCATGCCAGGTAGTCCGACAACGCCCCTATCACTGATTGGCAGCTTTCTACCTATGCACATTGCACACAGAGAGCGGCCAATCAGTGGTGTGGGCGGGGTCCTACAGAGCTCCGCATTCAGAGAACTGCAACATGAACAGCAGATAAATATGTTTTTAATCAAAACTGTGACGCCCAATAAAGTAAGTGGCACATCGACGGAATCAGGGTCTCTGCCCCTGCACCATGCTGCTCTCAGATGGGGTGGAGCAAAAACCTGATGATAGATACCCTTTAAAAATATGTTGCTTTTTATATTTAAAGGCTATGAACACCTTTGACATGGACAATTGTATTGTGTTTTTACATATGCTAGTGGTTACCTTGAATTAAAAGTTTCAGGATGTAATCTCAATGTCATTATTTATTTTCAGACTGCCTGATACCTTGCTCCTTAGTTCAGACTTTTCTCCTGTAGGCATGTAACTCCCAGTAACACATGCTGGATGTGAGGCCTGTGACCCCATAAAGCACCCTCATTTTAGTTCTAAAATTCCAGATTTCCTTCTATAGTGCTTTAACCTTCTAGTAGGCGACTTTCCCCTTCCCATGGAAACACTGAAGTGGGTCCTCTCCTTCGTATATGTACTGTGATATCGTACAGCCTGATCGATCTGCCATCCTTGACAACTTAGATTATTTTCTCCTTTCCACATTCTGATCGGCTGTAAAAAAAAAAAAAAAAAGTCCCCTCCCACCAGTTTTGCCATCTTGACTTATTTTTGGACACTTTGCAAAAATCATAATGATAAGTAAGACATTTCTACAGGATATAATTCTGATATGAAGACATCATCTGCATTCGCTGTAAAATAATGATAATTACAGTCAAAATAATCTGTATTAAGTTTCTTCATCTTCAAAAGAAATCACGGACACCTTAAAAAAAAAAATTTTTACGAAAAGGCCAAAAAAGTGCTCTAATTTTTACGGACTGTCCTGGAATTTTTGGATGGTTGGCAACCTGGCAGATATCTAGCTACAAGAAAAGTAAGAGGGAGTGCAGACACCGCCAGGAGCCACAGCATGCTGTAATACCTATGCGAGAAGCACTGGAACAGCCAGCTATGCAGAACAGTTGCACAGTTTCTACACCAGTATGATAGTAGGACATTTATACGAAGACCATTTAGAAATTTGCTTCATTTTGTATTTAGAAAAAAAGAAAGAAAAAATACAAAAAAATAATAATACAGAATTAAGTGCCAAGTTATCCATAGCCTTTAATGGTTTTAGGAGCTCTCTCAGTTATATGCTCATTGTTACAAATTATTGTAATATATGAAATCATTTTTAGAATGTACAACTTTACAAAGATTGGCAAAAGTTATATCATATATTTGGTAACAAAATGGTTGGTAAAACAGCATAACAAAGTTACTTATTTCTCATACATATCTATTGCACATTTAGTAGGGTCTCACCGACCCTCAGCCAGCTGTAAGGAATAATTTCTAAAACAAAACTATGCACAATCCAAACTTTAGAAAATCTTACTGTACTTATTATAGCATGGGATTAAAGGGAGTTTATAAATCAGAAAATGACCAATTTATTGCTTAAAACAGGTTTTTGTTTTATGATTGGGATCGGTCCATTGTGGCTATGTACATGTGGTAAAGTCCCAGTGGCCAATGTCAAAATTGGAAGATTTCTATTTTTCATGTTAATATGGACTGTTATATTTAAAAAAAAAAAAAAAAAGCCAAAATTATTTAAAAAATACATTAACACAAACCTGATTTAAATAAGTCATTTTTAGATGAAAACTTCCCTGTAACATTGTCCCAGAGACTTACGGTATATGTGAAAGGGTCTTTACTATCCAATCTTGAATATTCTGTAATTAATAACCCAAATCTACAGTTTCTTGCTATAACCTTATCGGATATCTCCTGCTTGGTCTGGATACATCTGTGACTGCTGCAAGGAATCACTGTTTTTTTTATTTTTACTCAGTCACAACTGAATATTTTGTTTGTTAGTGCAGTTATTTTAAGGAGTTGTCTGAGACTTTAACACTGATGGCCTATTGTTAGGATAAGTCATTAATGTCTGGTCGTGGGGGTACAACACCCGGCTCCCCTGACGATCAGCTGTTACCTTTGTCGGCGGCTGGAACTGCTCAGTTGCGGAAATGAACAGCAAAACTCCACTGACGGCTGGTTATTCATTTAGTTGGGTCTCGGATGGAAGCCATGGGCAGGGGTAGTCTTTATTTAAACCTTAGCAGTCTGTGTCTAGCTGCAAATTAAGGCTATACGTATTCTGGGTCACTCCTGCTACTCTGCTCCAATTCCCATCCCTGACCTCATCTTGTGTTTTGACTATGTCTCTCGATTTTGTTCCTCTTCTTGACCTCCCGGTACTAATCTGGTATTCCTACTATTCTCTGCCAACCCATTCTATCGGCTAGCAACTTCTCTGTGGATTCAATCCTGCGTAAGTCCAGATCACTGTATAGAAGGTTAAAGGGTGATGGTCAGGGTTGCCCTGGGACCTGGAAAGGCTTGCACAAGCCTGTCCGTGGAAGCCCTAGAAAGAGCTGCCAGACTTCTATGGATAGTGCTCCATTACAAGAAAATGCTTAGATATGCTTTTCCGGATCTCTTAAAATAGAGATGGACAATCCAAAAACATGTTAATATGTGTATCAGTTTCCTATAATTTGGCCCTAGAATTTACACATAGTGTGTGTAAAAGATATTACAATGTTAGCCCCACACAAAGAAAGGAAGAAGAAGAATGAATAACGTATTTGTAATGATTTGCTGACTCCATAAAATACCAGCCATCAATCTTTGATCTCCAGAAAGTAACCATTAGTGGCTCTTTCTGATGTTTAGATGTGTTTTCTGGAAATGGGTGTTTGAATGTTGATAATCAAATCGAGGTGGATAGTTCTACATGAGAAGGTCCTGTCCACACCACGTTTGGGTTACACGTTGGAGGTTTACATTCTGAGGAAAGGAGGGAGAGTTTGTTGCCAGTGATCTCTCATACAGATGACAGACTGGGATGGAAGTGTCTCCCTCCTCGCACACTGTACGCCTGCATGTGTGCTGCATACAGGTATCGGTTCTATGCCAACTCTTTTCTATGAAGCTGCACTGGTTTCCCAAACAGTGAGCACCTCCAACCCAGGTCATATCTACCAAGGGTGAGCCCTGCCGACTCCACCATGTTCCAGCCCACAACAGTCCTGGAGATGCGTCAATACTCTAAACTTGGGGGTTGTGAATGGAAGTCATCCAAAAGGCACACACACTGCTTATTCATCTGATGATAGATGGATGTTTGGGACTCAGGCCAGTGCCCACAAGGGTTCAGAGCAGGAAACAGGGCAGCCATGATGCTTATCTGATTACAAAGATCTATGAGGCATCTGCCAAAGCTTTAAGTGCAGCTGCTCTGGTGTGTGGCTACTGTCTTGGTGAAGTGTCATCATCGTCTGCCCACCACACAGTTCTCCACTGTGCTACTTTGTTCCCTACCAACTGTTCTCCCATCTGCATAGGGCCAACAAATGTAAGAGTTGAGAAAAGATCCTGACGTACACCTTTCGACTGAGGTTTTCCCCCTTTGGCGCTCATTAGGAAAAGTAAAAACTTATATCTCAGTACGTGACTTCTTTCTGCATACTGTTTAGTACGCTATTCCATATTTTTTTGCCGTATAAAAGGCATATACTGGCCCTATGGCACTCTTCTCGCCTCCTTCAGGAGAATCAAAATGTAAAAACACGTGCAGCAGTTACAGTATCTTTCCTGAAGAATATATTCATAAACATGAGGAATGTAACAAATGGCTGCTGGTTGATTACTATTTAGAAGAATTTTGCTTAAAAAAAACAAACCAAACATATAATAAGGTCTAAGTAAATTCCACCCATTATAAGGCCCATTCAAGTGCAGCTTCTTTTTTACTTTAAGTAGGACCTTATGCTAATATAATTCTAAAAGTAGAAAAAGTCGGACAATAAAAAAAAAACAGCAGGCAGAAATAAGCAGTTAGTATGTGCAGACATTCATTATCCAAATCATCTGCATGAAGATTGTTACTTGGCAAAAACACTGCAGGATTGCTACTGAATCTTAATACACATGCTTTATGGTTGGTGCCAATGCCTGATTAATGCAACTCAGACTAATAAAAAAGCTTTTAAAGCAGACAAAAAAATACAATTTACTCACAACCTAACTATTCAAATGTGGAAACGGAGATTTATTACCACCTACCCGAAGTCTGGAAAATATATTGTGTTCATTTGATTGAAAATTTAAAGGGACTGTCCAGAGGTAAGGTGATGATAACTTATCCTTAGCATAGTCCATCAGATTGGTGGGGTCTGATAACTACTCGGAAATCAGCTGTTTGTAGCTCCTATGGTGGCCGGGAGTAAACAGCGTATGGAGCTGAGTTACGGCAATTCTTTACACTAAGTAGTGGACAATCTTGGGCATTGCAGCTCGGTTCTTATTCACTTCAGTGGGAGCTGATCTGCAGCACCAGAGATCGGCCACCATACAGTATACAGAACTGTGCTCTTCTCCTTTCTACACGGTGTGCTTCTGGCCTCCGAGAGAGCCGCAAAGACCTGACCGGGGGGGTGCCAGGTGTTGGTCCCTCAACGGCCTAAGACTGATGATCTAACCTTAGGATAGGTCAACAACTTATAAGTTCTTGACGATTGCTCAATCAAGATTTCATAATAAATAGTATTTGCAGTGTTTACACCAGTAGACATAATCATACGTTCTAACAACGTCAACGTTTAAGCAAAGCGACAAGTCACCATCTGGACATTCATGAACCAGCAAGAGCCTGAATGAAACTGAAGAGTACCGCATCTTGGAATTTTCCATTTTCTCTTACGGATGGATGTTTGCAGGAATATGCAAGGAGCTAGTTCAATTTCTAATTCAACTTGTCTGATATCAATATAAAAGGAGTGGGATCTGTCATCAAAAACATAATGAGGCACACTGACACCAATTTGTAACTGCAATGTAACGTGCAAAATTTTCAACAATAGCACGAGACGATAAGATGTCTTTAGCGTGACTAATAAACTACTTGAGAAATGTTACTGCAAGTGTCAACAACTAAGTCCTAGGAGCTCCACGAACTATGACTTTAAACTATAAACTATGACACTAGATCTAATAACATCCACTCTGCTGCTGCTCCTTCTGACTGTGAGATTAGTGCTCCACTCTTCATGTCTAAACATAGCTGCTGAAAAGGTATTAAAACAAGGTGGAAAGTATGGAACCGTACCTCCCAACATTCACAGTGCATAACGATGGACAAATCATGCAGCGCGCAAAGCTTTGACCAAACCCCTCGCCACACTCATTTACTATTTCCTTCTACCCTGGCAGGAAGAGATGTCGGAGGAGCAGTGGCAGTGAGGGACATTCAGCAGACCCAAATCCAAGACTGTCCCACTGTATCCGGGATGAGCGGATTGATTCGTGGGATTCCAGTCCAGCCTCCAAATCAGTGGTACCTGGCTTCTGGTTGAGAGATGCGCGAGTCTCTTACCTTCCGGTGTACCCGGCGTGCCTTTTGATTAGCTAGGTCTGGTGAGACGCAATTTGGGCATTAGGCTTTGATTCTGCACTTCAAGTAACTGAAGTTTTTACATGTGTTTTTTGGGGGGGCTTCTGAAATCGGGACAGTCCTGCTGGATCTGTAAAGGTTGGGAGCTTTCCCTGCCTGTCCCTTGCTGTAGGAAGGACACAGCACTATCAACATGAACACTCTTCAGTCCCACACAAATGGAAAGGCCAGGGAGGCATCTTTCAGACTTAACACACACTCTCTATTGGATGTTTTTTAAAAAAATAGAGCACCTATCTCATAGAAGGTAAGATAAGCGACATAGATAAGGCCATTAAGTATGGGGTACATTAGAAATGTATGATCACGTGAAAGTGCAGTTCTCCTTGGATTTCATTTGTGGTCTTAAATCAGCTGAGAGAAGCTCAGTAAAAGACAGATACATTAGGTAATCATTCCCAATATAACGCGGATGAAAATAGTATTGAACACATCAACAATTTTCTAAGTAAATATATTTCTAAAGATGCTATTGACATGAATTTCTCACCAGATGTTGGTAACAACCCATCCAATCCACATAGTCAAAGAAATTAAACCCTAGATGTCCATAAATTAAGTTATGTGCAATAATGAGAAATGACACTGGGGAAAATGATTGAACACATTTACTGAAATTTATTTCATACTTCGTACAAATTCCTTGCTGGTGATGACAGTTTAAAAACGACTCCTGCATGGAGAAACTAGTAGCATGCATTGCACAGGTGTGATTTTGGCCCAATCTTCCACACACATACTCTTCAAGTCCTAAAGGTCCCATGAGCTCTGTGAACTCTGAGCTTTATTTCCTTCCATAAATTTTCAATTTGGATTCAAGTCAGGCGATTGGTTTGGCCATTCTAGCAGCTATATTTTCTTTCTCTGAAATCAATTGAGAATTTCCTATGCTGCGTGTTTGGCATCATTGTCTTGCCGAAATGTCCATCCTCAATTCATCTTCATCATCGTGATAGATGGCAGCAGATTTTTTTACCAAGAATGTCTGTGTACATGTGATATGCAATGCCTTTTGTCCTCCAAACAAGGTGGGTATTGTGACATCCAAAAAGTCACATTTTGGGCTCATCTGACCAGACTATACTCTCCTAAATTTCACAAGCTTGTCTAAATGTTGTTGAGCAAACTTTAAATGTGCTTGAACATGCTTTTTGTTCAGTAATAGAGTCTTGCATGGTGAGCGTGGCCATGTAGGTTGAGTGCATTACTTATAGCTGATTCCAGATCTTTCTGTAGCTTTATACAGGTAGTCCTTGGCTCTTGGACAACTCTTCTGATAATTATTTTCACTCCTCAGTCTGAAATTTTGTGGGGAGAACCTGGTTGTGGTCAGTTTATGGTGAACTTATGTTTTTTCCTTTTCTGGATTACGGCCCCAACAGTGCTCACTGGAACCTTAAGTAGTTTAGAAATTCTTAACCAATGCAGTATGTTTTGCAACAACAAGGTTGCGAAGGTCTTGAGACAGCTCACTGGTTTTACCAATCAGGAGATGTGTCGTGTGGTACCTTGGTAATGAGACACCTTTTAATAAGCCATCAGTTGAACCAATCAATGTTATCTTTCACTAAGTAGTAGGATTGCTTTCGAATTAAAAAGTAGATGCAATTTAAAGCAGAAGGGCACTATTGAATATAGTGGGTTCTGTCTGGTTTCTATTTCGTGCAGATTTTTTAAACAGAATAGTGTTATTTGTTCCGTTAAAAATGGCCAATCTAGCTATAAACTGGAGTTCTGTTTATTGAAATGACAGTGAAAAATTATCTTAAACGTTTACCGTATGTATTAGTAAAAATTTTTTATTAGCATTGTCTTTCCATCTCCTCAGCAGGAAGGAAACACGATCATTCTATTAAAAGTCCACAAAATGGTTCTTGTCACTATCATCCTTATCTCCTACATATTCTCTTGTAAAGCAGTGGCCAAATCAGGATTTCACAAAGACATCCCCAAGTGTCTTATTTCCCAAAATGACAGACCTCCAGCCAGCTGAACAGCAGATGTTTTATACTTCAAACACAGCGAAAAGCAGAAAAAAGCTAATAAAAATAAAGAGATGCAGAACCTGATATACAATTAACTGTACGTGTCTCATCTTATTCATAGAGCAGTTACTCCACAATTAAAGTGAGCATCTTGTGAAGTCTTAATTTTGTTCACATTTTTTTTTTTTGGTAAATTAATTTTTGCTTTTTAATACTGCAATAATGTTGGTCGTATGCATTAGTTGGTTCTAGAGAGATAGCCGTAAGCCGAATCTGCGACCCTCCCCCCCATACACATGTTCTTAATACGACATAGAGAGCAAACCTCTGGTAGACACTTCTGGTAAAACCTTCTCTCCTTGAGAATGTTAAGGCCAGAATGTTGAAATCCAAACGATTTGTATCTCCCCTGAAGACTGCTGTCTAGGGGAGAGTTGGGTGGCCCCACACATATTTGAAGGTCAGCCAGTCTGGTTAAAATTGGTGCATCATGTCTCGTTCCATCCACCAACGCCAGATTGCATGACAGACTGTCCATGAGTTGACTGATGCTTTAATCCAGGTCTGGGAGATCCCTCAGGAGAACATCAACCGCTTCATCAGGACCATGCCCAGGCATTGAAGGGAAGTCATACAGGTACGTGGAGGCCACACACACACTACTGAGCATCATTTCCTTGTCTTGAGGCATTTCCACTGAAGTTGGATCAGTCTGCAATTTGATTTTCCACTTTGATTTTGAGTATCATTCCAAATCCAGTCCTCCATGGGATATTAATTTTGATTTACAGTGGGTTCGGAAAGTATTCAGACCTCTTTACATTCTTCACTCTTTGTTTCATTGCAGCCATTTGGTAAATGCAAAAAAGTTCATTTTTTTCTCATTAATGTACACTCTGCACCCCATCTTTACTGAAAAAAAAACAGAAATGTAGAAATTTTTGGAAATGTATTAAAAAAGAAAAACTGAAATATTACATGGTCATAAGTATTCAGACCCTTTGCTCAGTATTGAGTAGACGCACCCTTTTGAGCGAGTACAGCCATGCGTCTTCTTGGGAATGATGCAACAAGATTTTCACTCCTGGATTTGGGGACCCTCTGCCATTCTTCCTTGCAGATCCTCTCCAGTTCCGTCAGGTTGGATGGTGAACGTTGGTGGACAGCCATTTTCAGGTCTCTCCAGAGATGCTCAATTGGGTTTAGGTCAGGGCTCTGGCTGGGCCAGTCAAGAATGGTCAGAGTTGTTCTGAAGCCACTCCTTTGTTATTTTAGCTGTGTGCTTAGGGTCATTGTCTTGTTGGAAGGTGAACCTTCAGCCAAGTCTGAGGTCCAGAGCACTCTGGAAGAGGTTTTCATCCAAGATATCTCTGTACTTGACCGCATTCATGTTTCCTTCAATTGCAAACAGTTGTCCTGTCCCTGCAGCTGAAAAACACCCCCATACCATCATGCTGCCACCACCATGTTTCACTGTTGGGATTGTATAGGGCAGGTGATGAGCAGTGCCTGGATTTCTCCACACATACCGCTTAGAATTATCACCAGAGAGTTCTGTCTTCATCTCATCAGACCAGAGAATCTTATTTCTCATAGTCTGGGAGTTCTTCATGTGTTTTTTAGCAAACTCTATGCGGGCTTTCATGTGTCTGGTACTGAGGAGAGGCTTCAATCGAGCCACTCTGCCATAAAGGCCCGACTGGTGGAGGGCTGCAGTGATAGTTGACTTTGTGAAACTTTCTCCCATTCCCCTACTGCATCTGTGGAGCTCAGCCACAGTGATCTTGGGGTTCTTCTTTACCTCTCTCACCAAGGCTCTTTGTAAGGTTCTGTGTACATGTTCCTGAAACTCAGTTTTTCCGTCAGCCATTTTACTTTCTGTCTTGCTGCAGCTGTCTTGCCCTCAGTCAATATGGAGTTTCCAGCTTGCATGTTCCCGCCCTGATTCTCTCCCTCTTGCTTCTTAAGCAGCCACAGCTGAGCAATCAGTGCTTCAGAATCAAGCCTGCAGTGAACCTGTGACCTGACTCCTGGAAGCCTTGGACCTTGTACTCCAGTTATTTCCTATTGTGGAACTTTGGAACACTCGTGGACTTTGGAACCTTGCTATTTGATAAATCCACGTTTGCATGGACTTATGGTAACAGAGAAGAGATCCTGAACCTGTTGTGAGAGTGATTGCTGAGCTTAAGTTACTCTGGCCTGCTGTGTCTCCTGCTTTTGTATCTGCAAACTGTGTGACTATTATTGCCACTTGTATGAAGTAATACAAGACCTTCTATATCAAACCTGTGACTCCTGTGTTTTCATCGCACCCAAGCACAAGACACTATATGAACTGTACTCCTTACATTACAAGATTCTGAAGCCAAACGTTAGTGTCTGCTGGGTCTGGAAAGGCTGTGTCTGCTGTAACTGTGGATATCAGATGTCCGGTTGAACTTTCTGTGATGATAGTGGTTGTGACTTCTCACAACCATTCCAGGTGAGCAGTTCCCTTAATTTTTTTTTCTCTCTGCAGTGTTACCACAGGTAAACACTATTGTTTTTTTTTCTTCTCCTCTCCTTCCAGTACTCCTGTCTTAAAAGATCTGGAAAATGGAGGCCCGCATAAAGGAACTTTGCGGAGTGACTGATAATATCCTTGCAGATTTGCAGACTATAAAAACCCGTTTTACAAACCTACAGGACCTCACTAATCACAATTTGCAAGTGTTTGGACAGACTGCCCAGGATTTGCGAGCCAGGATTGAGGTTCTAGAGGAGCGAGTCCAGGCTCCTGCCGTAGCCCCGAGTTCTGGGATTCCTAAGTTGCCCCCTTTTCGTTTTGGCGGTGAACGTGAGAAATTCAGGGGATTTATTAATCAATGCAATCTTTTTTTTTCTGCACATGCTTCACAATTTCCCACTGAACGATCTAAAGTGCTTACTATAATTATGTTGCTTACCAACAAGGCTTTGATGTGGGCAAACCCTCTGATTGAGACTGAGAATGAATGTTTGGATCATCTTGATGCTTTCATTTCAGCCATGGGGCAGGTGTTTGATGACCCCAATCGAGGTGCAACAGCTGAAGCAGCCATGTTAGCTTTGCGCCAAGGTAAGCACTCGGTAGCTGAATATGCCTTGGATTTCAGGAGATGGGCCCTTGATACCACCTGGGACAGTTCCGCCAAAAAATCTATTTTTCGAAAAGGGTTATCTCCACTGATTAAGGATGAACTTGCTCGTGCCGACCCTCCCACTGCGTTAGGTGACTTTATTAACTACTGCATCCGTATTGATACTCGTCTGACTGAACGCAGGCAAGAGAGATGGTTCGAAAGCAATCGCACTAACCTTTTCCTACCTTTCTCTCCAGCTAAGGAACCTTTGAGTAGGATCACACGGGAACCTGAACCTGAACCCATGCAGGTAGACTCTTTACAACGACGGGTTAGTGATGCACGCAAGGAACATCGTTTTAAGGAGAATCTATGTTTCTATTGTGGTAAGTCAGGGCACTTCATTATAAACTGCCCCAGCCGTTCTCGTAAGACTACTGCAGCACTCATTCACTGTGAGTGTTGCGAGAGGGGATCTGTCAGGTCCGAGCCTCAGGCTCCAGAGAGATCTGCAGCAACAGATCTTGATTTCTCGGACTTAAACTCCGTTACTTCTGAGGACGTTGACTGTGTAAACGCTGCAATTTTTCAAGTTTCCTCAGCGGTGTCCCAGCTGAGTTGTAAGAAAAACAATTCTCATTGCTTTCTTTCCATCAAACTCTGGGTTGACTCAGCTTGGGTTTCTAGCTCTGCTATGATCGACTCAGGGGCAAGTGGAAATTTTATGGATGTCTCCTTTGCTCTGAAACAGGGGATACGTTCAGTGAAGAAGGCTACTCCAGTACAGATGGAAACTGTGGATGGCTCCCTGCTGACCTCTGGACCAGTGGATCAGGAAACAGAGCCTTTGAGGGTTCTTATGGGTAAAGATCATCAAGAGAAACTGTCCTTTATGCTTATCTCTTCTCCCCACTTTCCCATTATTCTAGGGCTACCATGGCTGCAGGCTCAGAATCCTACCATTAACTGGGAGACCAAGGAATTACACTTTCCAGAGAAACAGATGAGTCCAAAAGTTTCAGCTTGCTCTGTTCCTAAAGGAACCATGTCAGTCCCTGAACTACCAGCTGTATACCAGGACTATGTGGATTTATGTGACAAGAAGAACGCTGACCAGCTTCCCCCTCACCGTCCATATGATTGTCCAATTGAATTATTGCCTGGAGCAGAGATACCTTTTGGTAAGATCTACCCCCTGGCGGGGCCCGAGCTAAAGGCTTTAAAGGATTACATAGACGAAAATCTAGCCAAGGGCTTCATACGCCCCTCTTCATCTCCTGCAGGTGCACCCATCTTCTTTGTAAAGAAGAAAGATGGATCTCTGAGACCCTGCGTAGACTATAGGGAACTCAATAAGGTTACTATTAGAAACCGTTATCCATTGCCGTTAATCCCTGAGTTATTGGAGAGAGTGCGACATGCCAAAATTTTCTCTAAACTAGATCTCCGTGGGGCCTATAACTTAGTCCGTATTAGACCTGGGATGAATGGAAGACTGCATTCAGGTCACGCTATGGACACTTTGAATATCTAGTTATGCCTTTTGGTCTGAGTACCGCCCCAGCCACTTTCCAACACTTGGTGAATGACATCTTCAGGGATCTCCTAGATACATTCGTGGTGATTTATTTGGATGATATTCTAATTTTTTCTAACTCCACAGAGGAACATTATGGACATGTGAGAATGGTCTTGGAACGTCTAAGACAAAATCATCTTTACATCAAACTTGAAAAGTGTGAATTCCATAGGACCGAAATTCAATTTCTGGGGTATGTACTGTCTACACAAGGAATTAGTATGGATGGAAGCAAGACCCAAGCCATCAAGGATTGGCCAAGTCCTAGAAATGTGAAGGAGGTGCAGCGCTTCATCGGGTTTGCCAACTTCTATAGACGTTTCATTAGGAATTTCTCTGAGGTAGTGTCACCTATCACCCAACTTACCCGGAAAGAGTCTAGGTTCTCCTGGACTCCCCAAGCCCAGGAAGCATTTTCCCGTCTAAAAGATAAATTTACCACTGCACCTATCTTAGTACATCCCAACCCCGAACTTGCCTTCATAATAGAGGTGGATGCTTCAGACTGTGCCGTTGGAGCTATACTCTCTCAGAGAACAGGTGAGAAGAATGTCTTGCATCCCTGTGCCTTCTTTTCCCAGCAGTTGTCTTCGGCTGAGAGGAACTACGATGTGGGCAATAGAGAGTTGTTGGCCATTATTGCCGCCTTCAAAGAATGGAGACACCTTCTTCAGGGAGCTGCACAGCAAATAGTCGTCCTGACAGACCATCGTAACCTTGAATTTATCAGGTCGGCTAAGTGCCTGACTCCTCGCCAGGCTCGCTGGAATCTTTTCTTAAACCAATTTAATTTTATCATTTCTTATAGACCAGGATCGCGCAATGGAAAGGCTGATGCACTCTCTAGGATTTATTCAGCAGAGACACGTCCACTTACTCCTCCTAAGACTATTCTTCCTGACTCTAGATTCCTGGGAGTGATTCATAATCAAGACCTACTTAAGGACATCAAGGAAGCATACCATGCGGATTCCTTTTTGGCACAACCCCCAAGGGACGTAAGTCTTGTCTTTAAGAATGGTGTGTGGATTCAGGGACAACGTCTGTATATTCCTGAAACAGTCAGAATAAGAGTATTGCAACTCATTCACGATTCCAAGATAGCTGGGCATAGAGGAATTCTAAAGACACAGGAATTTCTTTCTCGTTTCTTTTGGTGGCCCACTTGCAGGAAGGATGTTTTAAACTATGTCACTTCATGTGAAGTCTGTGCAAGATGCAAAACACCTCGCTCCTCACCAACTGGTCTGTTGCAACCTCTTCCCACCCCGTCCCGCCCGTGGGGATCCATTTCTATGGACTTCATTGTGGAGTTACCAACCTCTCAAGGGAAGAACACCATTCTAGTGGTGGTTGATCGTTTAACAAAAGCAGCTCATTTTATCCCTTGTGTCGGCTTACCCACTGCAAGACAAACATCAGATTTGATGATTAAAAATGTGTTTCGTTTACATGGAGTACCAGATGAGGTTATTTCGGATTGAGGGGTGCAATTCACTTCAAGGTTTTGGCAAAATTTCTGTGCAGCATTGGACATTAAAGTGAACCTTTTTTTCTGCTTTTCATCCTCAGACTAATGGACAGACGGAACGAACCAATCAGACCCTGGAGCAGTATCTTCGCTGCTTTATCTGCCACCTACAGGATGATTGGGTGGATCTACTTCCACTGGCTGAGTTCTCTTATAACAACTCTCAGAGCGCCTCCACTAAGCAGTCTCCTTTTTACTCCAATTTAGGTTATCATCCTAATATTATTCCTCGATTTCCCATAGAAACGCCTTTGCCAGCAGTGGCTGAAAGAATCACGTCTTTACAAAAGAATATGGATCTTCTAAAGGGAAATCTGGAATTGGCTCAGGAAAGGTACAAAAAAGCCGCAGATAAATTTCGTAAACCTGCACCAGCTTTCAAGGTAGGAGACCTGGTCTGGCTGTCAACCAGAAATCTTAAGTTAAGAATTCCATCATCTAAGTTGGGACATAAATACATTGGACCTTATAAAATCAGTAAAATTATAAGTGCTGTCGCTTGTCGTCTTCAACTGCCCAGAACTATGAGAATCCACCCTGTCTTTCATGTATCTCTACTAAAGGCTGCGACACCCAATACGTTTCCTGGACGTTCTTCTCCTTGCCCTGACCCAGTGCTAGTCGATGGTCAGGAAGAATTCGTGGTGGAAAGGATTCTAGATTCCAGGTTGTATAGAAATCAGTTACAATATTTGATTAAATGGCAGGGCTACCCAGTGGAGGACAATTCATGGGAACCAGTCAATAACGTTAATGCTCCTCGCTTGCTCCGTCAGTTTCATCAGAGGTACCCACACAAGCCTGGTCTGAGGTCATCCGGAGGTTGTCCCTAAGGGGGGAGTAATGTAAGGTTCTGTGTACATGTTCCTGAAACTCAGTTTTTCCGTCAGCCATTTTACTTTCTGTCTTGCTGCAGCTGTCTTGCCCTCAGTCAATATGGAGTTTCCAGCTTGCATGTTCCCGCCCTGATTCTCTCCCTCTTGCTTCTTAAGCAGCCACAGCTGAGCAATCAGTGCTTCAGAATCAAGCCTGCAGTGAACCTGTGACCTGACTCCTGGAAGCCTTGGACCTTGTACTCCAGTTATTTCCTATTGTGGAACTTTGGAACACTCGTGGACTTTGGAACCTTGCTATTTGATAAATCCACGTTTGCATGGACTTATGGTAACAGAGAAGAGATCCTGAACCTGTTGTGAGAGTGATTGCTGAGCTTAAGTTACTCTGGCCTGCTGTGTCTCCTGCTTTTGTATCTGCAAACTGTGTGACTATTATTGCCACTTGTATGAAGTAATACAAGACCTTCTATATCAAACCTGTGACTCCTGTGTTTTCATCGCACCCAAGCACAAGACACTATATGAACTGTACTCCTTACATTACACTCTTCTCCCACAATTGCTCAGATTGGCTGGACAGCCAGGTCTAGGAAGACTTCTGGTGGTCCCAAACTTCTTCCATTTAAGGATTATGGAGTTCACTGTGCTCTTAGGAACCTTGAGTACTGCAGAAATTCTTTTGTAACTTTGGCCAGATGTGTGCCTTGCCACAATTCTGTCTCTGAGCCCCTTGGCCAGTTCCTTTGACCTGACATGCACTGTGAGCTTTGAGGTCCTATATAAACAGGTGTGTGACTTTAAAAATCAAGTACTATCAGTTTAATTAAACACAGCTGGACTCCAATGAAGGAGTAGAACCATCTCAAGGAGGATCACAAAGAAATGGACAGCATGTGACTTAAATATGAGTGTCTGAGCAAAGGGTCTGAATATTTATGACCTTGTGATATTTCAGTTTTTCTTTTTAATAAATTTGCAAAAATTTCTACATTTCTGTTTTTTTCAGTCAAGATGGTGTGCAGAGTGTACATTAATGATGAAAAAATTAACGTTTTTTGCATTTACCAAATGGCTACAATGAAACAAAGAGTGAAAAAATTAAAGGGGTCTGAATACTTTCCGAACCCACTGTACATTGTTCATTTTTATGTTTTATTATTCGCAACGCATTCCACTAATGATTAAAGATTTGCAACTGGAAAATTTAATAAAGTGATATCTAGGATGTGGTATTTTAGCGCTCCCTTCAATTTTTTGAGGAGTGTATATCCTCAAGAACAGCATCTCTTATCAGTTTAGATGCTGCCAGAATGGTGCAAACCTACGGCATTGGTTCTTACACTGAAATTGGTGGCCTAGTAGGCAGAAGGTGCACGGATGCACTGTTGAGCTGGCTGTCAGTCTGTGGCAGGACATGGTTGCAGAGACCGCTCACTGTATACTGGAAGACTCTCTTTGTATTGTGGTTAATAGGATCATAATCGCACAAATTGTTGCAAACTGAAGACCAAACGATGAGAACTTCAGACCATGGGCAAGAAGGGGGTATTGCCCTGGGATTAATGCTTTCCTCCACTAAAAAATACAGTAAGTTACTTGTGCCTGCATCTGTTTCCTATAGTTTTTCTGTGTTTACGGGAAAAATGCTTATTGATTCCAGAGCAGCAGATAATTTTATGGACTTCTCTCTGGCCAAAAGGCTGAAAATTCCTTTAGTTTCGTAACAATTCCTGGTGGTTGTATCCAATTCTGGACATTGAAGGTAACTATTCAGATTGGTACTGTACATGTTGAGGTGATTTCTTTTTTAGTTTTGACACTTTCTGATGCACTGGTGCTTTTAGGATTTCCGTAGCTATGACTACACGCTTCAGTCATAGATGGATTATAATGAGAGCAATCGCACCAAGCAGTACATTTTTTGGCACATCGGGCGCACATCACTAACAGGTAGGGTTCCTGTTGCTCCAGTGCCAGCCATAGAAAAAGAGTGTAGCTGCAGCCCATCGCCTTTTCTATGGCTCAGCTGCAGCAACAACGTCATTGTGCGGCTGCGTCATTTACCATGTAGTTGCCAGGAAGAAGGGGAAGGAAGCAGAGCTGCAGCAGATTCCCAGGAGAGGTGAATTATTCTGTGTTTTATCTTTAAAGTGAACGAATTGGGGTGGGGAGATGGGTGAGAGCACAGTATATGAATTGGGATGGGTGAGATCAGAGTATGTTATAATGAATTGAGATGGTGATGGGTGAGAGCACAGTATATCATGAATTGGGGTGGGGATGGGTGAGAAGATATTAAATTATAATGAATTGGGGGTGTAAAAAGGGACATTGACATGTAATTATAATGAATTGGGGTATGTAATTTTCATTTTGGGATATATACGGTACTTAGAATGATTTGGGGAGAGGACATGTATTTATAATAGATTAGGGGAGTGAGAGGAGCGCAGTGGGGGGGGGTCGAGGATGCAGGAGAGTGACTGGTAATAAATAATTGAGGGAAAGAGAACAGGGGCTAATTAATTTATATTTTTATTGGGTGGGGAAAAGTGACTAACGATAGTTAGTGGGGGGCACAGCGGTAGTTTATCAATTTATATTTGGAATGATGGGTTGCACAATGGTTACTTATATATTAATGTGTGCGCTTGTCTGAATTCAGAGGTGCAGTGTGGGTGACTCTTTTCCTAGGAAACAAATGCATATATGTCCCTCGCTATAAGTGGCGTACATAGAATTTACGGGGCCCAATAACAGTTCTAATTGGACATCATCCCCCCCCCCCCCCCCAAAAAAAAAATACTCGGCTGGGTCACATAAGAGCATATCTAAAAACTTTTCAGCTCTTTCAAAGTAATTCTCTTCCTATTAAAGACCCTAAATATCCCTTTAATTGCACCCAAAAAATATGATGACAACAAAAGTGCCAAACAAAAACTGTATATCTCTAGAGTGAATTCCTGCACACACACTCTATGATGATCCTACTGTATCCCCCTCAACTACCCCAGCAAAGTATGGTGACCCCAACACAGTATAATCCTCAATTGTGACCCCCCACACAGCACTCCATGCAGTATAATGGGCCTACATACAGTATAAGGGCTCCCACACCTCTCAACACTGCATAAAGGCTGCCACTAGCTCTACAAACAACACAATGACCCCCACACAGCCCTATGCACAATATGATGGACCCCACACAATCCTTCACACTATATAATTGCTTGCATACAGTATAATATCCCTCAAATAGCAATCCATAAAGTATAAAGGCTCCCTCATAGCACTCCAAATACTATAAGGGTCCCACATAACCCTCCAATGTCACGGGTGTGTCGCCACGAAGATCGTCGTGATTACACAATCTGACTTCGCGCAGCTGAGTTTTTGGTGCTTGGTGTTTTTCGGCAGTGAGGGAGTTAATTCTCTCACTCTCTGTGCTAGATGAGGCCCGGCCTCGCCCAGCTGCAGTTAATTCTGCAGTAATGAGATTCCTTCAAATACCTGCCAGTCTGCTAGGAATGTGTGGGTGAAAGCATTCATGCAGACCAGCAGAGCGGATCGTGGTATTGTGAAGTCTGAAGTGAAGAGTACCTGGTGTGGTTTTGTCCCCTCCTCGCTTTATCATTTATCTCCGTACCCGTTGGTGTTCCCTCTGTTTTGGTGGTGTGAGTTTTGTATGCAAGGTGGATTTTAGTTTACCCCTTGTACTGTCTCGTTCGTCTATTACTGTGTTTAGGCATATACCTTCCGGTCCCCTGTGTTGTGATCGGGGTCCTTCTCAGGACTAGATTACTGAAGGTCAGGGATTTGCAGGAGATAGGGTTACGCTGGCGGCCTGGACCTCTGTACCATCAACAGTACCTCCAGGTAGAGGGATTAGTCAGGACCCCAGCTTAGGGTCAGCATAGACCCCGGACCTCCTGTATGCAGTAACAGCGTGACATCCAAATAGTAGAAGAGCCTCCACATAGCCCTCCAAATACCAGAATGGTCCCCACATAGCCTTCCATATAGTATAATGTAGCCCCTATAGTCATCTATATTATATAAGGTAATGGGCCCCACATAGTCCACTATATAGTATAATGAACTCTCCATAGTCCTGCATATAGTATAATGAACCGCCTTAGTCCTCCATATAGTATAATGCATCCCCATTATCCTCTATATAGCATAATGCACAATCCATACACATAAATAATGAGAGACACATATACAGTATTTTGTGGACTATAAAATGCACCGCACATTCTGAGGAGGAAAATAGGAAAAAATGTTTTCAATGTGTCAAATGGGGGACCGCATTATAATCCAAATTTAGCTTACTGAGGGTTGGGGCGGTGGAGGTGGAACAGGGTCACAGGAAGATGGAGACAGCAGGGGTGGGGCGATTCTGTGCGTCCTGAGAGGGGAGGGAGTGGTGTCCTATTGGTGGGCTTTAACGAAACTGAACTGAGAAACAGTCATTGAATCGAGATCTAAATCTGTGCATGTGCTGCCTCCAGCGGTCATTTTCCTGAAGCCCACAGCCGGGAGATCAATGTGCAGAGCGCATCACACCCTCCTTTCACCCCAGGGCCCTCAGCATCGCCCCACTTTGGCCACCGCTGGCTTTCTGCAGCAGTGACCTTGCCTCCTGTTTTCCTGCCAAATTATTGATGAAAAAAGTCTTATAGTCCGCAAAATACGGTATGTGATGTTTTTTGTTGTGAACACTTTGAATCTGACTTCTGAGTTTGGGCTCCCCTTGGTGGCTGCTGATAGTAATGAAGCTGCTTTGACTAACAGGAGTCTATCACCTGGGGACGATGAGTGGCAATCAGGTGTTACTGACTGGAGAGATATAAGTGAGCAACCTTCCCATAATCCTTGCCGGTGATTTGTTTCTTCCTGGTCCCTTTTGGAAGTTAGCGTGCTTCCTGCTTTTTCCTGCAACCTTCAGATAAGTTATTTGCTGTTAATTTCTGTGGCATTTGTTTTTCCTTTTGTCTATCTCAGTTTTCTGCCCTTTTGGATTTAGTACAGCCAGGTTCCCCTGTGGGGCCTGCGCTGGACGCTGTTTCTCATTTGCCACTGTTTATGTATTTTCAGTTCCCTGTTTCAGTATCTGTTGATTTGCTACCAGTTCACACCAGAGATAGTTTATGTATTTCCAGTTCCCTATTTTTTTCAGTGTCTGCTGGTTTGCTACCAGTTCACACCAGAGTTCTCATCTAGCCGGGGAGAGATCGTGTGGTCTCAGTATTTTTGCATATCAGACGTGGTGGAATTTTTCTTACTGTTTTTGCTGGATTGCAGACAGTATTCTTTCCTGTCCTGTTCTATCTAGACAGTTTGGGTCTCAGCATTTGCTTGCTCTATTTTCTGCCTGTGTTTGTATTTCTTCTTGTCTTACCGCCAAAATATGTTTGGGGGCCACCTATTCCTTTGGGGGTCTACTCCGGGGCAGTTAGCTTTCCCCTTTCTCTCTTTAGGCTTAATTAACTATCCGGCTGTGTCGAGGCGTCTAGGACTCCGTAGGCACGTCCCACGGCTACTTCTAGTTGTGCTGTCAGTTTAGGAGTCTGCAATCCGCTAGTTACCAACCTCTCTGGGTGTGGCTTTGCTTATTTTGGCTGCTGTCCTCCTCGGCTACCATATCATAACAGTTTTTATTTTCAAGGGCGCAGTGAACAATGCAGCAATCTCTGCAGTGACCACATCACAGCTTTAGGACGTCGACAAGAAGGTTTGACAAGATGGAGAAGAAACAAAAAAATGGTTGTAATCAAACAAGACATCAAGCAATAAGTTACTGGCTGCAAATACCTATTCTGTATCTGCACAATTCAAAGGTTTACATGGGTTATCAGTGGCACTAAACAATCATTAATTGGTAAACCATGATCATTATTGTCAGCAGTGCGAGTCCTGTTTACAGAGGACGATGATCTTTTGTGCTGCCCAAAAAAATCATTTTACCAGATGAACAAGTGTTTTTCTCATTCATTGGGTGATCGGCAGCCTGAAAGGATATATCATAAGAACGTTTCTTCCTCGTATCAGAACTTTGCAGATGTCTTCTCTAAACATGTGGCAAAAGACAACTACAGGGAAGGCATGACTGAACTTGACTGTGGTCCTAGCTTCTGCCTCTCCGTTTTGCATCTCTCCATCAGTAGGTTGTCCTTTGGCTCTCAACAAATTCCCTTCTACAGTTACTGCTTCTACTTGTGATCCAATCACAGAGTGTGAAATGAATCGTGGTCCCGAGGAAAGATGATGGATGCCTAAGATGGACATTGATACTCCTATCCTGCTCAAGAGATGTCTTGCCAAGCATCCTTTTTCTGTTGTCACAGACTTATCTGGGGGGGGCCCTAAGACGTGGGCACTGTTACATTCCTGTCTCAGGTATCCCAGGGCTTCACTACATTCTCCTGGGTTCGCTGCCTTTCGTTATGCTCCATGTTGGGTTTTGCACGTTGCATGGCATGGATCCATGACATTATCTCCCTAGACCCATTTAAGGCCAATTGACACAAACACCTGGGTCTTGGAAATGTGTTTCTAGACCTTTGTGTTTGATGTGCTCCAAGTTCTATCCATATTGTGTTTACTTGCTTCCATCCCTGCTGGATTACACTTCGTGATGCAGTTCCTAAGATTTCAGAGTCCAAGTCATCGTTGCCCACGTGCCTTTGAGTTTGCTGCATCAATGCCTGGGGTCCATGTACCCACCTAGATCTGGAGCTTAGATGATCCACCTCACCTGGAGAGCCTTGACACTGGATAACCTTTGTAAGTTGGTTATCCCCTCTACAGCAATGTCACACGTCGGCATTATCTGCAGTTTGGCACACTGTGGGGCACAAAAGAGGAAGCCAATTGGCTTTGAAAACACAAATTTTACTGAAATGAATTTGGGAATCATCTCACTTTTCCAGAGCCTTTGAGCTACCAGATTATCAGATTTCCGATTACATATTTTGATTTTGTTTTTTTGCAGGCTGAGTTGAAGTTTTTTTTACTGGTACCATTTTGAGGTGCATAACATTTTTTTATCGCTTTTTATTAAGAATAGGAGACCAAATAACAGTATAAAAAAACAATTCCTGAATTGTTTTATTTGTTTTTACTAAGCTATTCACCACATGGTAAAAGCAATAGAGCAACTTTATTCTTCGGATCAGTAAGATTACAGTGTTGCCAGATTTACATGTTTTTTTGTGTTTTGCTATTTTTGCATTAAAAATTTGAAATATTTAAAATTTTTCAGATGAGTGCATGCTTGGTTTTTGTGGGACAAGTTGAAGTTTTTATTGTTTTTTATTGATACCATTTAGGGCTACATAACATCACTTTTTGTCTGATTTTTGTGTGGTAATATGAACAAAAGCTAGAAATTAAGACTTTATTTTTTACAGCATTTTTTGTGTGATAACAATGAGACAACGTTATTTGGGAAAGTACAATTAATGAGATACCAGATTCAAAAAGGATTTTTTGTGGTTTGCTAATTTCACACACAAAAAGTAAATTTTTACAAAATATAATTTGTTTTTGCACTGTCATAATTTGCCAGCCATAACTTTATTTTTAATGAGCTGACGATTTTTGTGACTTCATTTTTTTTCCACATATGGCGTTTTGATCACTTTTTTCACTATTTTATGTGTCATTATGATAAAAAAGTAACATTTTGGGAGAATTTAATTTATTTCAACTTACGAGTTAAAAAATATCAGTTTTACAGCTGGGGTGGTTCTTGGTTGGAAGCTAGTAGTTATATGTACTTTAATTACTTTTATTTTATCATAAAAAGTTTTACTGATTTGATCGACAGGTTAATATAATGCATTGCTTCTGTGTAATGTATGGGGATAATCTGCAAGTTAATACCGCTCTGATTTTGTGCAGCTGCAGTGAAGAAATTAACTTGATTCCTCCCAGCAGCCTCCGGCAATCTGTCACTGAGGTGCGATCGGCATGGCTTATTTGTAACTGGGTGAACTGTGATGACATCAGGAGAGCATTAGGACCCTGCTGTTGCATGTCTGGGCTGAGAGTGAAAGCACGGGAAACTGTGTATGCTGGGGGGTGGGGCCTAGTGTCTGCTGTATAGGACGCTGGAAGTGATGATTGAGAGAAGCAGAGAGACTGCCATGTGAGATGCTGTGTGTGTGAGGAAGCTGATAAGAAGGGAGAAGTCTGGACTCTGTAAAGACTGTTTGTAGCCAGCGTGTTTGGGAGAGTGTTAACCTCTTACTCTTGGGAACCTGTGGTCCTGCTGTGGAACAATTACGGAGCATTCATGAAAGCTGTGTGACTTTGGAGATCTGTGTAATCCCTGCTGTGCTGAGGCTAAAAAGCAACAGAAGACATTGACACTGTGCAGACCCAGATGGATTGCTTTCAGGGAACCTGTGAGTGATTGCTGTAGGAGAGATGGTATCCTGTATCATCCGTATTGAGAGGGATCTTGACAAGCCCCATTGAAGTGCTATCCCGAACCGTATCCTGAGGCTACAGAACTATAAGTCCCCAGCGTGTGGGCTCGGCAACGGCCGATAAGACGCTGAACTTTGACTGTGATTGTTTTGGCACCGAAGATTTTGGGACTGGCAGCAGCCGATGCAAATTATATGACTAAGTGGAGACTCACCTCAGGTTAACGGTACCGTAGTAATAGATACCCGGGTATCCCCAGATTACATGTTTAAGAGCTCCTGTTATATCTATATGTATTATTGTTGTGGGTTTTGAACAGTTTGTATTCAGTGTGCCATCCCAGGGGTTCCCATAAGACCACCTCACTCGATTCACGCATGTTTTTCTAGTACCATGTTTTACCTTTTGGATAAGTAAATGTATTCTAAACCTCAGTGTAACACACTCAAAAATGGAACTTTGGGATTGGCACATTGATTCATCTCAGGCAGAGTGCGTGTTCTAAATAAGAGGATTTCAGTCTGTTTCCTTCAAATATTAGATCTCACTCCAACTGTCATTTTAGTAAAGACAGTATTGTTATTTCTGCCTCAGTCTCGGTTTCTGACCCACTGGATCTTATTTGGACCTCTGGTCATTACATATTACACAGAGAGCGGCGGCTATAACCGTGCCAGCGGCACGATCAGCTGGCTCAGCAGTGCATCAGTATAGAGCCGTCTGTCAGTGAGTACCAGGGGCGCAGTTACAGATAGCGATAGTGATGTATTGAGCGATGACTGAAGCTGTGCCGGTCGCGTCTCTAAGATTGAAAGCAGGAGGCTGCAGGGAGTGAAAGAATTAATTTCCTTCTGGTAGTCGGCCTTTCAGTGTGGCAGTCGCAGTTTCAGAACACTATTAGGCCCTGTGCACACGTTGCGTTTTTAGATGCGTTTCCGCTGCGTTTTTTTCAACTTCCGAAAACGCATCCAACCCGCAGCACAGTGCACATGCAATGTAATCCAATGGGAACAGCATGTCTGTTGTGCACATGCTGCGGAAAAAAATGTGGGGTTTCGCTGCGCTTTATTTTCCGCAGCATGTCAATTCTTTGTGCGGAACTGCAGCGGTTCGGCGCCCATTGATTTGCATTGAGTCGGGCACTTCCGCAGCAAAACCGCAGATCTAAAAAAGATCTGCGGTTTTGCTGCGGGTGAAACCGCTGCAGTTTGGGAGGAGGGAAGTGTGTGGGCGGTGCGTGGGCATGTATAGTGTGCGGCGCTATGTGTGTGGGCGGTGCGTGGGCGTGTATAGTGTGCGGCGCTATGTGTGTGGGCGGTGCGTGGGCGTGTATAGTGTGCAGCGCTATGTGTGTGGGCGGTGCGTGGGCGTGTATCATGTGCGATGCTGTGTGTGTGGGCGGTGATTGTGTGCCGGTGTCTGCGTGATCGGTGTGCGGGTCTGTGTGCGTGATCGGTGTGCGGGGCTGTGTGCGTGATCTGTGTATGCAGGCATCGTCGGATGGGACTACAAGTCCCATCCGGCTATGCCTGCTACAGTGACAGTGACTGACACATTAGCCAATGATGGGACAGTAGTAGTCCCATCATCCGGCTAATGTGCTGAATGTAAAAAAAACAAAAACATACATGACATACAACATACACATGACATACAGAACATACAATGACATACAACACATAACATTGAGCACATACTCACCTATTCCCCGACGCCATCCATCTGTGTACCGCTCTGCCGCCGGGAGAGAATGACGTCACTACAGTTCATTCTCTCATGGCAATGCTGGGTGAGAAAACTCCCACACAGCATTGCCATAAAGTGAGACAATGAACTCAGGTAACCTCAGTGATGCACTGCAGGAGCCATTGCCTCCTGTCAGTGCATCACTGGGAGGCCCTACAGAGCAGTGGCATCACCTGATGTCACTGTTCTATAGGGGAGACCGTCGTGGGACATTTGTTATTAATTGGACTGCGTCGGACAGGGAGTATACGGTTGTTTTATTTTTTTACGTTTTTTTACAGGAGATCAAGGGCGTCGCTTGGATCTGAGCGTATAATAAAGAGTAATGAAAACCGTCTTGTGTTTTATTTCATTAAAATAATTTATTCTTATGCGTGTGTTGTTTTTTTTAACCCTTTACTAATATAAGATTAATAATGGATAGGCGTCTTATTGACGCCTCTCTATTATTAACCGGGCTTAATATCACCTTACAATAGCAAGGTGATATTAACCCCTTATTACCCCATATCCCACGGCTACAGGGGAGTGGGAAGAGAGGGGCTAAGTGCTGAATTGGCGCATCGTTCTGGGGCGGCTGGGTGTTGGTATTTTTAGCCGGGGGGGGCGCCAATATCCATGGCCCCTTCCTAGGCTATGAATATCAGCCCGCAGCTGTCGGCGTAGCCTTTCTGGCTATAAATTATAGGGGGACCCCACGTCATTTTTTTGGGGGGGTCCCCTTATTTTAATAGCCAGTGAAGGCTAGCTGCGGGCTGATATTCATAGCCTGGGAAGATCCATGGGTATTAACCCCTTCCCAGGCTAGAAATATTGGCCCCGGCTGCCGGCTTCCCCCTCTGGCGCAGAAAATTGCGCGGGAGCCCACGCCATTTTTTTTACTATTTTTTTTTAATTAACTATTGCGTTATGATTTGTGTGTGTGTGTACGCGTGTGTGTCTTTAACTATTTATGTACCATTTTATCTATCTACCTATATATCTTTCTGTCTATCTATATATCTATCTTTCTATATATATATTTCTATCTATTATCCATCTATCTATGTATTATCTATCTATCTATCTATCTATCTATCTAACTACTGGTATCTATTATCTATCTATGGTCGGCGTCACACTTGCGAGTGTGATGCGAGTAAGTTGCACGACTTTCTCGCATCAACACCCGGCACGGCCGCCAGCTCTCGGACCCGAGTGTGCGGCTGCATAGAAATACATGCAGCCGCACACTCGGGTCCTAACTCTATCTGTGTGTGTGTAATGGAGTGTGGGTTGGACAAATGTAAAAAAGGAGGTTGGACAAGAAATGACATCACAAATCTTTTTTTTTGTTAAACAACATATCTTATTTTAGCTGTCAAAACCGCATGAGAAAAATCATGAAAAACCACGCCAAAAACGTGCCAAAACCGCGTCTGCGTTTTCTGCCAAGAGGTGCGGTTTCGGCGTGGAAAAATCCGCATGCAAATCCGCAATGTGTGCACAGGCCCTTAACCTGCAAATTTACACCCTTTTTTGCAGGTTAATAGCGTTTTATTCACATGACAGGTTCCCTTTAAGCAGTTGCACAAACACACTTTACTGTAAGTATTGGCAAGAATCACTATTGCACGAAATTTTCCAGTTCTAAGTGCCAGAAACACATTACTTAACTACAACGTTATCCCTGCTAAGTATTCCACACTACTAAAACAAAAGACCATCTGTTGAAAGTTTTCTGGGTTTTTTTTCTTGGTGCCAAATAAAGTCAGACATATCCTTCAAAATGAATTGCAAATCAAGGAATTAAGATTCATAGACAATTGGAGAAAAAAAGTTTCATTTTTACCTTTCAACTATCTGATATAGACAAAACCTGCATGCCAAACACTCTGCATTGGTACAAGAAAAATTAGATACATAGGTGGGATGAAAAGAAGCTGTTCCCACAATCCCTACTTCTTAGAAGTGCCCCTTGGCAAGAATTTGATCATAAAGTGCCCCCCGACTGGAACCTCTAGCAATCAGCTGTGATCTGTGGAGAAACTTGGGAGTTTTAATTTCCCTGGAGTATAACCGCAAGGAAAACTGAGGAGAAAATAACAAAATCACTGTCTATTATAAAGTACAAAATGGAAGCTTCCTATATCGATCAATCTACACACAGAATGTTAAAATCAAAGAACCACTTGGAAGGGATATTTCTATCTTCCAGTATTATGGCATATCACTGTAGCATCACGAGGAGATGCTAAACTATTATTTTACTTTGGGGGAGATTAACACCTCTGGATTCCCTAATAACTCAAAGAATGAAGAGACGGAGATCCCCCAGCCTTACCCTGCACAGAAGATCCGTCATCCACTGCAACCACCAAAACTAGTGTTGTGTCCTCATCATTCATGGGGATCATGGGGGGAAAATCAACAGTCGGACGGCACGATCAGTAAGTGATGGCATACTGAAGCTACATGCCGTTACACCTTGAGGTGCCAGTACTACTTGTGTCTCTCCAGTTGTTACAAACACTCTTTGCTTCGGACCAACCTTGACACTTGAGGTGAAACGTGAGTTTTCAAACACTGATGATCATAGGGAACATCATATCAGTGCACCTATATGTGGATGGAGTTGCTGCTGTTGCAGATGAACAATCACTAAATTACTTCTTCATTTCTACTATTTTTTGCAGCAATTAAGCTTATTTTTAATTTCACATACAGTGATCACTATTAAAGAATATAGCTAAGACACAATAAAAAATGTCAAGATCAGCTAGTCTATATATTTTTTTTTTCCGGTATGTGTCTCCATTTTGAGCCTTATGTCTTTAAAAAAAACAAAACCCACAACATGCCTACATTGAATTACTTTAAGTGAAGATATGTGCCATTTTCTGCATGCAGAAGCACACCGCTCCTATGCCTCTCAGCTTCCTGCTTGCCAGGGGTGGTGCACTCAGGAAGATCGTCAGTTCAGACCATAGGCATGTTATAGGTCTGAACTGCCCGCACTCCCATGCTGCTAGCAGAGATAGCTTTGCCTTTGTAGCATGGGAGAAGCTCAGGACACTAAAGATGGCCGGATCTGGCTTCACTTGCTAATGGTATAGAAAACAGCTTAAAAGTATGGACTCCTTACCTAGGGAACCATCTCCTCCGAGGTGGCTTGTAACCTAGGCAAGGAGAGGTAATAAAAAATATTAGGCCTCTTTTACACATCCGTCTTTTTGTATCAGGCATGATACGTCCTATGCCTGAAGGGACGGATCCGGCGCTGAAACAAAAAAACTGATGCAACGGATCCGGTTTTTTGCTGGATCCGACCTGAACTTTTGAACCCACAAAAAGAGGGTTTCTGATGCCCGGAGACACTGGAAAATGTAGTAGTAGTAGTAGTAGTAGTAGTAGTAGTAGTAGTCCTCGATTTCCAGAATCCGGATCAGACTTTTGCCGGATTGCACAAAAGTCTGATCCGGTTCCATTGAATTCTATTGTTTCCAGCCGCCTGAAGCACCGCTTCAGGCACATCAGGCAGCTCCGGCAAAAAAAAAAAAACGTTACATGCTGCGTTGTGTGCGGCCGCCGGAATGTACATTTCCGCTGGATCCGGACAAAAACGGATACAACGCACTGACATCAGGCTCCATCCGGCGCTAATGAAAGTCAATGCAAAAAAAACCGCATCCGGCATTACATTTCGCCGGATGCGGTTGGACAAAAAAATGCCGTAGGGCGCCGTCAGGCGACACAACGGATGTATGAAAGAGGCCTTAAAGATCTTTCAACTCTTGAGAACAAAGGATTCTAAAAAGAGGTTTGTTTTTACAAGCACTTTGCCCTTTTACCTATTAGTGAACATGAGACAATACCTTTTTAATGTAAAGGGAAAAAATTCAATCAACGCATGTTATACTAGATCATGCAGAACTAGGTTTTAGATTTTTAAAATTGTCAATTTTCAGCCAATGGGTTTTTTAACAAACAAACTTAATTTAATTGCCCAGTCTGAGATTTTACACTTCATGACAACCTTACATGTCAAGCGGAATACAATGTTCTCCAAAAATGATAATCATCCCACATCTACTTTACTCTTGAAAACTATTCTCTTAATGACAGCTCTTTCTCAAAGATCTATTTACTAACTTTCAATCTTTAGACCTTTTGACATCTCCAGTATGTTTTGAGACATGCTATGTTCCCCATCTCCTCCCTCTTGCGGCCATCCTTCTTTTCTTCTACCTGCAGCTGTGATTTCTCTACCTGTAAGAGGCATCTTGAATGATCTTCATATGTAAATGTGACGCCCCTGAGGACCAGTCGCCACAGAGGTACTGCATCTCAGCCAGAGATGTGGTATTTCAACGTTCAGGTAAGGTGGAGGCACTACACCTGGCTCTGGCAACACTGCATCCATCACACACACTAGCTGAGTTCTCCTAGATTGTCTGAGCTAGCAAAGGGTGTTAGATGGTGGGTGGGGCTTGTGGGTCAGAGCAGGAGTTAGAGGGAAGTTATAGAGTCCCCCTTGGGGGAGGAAGAAGACAGACATGTTTGAGACAGCTCTCACATAGGGGAAAGAGGAAGAGATACACTCGTGTGGCAGGCTCCAGTACTAGGGAGCTGCTCATAGAGAGAAAGGAGGAAGGAAGGTTCCCTGGAAGGGAAAAGGGATTCTCAGAGAGAGACACGGCTGAGCTAAAAGCTACAGGTGGGCTCATTCCAGGACTGGCGAACGCCAGCTGGGAGAATCCAGGTCGCAGAAGGGAACTCGCCCCCTAGCCTATTGGAGAACTTTATGACTCAGCTAGCAAGCCGACTGCTGTGGTAACTTTAGGGATCACAGACAACAACCACATTCATCTTCGCCGGAGAGGCAGGTATATAGAATCAAGGAAACGCAGAGAGAAGACGTTATCTGACAGGATTCGCAGCCGCTGATCTGGGACACTGTTTGTGAAGGTGCTGGAAAGGTAGAAGGTGTGGGAATCAGCACAGTGAGATGGCCAGGGAAGGCAAATACTGACAGGGAGCTTTGGACTAGTGTTCTCCATCCACCTGGGAGTTGGCTGGACTCCTCACCTGGAGGACGTGGTACCAAGCGGGCACCTGTACTGTGCCCACCTAAACTGTGAGTAAAGCCTTGGAAACTGCATCTGACTGTGTCTTCTCAAGTCCTTCCTGCAAAACACACTCCACTCTACTACATCTCTCAGCACCATTACCATCTATTAAATCTTACTGCCCTGGGACAACACAGCCTCACCTGTGGGAGGCTTTACCAACTCTGCTGCATCTCACCATCTGTCCCAGAGGATCTGTACTGCAGCGCTGGTCACCTCTGACCAGAAACCACAGGAGGCGTCACGAATACCTTACTACAAACTCTATCATCCCCTGTAAATATTCCCCTTTTATTGGATGCCCAGGGCCACGGACCGGGTCACTGCCGCTGTGACACATCCCGTTAAGACACCGGCCCGGTACCGAGTATCCCACTGCCCTGGTGGGCGATTTATTTTGGCGTCACGAACAGGATGTACTGACCCTGGAATAAGAGTCTTGTGTGCCTAGAAGAATGTGCCAAGGATTAGACCCATTGATGTGTGATTTGGACGGTAAAGATGGCGGATATGGCCGTTCCACGAGGTGTGCAGGGAGGCGTGCCATCGTGGGCGGCATCCAAGGAAAAGCGCGAAAAGGAGTGAACCTCCCCTGCCTGTATTTCTATGCCACAGCATCGAGGCCGACCACTAGGGGAGTCCGTGTTCTAGCCTGGTATGGCGGCAAAGGAAAAAGACACCGCCCCTTGGGGGTGGAGAAACACTCAGCGGCAGGAAAGAGAGCCAGGAAGAAGTCAGTCGACCAGGTGGCCATGATGGAGAGCGGAGGAAGGCCTGAGGAGCGCGGGAAGCATGAGAAGCTTTACCCGGCTCTGGAGAGACAGGCTCCAGCTCCCAGGAGGAGGTTGACCTGGCCGGGGTGGAGTGGGAGATCCAGGAGCTGGCTCAGCGTTTAGAAGAAAAACGGGCGCTGCTAGAGAAGAGAAGGCAGGCCGCCAAACAGGAGGCCGATGGAACCCGAGCGCCCTCACCACCAGTACCTGAAGCTTCAGTACCTGAAGCGCTAGTAAAACATCGGCCAGAGGTCCTAGAATGGGGAGACCAGGGCAGAGCAGAGCTGATGGGGTTTCCCCTGACGATGGAAGAGATATGCCGCCGGCAGATACAACAATTTGCACAGGAGGGAGAGAGACCGGCAGGCCCGACGAGAGGCCCTGCAGAAGAGATCTTGCGGGCAAAAGCCAGGCCAGGGAGAGGTCCCTGGAGTATCTGGATCCAACGAGATGGGGTCGGGTCTAAAGCTTTGATCTGGAGCGGGGATTCGGCTTCATCCAGGATTCCCGCAACATCCCTGACTTGTCAACCGGAGGGATGTGGAGGCCCATCTTATCCGGGGACATGCAGAACGGGACCTATTTCCGGGAGAGCTCGTCTCCTTCACCCACCACCTTGGTGCGAGGGGATGGTATGCTCTCCATGTGCGCAGGATCCCCGACGAGTTTGTACCACGCCATCGCCAGGGGGCAGCAGACACGACGGCCTCATCACATGAAACAGTGACACCAGTGGCGGGCGCGCCACCATCTACGGCTCCTAACCAGGTAGCCTTTGCAAAGAAAATACCGTAAGTGACTCAGGTGGCTGTACAGGCTACCGCGACTTTTACCCAGGGAGTGTCATCCTATGTGACATCTCCCCATAGCAAAAGACAAGCAGGGCAATCAAGTTCTGCCCTGGAAGCAACGCAGACAGAATGCCTCCACTCAAAGTGGAGATAATGTGGCTCTGTCTCCAAAAGAGTGAAGACAAATTCTACTGTTTTTTTTTCCTTCAGGTAAAGGACTGTGAATAGTTTGCTGTTATGTTACGGTAGCTGAGGAGTGCAGGTAAAAAAGGAAATACACCAGAGCAGTTGGAATCTATGAGATTGCAGCACCCTGACTAACCACCGCAACCAGAGGCAGCCGTGGAGCGCTCCCACGTTGGTCCTAGACGCCTCGTCACAGCCTGAGAAACTAACTACACCTAAAGATAGAAATAGGAAAGCTATCTGCCCGGAGCAGAACCCCAAAGATAATAGAAAGCCCCCAAACAAGTAATGGCGGTTAGACAAGAGGAAATACTGACACAGAAAGAAAATAGTATGAGCAAACGCTGGGGCCCAAACTATCTAAATAGAAAAGGACAGGAAGGGTACTTACTGCAATCTCAGAAAACCCTGAAAAAACACCAACTCTACTAATTTCAAAATCACCTGAGATCACACGACCTCTACCACCTAAATTAGTTCTCTGGTGTAACAAAAACAAAACAGCAGCCACTGAAAAAAAACTGGAAAAAGCAAAAGTACAAAACACAGTGGCTGGACTAAACTGAGAGGGCAAAAGCCCCCGGAGGGGACCCTGAAGGCCCCCACAGAAGTGCAGGACAAAATGCAAAAATATAGCAAAAACACAAAATAAGAAATTGTCTTATCTGATAGCAGGAGATGCAGACACGACACAGCAGGCTACAAGGGAAACTGGAAAGAAGGATTCAGACCAGAACAATTGATCACCGGCAACCCTGATGGGAAAATGACTCCCTTATATAAGACCAATCAGTAACACCTGATTCCCAGTCCTCACAATCCTCACTAGTACCGCTTGTAACCACCAGAGGGAGCCTCTGCTCAGAACTCATCTCAAACCCATTCACAACATTTGCCCCAGGAGGGGATTT
>JARQOD010000009.1:17494419-17547425 GCA_033576555.1 Oophaga sylvatica
GTCCCTGACCTAAGAGAACATCCCTCACATAAGGCTGATAACTAATTATCAGGGTGAATAAGCACCTCTGTCATTAATGCCTGCATTATGGTAACGTAGGGACCTGGTGTAATTAAAATCACCACCTGGTGGGGGCGGAGTGCTCGGTCAGTAAGCTAACATTCAAAAGACAAAAAAACCTGACTGGCACTTCCAGACTAATGTGAACTAGGTGCAAACCAAAGGGAGCTACCCCCATGTAAAACATACAAAAAAAGGCTGCACTCAAGCATACTGAAGCATGACAACATAGAATACATGAAATTTTGAATAGCAATATGGCTTTGGAGTATAAGGAAAAATTTGAGACGCTTAGTATAAACATTTGGACAAACATTTTAAAGCCCACCAACCATCGTCAAGGTGGTCTCAATTCTGGTGAGTCCCTGACCTAATGTGAACATACCTCTATTAGGCTGATATCTGAATTTCTGGGTGAATATGCACCTCTGTCAGTAATGCCTTCATTTATGGGTAACGTAGGGACCTGGTGTAATTAAAATCACCACCTGGTGGGGGCGGAGTGCTCGGTCAGTAAGCTAACATTCAAAAGACAAAAAAACCTGACTGGCACTTCCAGACTAATGTGAACTAGGTGCAAACCAAAGGGAGCTACCCCCATGTAAAACATACAAAAAAAGGCTGCACTCAAGCATACTGAAGCATGACAACATAGAATACATGAAATTTTGAATAGCAATATGGCTTTGGAGTATAAGGAAAAATTTGAGACGCTTAGTATAAACATTTGGACAAACATTTTAAAGCCCACCAACCATCGTCAAGGTGGTCTCAATTCTGGTGAGTCCCTGACCTAATGTGAACATACCTCTATTAGGCTGATATCTGAATTTCTGGGTGAATATGCACCTCTGTCAGTAATGCCTTCATTTATGGGTAACGTAGGGACCTGGTGTAATTAAAATCACCACCTGGTGGGGGCGGAGTGCTCGGTCAGTAAGCTAACATTCAAAAGACAAAAAAACCTGACTGGCACTTCCAGACTAATGTGAACTAGGTGCAAACCAAAGGGAGCTACCCCCATGTAAAACATACAAAAAAAGGCTGCACTCAAGCATACTGAAGCATGACAACATAGAATACATGAAATTTTGAATAGCAATATGGCTTTGGAGTATAAGGAAAAATTTGAGACGCTTAGTATAAACATTTGGACAAACATTTTAAAGCCCACCAACCATCGTCAAGGTGGTCTCAATTCTGGTGAGTCCCTGACCTAATGTGAACATACCTCTATTAGGCTGATATCTGAATTTCTGGGTGAATATGCACCTCTGTCAGTAATGCCTTCATTTATGGGTAACGTAGGGACCTGTGTAATTAAAATCACCACCTGGTGGGGCGGAGTGCTCGGTCAGTAAGCTAACATTCAAAAGACAAAAAAACCTGACTGGCACTTCCAGACTAATGTGAACTAGGTGCAAACCAAAGGGAGCTACCCCCATGTAAAACATACAAAAAAAGGCTGCACTCAAGCATACTGAAGCATGACAACATAGAATACATGAAATTTTGAATAGCAATATGGCTTTGGAGTATAAGGAAAAATTTGAGACGCTTAGTATAAACATTTGGACAAACATTTTAAAGCCCACCAACCATCGTCAAGGTGGTCTCAATTCTGGTGAGTCCCTGACCTAATGTGAACATACCTCTATTAGGCTGATATCTGAATTTCTGGGTGAATATGCACCTCTGTCAGTAATGCCTTCATTTATGGGTAACGTAGGGACCTGGTGTAATTAAAATCACCACCTGGTGGGGGCGGAGTGCTCGGTCAGTAAGCTAACATTCAAAAGACAAAAAAACCTGACTGGCACTTCCAGACTAATGTGAACTAGGTGCAAACCAAAGGGAGCTACCCCCATGTAAAACATACAAAAAAGGCTGCACTCAAGCATACTGAAGCATGACAACATAGAATACATGAAATTTTGAATAGCAATATGGCTTTGGAGTATAAGGAAAAATTTGAGACGCTTAGTCCCTACGTTACCCATAAATGAAGGCATTACTGACAGAGGTGCATATTCACCCAGAAATTCAGATATCAGCCTAATAGAGGTATGTTCACATTAGGTCAGGGACTCACCAGAATTGAGACCACCTTGACGATGGTTGGTGGGCTTTAAAATGTTTATACTAAGCGTCTCAAATTTTTCCTTATACTCCAAAGCCATATTGCTATTCAAAATTTCATGTATTCTATGTTGTCATGCTTCAGTATGCTTGAGTGCAGCCTTTTTTTGTATGTTTTACATGGGGGTAGCTCCCTTTGGTTTGCACCTAGTTCACATTAGTCTGGAAGTGCCAGTCAGGTTTTTTTGTCTTTTGAATGTTAGCTTACTGACCGAGCACTCCGCCCCCACCAGGTGGTGATTTTTAATTACACCAGGTCCCTACGTTACCCATAAATGAAGGCATTACTGACAGAGGTGCATATTCACCCAGAAATTCAGATATCAGCCTAATAGAGGTATGTTCACATTAGGTCAGGGACTCACCAGAATTGAGACCACCTTGACGATGGTTGGTGGGCTTTAAAATGTTTGTCCAAATGTTTATACTAAGCGTCTCAAATTTTTCCTTATACTCCAAAGCCATATTGCTATTCAAAATTTCATGTATTCTATGTTGTCATGCTTCAGTATGCTTGAGTGCAGCCTTTTTTTGTATGTTTTACATGGGGGTAGCTCCCTTTGGTTTGCACCTAGTTCACATTAGTCTGGAAGTGCCAGTCAGGTTTTTTTGTCTTTTGAATGTTAGCTTACTGACCGAGCACTCCGCCCCCACCAGGTGGTGATTTTAATTACACCAGGTCCCTACGTTACCCATAAATGAAGGCATTACTGACAGAGGTGCATATTCACCCAGAAATTCAGATATCAGCCTAATAGAGGTATGTTCACATTAGGTCAGGGACTCACCAGAATTGAGACCACCTTGACGATGGTTGGTGGGCTTTAAAATGTTTGTCCAAATGTTTATACTAAGCGTCTCAAATTTTTCCTTATACTCCAAAGCCATATTGCTATTCAAAATTTCATGTATTCTATGTTGTCATGCTTCAGTATGCTTGAGTGCAGCCTTTTTTTGTATGTTTTACATGGGGGTAGCTCCCTTTGGTTTGCACCTAGTTCACATTAGTCTGGAAGTGCCAGTCAGGTTTTTTTGTCTTTTGTATTTTCACACTTTGGTCAGCCTTACACTTGGTCAGGCATTGTTCAGTTTCACACCTAAGTCAGCCAATGTTTACTTTCGCATATCAATAATTTAATTAAACTGTACTAATACTAACTGCTATTCTCATGTTAGGAGACCAAGACAATATGGCTTAAATTTGGGAAAAATCACAAAAATAAATGGGTTTCACATCCTGCTGTACATGCTTAAAAAATTGCTATTAACCTGTAACCTCTCCCAAACATTGACTGACAGCTGGCTCTCTGCTGATTTACTGCTGACCCGGCTGTCAGTGAATGCTAGGGTGTGGTTACAGCAGGAACTCACAATGCACTGAGCGGTGACTGTAGCCGCGCCTGCCACATCTCTATGACTGAAAGCCTGAGTCCGAGTGGAGGAATAAAGTTAATTTTCTCCCGTCAGAGGGGCTCTCAGAACACGATTAACCTGCAGACTAACCCAAATCTGCAGGTTAATAGTATTTTGGGACACGGCAGGTTCCAAAGTTATACACTTGAGAACAGTTTTCTTAGACCAGACAATGGAACTCTTATCTTCCAGAAACTGTCCTATTCTTGTTCAGGGATTGTGTTTGGAACTGCATCTCAGTCCTATTCAAATAAAAGAGACGGAGCTCAAGCATGAGAATGTCACTATCCAGTGAATAGGTGATAACTATTAGATTGATGTGTCCCACTGATGAGACCCCTCCATCATTCACCAGAAAGGGGGACACACTTCTACATCAAGTCTACGACATTGAAGATACCTGATGATAGCCAAGCACTACGCCCCGCTATCTTCGTCGGTGACATATACTTTAATGCAGCAGAAAGACATCAGTGTTGCTGTTGTTGTTCTGGTGATCGGCGTGATCCAACCTGATCTAACAGTTATCACATTTCCAGTTGGTAGGCGATAATTTGTTTAGGTTGGAATACTCCTTTAAGGATATAGTAATATATTCTAAACAGTTCACAGAAAACAGAACCCATTTTTTTTACATTAACAGTCCCCTTTCACCCATGAGCTGTGTCCAATTACTTTGAGTGGGGCAGAGCTGCAATTCCAGACATAACCCATGGACAACAATGGCACTTTGGCAAATGCTAAACCGTATAAAAGGGCATGTAAAAAATGTATGACAGTGAAAAATAAGTGATACATATTCCGGTTTGCCTCCCTTATTTTCAAAATCTGAAAAATACTCTATATAGACAAGGCACACCTCTAGGGCCTCTTAATGACTGAATTTGAGTTTTTGATCCTTCTGAGGCATAAATGTAAAATGAGAATTACCCTTTAACTTCCAAGAGTAAAATACCACTTTATGGTTTTTGGGGGAGCTGAGGGACCTGCCTTCTGTTACAGTATCATTGCCCTTTCCGTTATACATAGACACTGTGTTTACAATGTGTCTACGTTGATATGAGTATTTCTCCTGTAGACCGACGTGAAGCCGGCACCTCAAAGTTGAGCCATGTGTGTACCGATAAGCTTTTGTTCTCCTAGATGTTCAGGTCACGGCACCAATAACACTCAACTGGACTACATATACTGTATTATGGTTTGGCAGCTTGAATCTAGTGACAGGATCCCTTTAAAGCTTCCTAATATATAGTTGGAAACAATATATTATTGATTGAGAAACCAATATGTTTTGTCTTTCATTCTTCTGGAATCCAAAGGTATATTCTGCAAAAGTACATGTTCCCTGGCTCTCTTAGTTTTCTACTTATAGAATTTTTTTTTAAAAGGGGGTTTTCACGTAAAAATTGGTAACTGCACTTTTCTAGGGTATCCCATCACCTACTACTTACATCATTAAAAGGATTTTCCCAAATCCTGTCTTCAAGAGCGCTCCCCTGCCTCCCTGCTTGTCAAGAGGAGATGCGCTCCTCATACCTGGCCAGTGGTGTGCTTGTTGCACCGGTCTGAACTCTGCATTCAGCCATGCTGTTAGTAAAGGCAGCTTTACCTTGGTAGCATAAGAGGAGCGTACAGGCACTGAATCTAGTGAGCCTGCCAGCTTCAGAGCTACGATGACAAGATATATTGGAAAGGGCTTGTAAGCAAGGCACGCCTTCTCTAGGATACCGGCCACTTCTGATACAACTGAAGGGGTGACAGATAGGCAATGAGCAGTAAGCAACAGAATTAAAAATCCCTCCATTCTTGAAGATTTTTAAGAAAATGTAAATTGCCTAGTTACTTTTTTTACAAGCACAAGCAATGAAATAACCCTCTTTATGCAGAAAGAGCCATTAATAGTAGGAAATACTAATCATCTAACATTCGGATGCTAATCACTGCCAAGTGATAGAGTCACCAAATCGGAGATATTCTTTTTATGTCAAAGGAGTTTATACGATTGACTAAATGGCTCTTAACAGGGAAACATTAAAATCCGATCTGTTCCTTATGATTACAAGCCAGCAATGACAAGTAATTATTATCTGTAGAAACAGACATCTACAACACAAGAATGTGAGAATTCGGGAATTTGTTGGCTAATCTCTAATACTTGTATATATGTCAAATTGTTTAAACAGCCAAATGGACTTACGGTTTCAAAGAGAAGGGCCAGAAGGGACTCCGATCAAAACGTTACGGACGCCACGGACGCTAAAGGTAACACATTTATTTTGCAAGTCAGCCAAGGCCAGTAAGAATATCTATATGATAGAACATAGTACAACAAGCTATATGGAAAAGAGCTACATATACCTAGTGACAATGAATTCAGATTGTCCCCCAGTGCCGGATCAGGGGACCCTCTTGGACTATGAATCCCCTGACTTTATTACCATATTCACTGTACGTCATTGAGGGTACAAATGATCCTGCAGTGTTGGTGAAGATACCCATTAGCTGTTGGCCTGAATCATACCTACTGCTACTGTTATACTGTACCCTCTATACATGGGTCTTACTGCGGCCCACCAGCTTAGATGCACAGTTGTTTTATACATGTGACCTAACATTGATTATACACATCTTCTTTGTACCATATATAGGTGTATGCGTGATAATATACACTGATATTTCCTATGTCTTCACAGGCTAGCACACAGAGCCCTTTTTACTACCAGCAGCTCCACTTTATCAGTACTTTAGTTAGTGCCAGTGTGTTTTTTCTCACTTTTTGCTATTTCAGATTTGCCTACATGTCTGGCATGTGTATGTCTTAGCGGATCAGTTTATTGTGAAGAAACAGATATAGAAGAAGTGCCCCCCTTGCCTAAAGAGACTGCATATCTATATGCTCGATTCAACCAAATAAAGAAAATCAAGGCGAAAGACTTCTCCGACTTCCGTAAGTTTACAGTAGCGCAGTTCTCCCTATGCTTCAGTGGGAGCCCTTTGGGTATCAGCTTCTCTCCATCCACTGATTTTGCAGCAGACTTTTCATCGTGGCAATATGTGGCATAGACATGCTGCAAATCTGAATTTGCAGTCTGCCCAAAAAATTAAGACTGACTTTTGTCATCATCTGTGAATGTGGTTTTGTCAGTCTTGGTCACATGAGCAGCACATTTTCCTTTTTTATAGACTTTCAATAGAGAATACACAAAATCAGAACCAAATAAACCATATAATGTCAGAGAATACATTCAGTAATTAAAGCAACCCTTTACACAAAAAGTAGGATCACTTTTGTTTAATCAAGCGATGGTGTATCGGCTTTACCTTTTTCACAGTACATCTAATTATTGACAGTATACTCCGGAGGAGCGAGAGGATTTCCTGGAGTCACTAGGAAAAATATCTATAAATACGACCCAAAGAAGAATTATTTCTTATACACAGAACCTATAGAACTCCTAGAATACTAGCTAAGGATTGGCATTAGGGCAGATGATCGGTGTCCACGGTGTGGGGAGGAAGGGTCAGATTTAGCCTATATGTTCTGGCCCTATACTCATCTAGCTGGCGGTGGGAAGCTGATCTCAGAGGTCTTTAATACTCCTATTTCTCTAGCTCCCAAGGTACCGCATGTGTGCTGGGTATGTGGGGGAGATTAGAGGTTCACCTCCTATACAATGGGCGATAGCCAAGATTCTGTATCAAACTAGAAAGTCTATAGCTAGACGATAGTTGGCAAACAATCCTCCCTGAATAGAAGAGGTCTAAGCAGTACTATTCTATATAAAAAAGGGGGACCACAATCAAAATTTGGGAAACAGTGGGGGGGATTGGAATAAATGCTCAAGGGTAGTGTCGGATGAGTTGGCCAGAGACATAATATATAATACACTTGTTCTTTAATAGCACCATAACATGCTGCACTCCATGACACTTTTGGTATTTGTATATCAAGGAGGGATGATAGTCTTATGAAAAATCAGATGGGTAAAGGGAAGAGGGTGGGATTTTTGAACTCCTGAAATTTGTGATGTTTTAGTATACGCTATATTTTCTGTATCAGACAGTCGGTAAGATTTGTTTCTGTGTTAAATAAAAATATTTTTATAGTTTTATAGAATATTTGAGAATCTTTATGTATAATAAATCAACATCCTCATGGATGGTTATTGCAGGAGATGGATATATGATGGAGTTTTTTTTCCTCCTCTTTTTTTTCAGCCACCTTAAAAAGGATTGATCTAACCGGGAATCAAATAGAGGAGATTGAAGAGAAAGCATTCGAGAAGCTAGTTAACCTTGAGCTGCTTTCTCTTGCGGAAAACAAACTGACTAGGATTCCAGCTTTACCTGCAAAACTGACCTCATTTAATGTCAACGAGAATATGATCAAAAGCAAAGCCATCAAAGCCAATGCATTCAAGGTAATAGCAAACGATGCCCATAATATAGGAGAAACCCATCATATGGGTAAATAAGTCTATCCTTCACACGTTTCTGTCATTTAGAATCCTCCCATGACTTTGGCTGAAAACTGCTTATTTTATCTGGGATAGAGAGGACAGTTATTGAATAGTAATGTCGAGTTTTATTCAATGAAAATCCTTAGTATTCAGTCTAAAACAGGGTTCCCCAACTCCAGTCCTCGAGGCCCACCAACAGGTCATGTTTTCAGGATTTCCTTTGTATTGCACAGGTGATGCAATTATCACCTGGGCAATACTAAGGAAATCCTGAAAACAAGACCTGTAGGTGGGCCTTGAGGACTGGAGTTGGGGAACCCTGGTCTAAAACATGCCCATCAGGAGGCCTGACTGACTGGCTCATTCCAATACCTAAGCCAGCCCCTTCGGTCACGGCTGATGCAGAGGCAGTTAAAAGAGTTGGCTCAGCTGTTGAAATGAGCCAGTCAACCAGCACCAACATACAGGGAGGGAATGCAAGCTCTTCAACATGTCTGAACAAAGCGGGAAAAAGAGGTGTCGAGATCTGTGTCGATAACTTGTTAAAGGGGTTTTTCAGCTTTGGAAAACCCAGTCACCTTTGTGCAGTTTGTTTAAAAAAATATAAATTTTGATTTACCGAGTCTTTGCCGGATCTCCTGTGGTCTGATATTATCTGCAGGACTGACGGCACATCAACAGTGAGTGCTACAGCTGATCAGTGAGCTCAATTACTGGCTGTAGTGCTGTCGAAGGGACATCAGCGTTACACAATAACAGACACTGGGAGCAGCGGTGGAGACTCAGCAATGGATCTGGGGAGGACGAGTAAATAAAGCATTTTGGTACTCACAGTAAAATCCCTTTCTTGTAGCCTTCATTGGAGGACACAGTAACTATAGGTCAATATGCTACCACCTGGATTCTAACACTAAGAATACATCTAAAAAAAAAACTGATTCCTCCTCACCAGACTACACCTGGCAACTGGCATCGAGTTATTCAGTTGGTACAAAAGCAGTAGTAAGTAGGAGCAAAACCAAGTCCCCCCCTCTCCTAATAAAGGAAGGGTGCCTTGTTCCCCAATGAAAGGTACAAGAATATTATATGGTGAGTGCCAAAAATCTTTACTTATCAGTTACTTCATTGTGGGACACAAGAACCATTGGATGTCCTAAAGCTGTCCATAAGATGTGGAAACAAATACCAGATCTGCAGAAGGAAAAATAGCAGTCCCTCGGGTTACTAACCAAGCAATTGTCGCATGTAGAACCGTTTTACTAAGACTTGCAGCCCTATATCCAAAAGGTAAAAGTGCCACAAAGATGGGGACAAAAGACTAAGTGGAGGCCCTATGGAATAGATGATCAGCAGCTTGGAGGCGCAAGTCTTCTACTCTGAGGGCAAAAAGAGCCTTGCCCTGGCAGGTGCCTTGCTAGCTTAGCACAAGCTTCCGCATTGGCAGATCGAATCCAGAGAAAAATGGTATCCCTGGAGGCGGTCTGACCTCTGCCAGAGCATACCGGGATAACCCATAAGGCAACCCAACTTCCAAAAGGAGCTGTGAAAGGTAAAGCTGCACAACTCTGACGACATCAGATTGTGCATGAACCTATCAAGGAGATGAGAGGTGAAGTACCTAAAAGGAAAGAGAGCAAACAATAAATTAAGGTGAATGGTGGAGAATCACACTATGGTGAAATGAGAAGCGCAATGCTAGACTACTCTGTTCCAAAGAAGGCGAGAGACAGGTGAAAGCCCCTTTTGGAGCCTCACCTGATGGAAGAGATCACTAGTAGAGATGAGCGAATTTGTTTGGTTTTTGCCCCGAATCTGATTTTGACATATTCTACCCATATTTGAACACTATTCGTGCCGAATGTTTGTCTTACGATCGGTTCCGAACCTTTTCGAAAAATTTCAACTCCCATTGACTCTAATGACGTTCAGCTGTGTTCAACGAATATTGCAAAAACAAAATTTGATTCCGATTGTATTTGGAACCGAATCCGAACAAATTGCTCATCTCTAAATCACTAGATAGGAAAAAAATCACCCTGCTGGAAAGTCAAAATGGAAAGATATCTCTGATGTGCATGACAGAAGAGGACTAAAGGCGGGCCAAGACCAGATTAAGATGGCGACTGCCCTGAGGACCGAGCTAGCATAAGGGGTGAGCCAAAGTACGGAACTAGCCACCTGAAAAGGAAGCTATAATAGCCACTCAATGTGTCCAACATTGGCCTCACCCAGGAATTATACATCCCCAAAAGGTAGAGAATATGGGGAATCCCCCCCAAAAAAAGCCCCTTTACAAGAAGGTCACACTGTCTAGAGAATATGAGGTGACCCGAATCTAGGGCTTCAGGAGCTTCAATCCCGCTGTATCTGATCAATGGTCTGAGATACCATGAACAAATGATTCCTATTGGCTTAAGAAACCACACTCGTGTCTGCCTCTGAATGACACTTAGCTAAACTGAATAACTGGTGTCGGCTGCCCTGGTGTACCCTGGCGGGGAGAAGTCAGCTTTTTTCTACAATGTATTTTTAGTGTCAGTCTCTTGGTGACAGCATATTAACTGATGGTTACCGTGTCCCCCAATGAAGCGACTGAGAAAGCACAGTTGGTTTTTGAGATAAGGGTTTTCTGAAACTTAAAAACACGTTTAAGTTTTTTTTTTCACTATATATATATCTATATATATATATATATAGATATATATATATATCTATATATATAAACAATCTTTTATCAGGCTGAGAAACATTTTTTTTAAATTAAAAATGCTTTTTTCTTTTCATAGAAACTGACCAACTTAGCATACCTCTACCTGGCTAACAATCAACTAGACAGTGTTCCAGCAAACCTACCAGAGAGCCTACGTGTCATTCATCTACAGGTACATGTATTTTTTTCTACTATCTTAAGAATTGGTATATAGCGACCAGGCAACAGCTCACCCCCTGAGGGAAGGATCCTAGTCACCTCTTGCCCCCATACACACCAAGTTGTTGGATCTGCCAACATTTATGTAATGTCTTTGCCCCATGTCCTGAAAAATGAAAAACGCTACGGGTCTTGAAAAATGGCGACATAAGCAAAAATTTGTTTTTCTTTCCACATAAGATTACAAGCAGAAATTTAAACTTTTGTAGCAGAGTTTAAGTTTTTTTATCCAAAAGTATTTCTATTCACTGGATAGCTGATAAATGCAAATTGGTGAGTGTCTGAAACTGTGCTAGTGCCACCCCTGTGACTGAAAGAGGGAAATTAAAGTTAATTTCCTCCAGGCAGCGGGGCTCTCAGTACGGGCGCCTTCGATGTCAGCATGCTATTAATCTGCAGACTAAACCCATATCTGCAGGTGAATAGTGTTTTTTTTTACATGACAGGTACATATAAAGCTCTGGCAAAAATTAAGAGACCATTGCAAAATGTTCAGTTTGTCTGATTTTTCTCTTTACAGGTATATTTTTGAGTACAATTTAAATTGCTCTTTTACTCTATAAACTACTGACAACATGTCTCCGAATTTCCAAGCAATAAATTTGGCATTTATTTTCAGAAAATGAGAAATGGTCAAAATAAAAAAAAGATGCAGTGCTTGCAGACCTCAAATAATGCTAAGAAAACAAGTTCATAATCATTTAGAAACAGCAATACTAATGTTTTAACTCAGAAAAAGTTCAGAAATCAATATTGTGTGGAATAACCATGATTTTTAATCACAGCTTTCATGCGTCTTGGCATGCTTTCCACTAGTCTTTCTCACTGCTGTTGGGTGACCTTATGCCACTCCTGGTACAAAAATTTAAGCAGTTCTTCTTTGTTTGATGGCTTGTGACTATCCATCTTCCTCTTGATTACATTCCAGAAGTTTTCAATGGGGTTCAGGTCTTGCGATTGGGCTGCCCATGACAGGGATTTGATGTGGTGGTCCTTCATCCACACATTGATTGACCTAGCTGTGTGGCATGGGGCATTGTCCTGCTGGAAAAAAAAACAGTGCTCAGAGTTGGGGAACATTGCCTGAGCAGAAGGAATCAACTGTTTTTCCAGGATAACCTTGTATGCTGCTTGATTCATACGTCCTTCACGAAGATTAACCTGCCCAATTCCAGCCTTGCTGAAGCATCCCCAGATCATCACAGATTCTCCACCAAATTTTACAGTGGGTGCAAGACACTGTGGCTTGAACGCGTCTCCAGGTCTCCGTCTAACCATTAGACGACCAGGTGTTGGGCAAAGCTGAAAATTAGACTCATCAGAGAAGATTACCTTACTCCAGTCCTCTATGGTCCAATCCTTATGGTCTTTGGCAAACTTCAGCCTGGCTCTCCTTTGCTTCACATTGATGAAAGGCTTTTTTCTAGCTTTACATGACTTGAGCCCTGCCTCTAGGAGCCTGTTACGAACTGTTCTTGCCGTGCACTTCACCCCAGCTGCCATTTGCCATTCCTTTGGTAGGTCACTTGATGTTATCCTGCGGTTGCTGAGTGACATTCGAATAAGATGACGGTCATCCCGGTCAGTGGAGAGTCATTTTCGCCCTCTGCCGGTCTGTAGCTTTGTTGTCCCCAATGTCTGCTGCTTGACCTCGTTGTAATGGACTGCCATCTTCGAAATTTTAAGGATGGAGGCAACATGACGCTCACTGTATCCCTCTGCTAGTAAATCCAGAATTGAGCCCTTCTTTTCCTCACTCAAGACTTTTCTTTTCAACTCCTTTGGAATGGTTAAAAGTTATTTTTTCATTCCTATTACTTTTGGGATATTACTAGCACTTGTTTTGCCATCCAGCTTGTCCTATTGCAAGAGGATTGTGAACACCACAGCAGTGTTTTTTATCCTTTCCTTCGTTAAATAAGATTTGGTTCAGGTGATCACCTAATCAGAAGCACATTAAGTAGAATGAGGTGAACTCTGGTTATAATTCAACTGACACTGGAATGGAATGGCTGTCAGACATGTAGAGAAGCTGATTTTTATAAAACTGTGCAGTGGTCTCTTAATTTTTGCCAGAGCTGTACATATATATTATACACACACGTCTATTATATGTAATAACTATTTTTATCTATTAACCCCTTCCCGACATCCACTATACATGTATGCATTAGTAGAGCTCAGACATGGGAAATGATATCACTTTATAATCTGGTGAATCCTATTAATGTTTATGTTCCATGTTTTCTATGTAATAATACATGAATTAATCTACTGTATGTATTCTATTGTATTAATACACTCACTTATTTTTTACTTCAGTTCAACAATATAGATTCCATCACAGATGACACATTTTGCAAAGCAAATGACACCCGTTACATACGACCCAAACTGGATGAGGTCAGAATGGAAGGGAACCCAGTGATCCTCGGAAAATATCCAAACAGCTTCACCTGCTTGAGAGTTTTACCCCATGGATCATATTTTAAAAAATGAGTCTGTAGTCAAGCCCATTGTGGCTCAATGCCTCTATTAGCAATCAACAGAAACAATTAGGTCACAAGTTTAGGAATATTACGTCACAAGTATTCTGGAAATTACAATAGATTAGATAGTATAGAGGTGATAGCATCACAGTGTACGGCTACCTCTGTGCCACGGCCACTTACAGCTTCAGTTCTTATATGGGAAGCAATCACTCAAGCTTTGAGCATCAACCTTGAAAATTAAAACCTCTTTATAAAGAGGAGGTCAAAGAAAGTGAAAAAGCTGCACTACAGGCGGCAACACATGTGAAATAATGAAATAATGTCCTCTCACCCCATTAATATCGGCCATTCAAGGGCTGTGTCCCCAATGCTTCACGCTCAACCTCCGATTACACTGGTTGGACATGCCACAGTGCATATTCCCGCCATATTGTTTGCAGCCTATCGATGTCCTTAGCAGTATACGGCCTAAAACCATAGAGGATGGGTATAGGCTTAAAGACTCAAGATGGGAATACAGGCCAGACGTCTGCAGCCAATGTAACCTGAAGATGAGTGGGAAGCATCAGGGACATGGTTAGGAGTAAATGAGTGACTATGTTGCTTTTTAATTGTTTTACATGTATTTCTGCTTGTGTGCAGCCACTCTACATAATACCTGTAATAGCAACCACTAACCTCAGAACGTCTCCATTACGTAAATCTTTGCCGCTAACATCTGACCAAAATGTGCATTACAATTTTTCTAGCTTTATACTATAAGAGGGACCCACAATTTAAGCCCAATGATGGTCTCACATTTTTGGTAGATTACAGAAGACATATGCAGACAATATAAGCCTAGGACATTGGAGGACACCTTGAGAATGAGATATCGCCAAGAAAAAGAGAGTTCTATAGCTATTAACTAGGGTACAAAATGTTATGCAACGTTCCTGTATACTCAGTGTTCAGATTCCTCCACACTTTTAAAGATTTACACTAGTAGGTAAATGGAAAGAGGCTATAAACCCGTTCTGGTACTGGTTTCCATTCATCAACTACCAGCGGAGATCTTAAATATACATGACCCGTGATTGAGCCAGCTTTGATACACATAGCCCATGTTTACAGTAACATCATATTTCTGTTTTAAGAATAATGGTCGTCTTCCACTTTAATTTGCTTCTTTACTGACGAGTATATAGAATTTATTTTCTTTCTTTTTTTTTGTAAAACCCCCAGGTACAATAGTGTAGCAGGCTACGTTATATTACCCACCTGGTGGAACCTAGGTCATCTAGTGATGTCATTTAATACTAGAAACATTTCAGAAACACACCAAGTAAACAGAGAATTAACACCACTTTATGGCTCTCTAGACGTTGGCAAAAAGATTTCCATTTACTGATAGCACTGGGGGGGTTAAGCAATGGTGACGATTTGAGAGAGATGGTTTATTAGAAAGTTGCATACTTTTCTATTAATACAATAAGTGTTATTTACATTTCAGTGAGAATCCCATTTATCACGGGGTATAAAGACTATAATATTAAGTGTTAGTGAGCTGGGACCACCGCTATTTCTGCTCATCTGTTTCCATATTTTAAATTGAAGACGACCCGCTACCTATGTACTGTATATGCCATGTAAGCATTGAAAATTAGTGGTGTCAGTCCATATTGTTGAAATATAGGAACACTTACAAGATCTACTCAAGTGCCTCTTCTGCCCCTGCCTATACCTGCTCCTGCTCCAGGCACAAAACTACAGCACATACACATACAGTAATGTATGTGCTGAGCGCACCTGTGCATCTCACACAACTGTCACATTACATTCTACTGCAATCAGACGTACAGTAAGACAAAGGTAACCTTTAAAGCTCCATAAATTCACAGTTTATGGACTTTTAGTAAATATTTCTAATAAAATAGCCAAACTCTAGAAATAAAATGAACCACAAGTGACAGTCTATGGAACAATAGTGTTTGGTTTGTGGCTTCAATGAATAGTTTTTCTGTAAAAAAAAACATTAATTTCAGTATATTCCATATATTGATTTACTGTGCAGTATATCACACTGGTCATTAAAGGCAATCTGTCAGCAGGTTTGTGTATGTAATCTAATACAAAACCTAGAGAGATGAACTGGAATGTAAGTTGGTGTGCATGCAGCATATAAGCGCATGTTCACACTGGCCACTAAACAGACAAAAACCCAAGAAAAAAATATAATATGTCAGTATCCTGCAGTATATAATAGATTATATATACTGTATATATAGATGGTGTGTTGTTGATTAAATAAAATCAAAGTTTTATCACCACAGGACTAGGTGTCATGTGTAAAGATGAGCGAATCCGAACTTTAAACTTTGGGGTTCGTACCAGATAGTTAGTTTCTGGTGCTGAATGTCAAACACAGACTTCTCCCGGAAGTCTGTTTTAGGCTACGTGCACACGTTCAGGAATCTTTGCAGAAATTTCCTGAGAAAAAACTGACTTTTTCCCAGGAAATCCGGATGCGTTTTTTGCGATTTTTTACCGCGATTTTTCCTGAACATTCTAGGTCAATAACATAGCGGGAAATATGCAAATTTACAGTGAAAATAATGAACATGCTGCGTTTCTTACCGCGATGCGTTTTTTGCGTGGAAAAAAAAGGCACCATGTGCACAAAAATTGCAGAATGCATTCTACTAATAGGATGCTTACTGCATGCATTTTTTAAGCGTTTTTGCCGCGGAAAAAACGCAAATAATCCTGAACGTGTGCACATAGCCTTAATGTTCAGAGTTCCGGGGGAAGATCGGGAGAGAAAAGAGATAGAATTAAATTTGCCAGCTCCAAAATTTGGATTCCCATACATTTAAATGGGGTTTAGGATCAAGTTCAGGTAACGTTCTGGTACCCCAACTTTGGAATAAAGTTCGGGTCAGGTACCAGAACCTGAACTTTCACCGGTCCGCCCATCCCTAGTCATATGTCATATAGTCCTCCTGCTATGTGTAACCCCGCCCCCACCACTGATTAGCTGCTTTCTTCAATTTACTGTGTATGCAGAAAGTGGCCAATCAGTGGTGTGGGCGGGGTTATACAGAGCTCAGCATTCTGAGCACTGCTAGATCTGCAGCAAAGAAAACAGGGATTTTATCAAAAAGACAACAAGCAGCCCAGTAAGTGATGAATCACTGGAATCAGGCTCTCTCCCCATACATCATGCTCTCAGATTATACAGCAAAAGCCTGGTGACAGATTTCCTTTAAGCAATACGACATCAGTAAAGTAGAGAGAAACTTCTCTAAAACAGGAGTAAAGATGTGATCTCTAGTATTCCCTTCCCCTAGACTTACTGTGCTCTGGTAAATCACGATGATAATCTGATTACTGACTGCTCGCATGGTTTGTGCTTATGTGACAAAAACCTGTGTAAGTAAATTACCACTAAGAGAAAGAACGGTCTTCAGTTTTGAAGTCCAACCACTATTTATAGGTTGTGCTCTGTAGCAAACGCTCACGATTTAGTCACCGTGCAGCGATCCTTGGAAACTCTACTAATGCAGTTTTATTTTTTATACATATTAGTTTCACGTCTTTTGCATGGTTATGAGAGTTATTATTGCTAAAAACAAGAAAATATATAAGATGGAAATAATCTTGGTTGAGCCAAGTCTTACCAATTTATGCCTCTGTTAGTACTTAATAAATGTATTTACATAGTGATGTTAATGTACAAGTATTAAAGTTATTGTAGTGTCCGCTTCTATCATTTTTAAATGGTTTATGCAAACAAAACATTCACTCCACTTCGCAAGTGACCCTTCAAGTAAAAGAGAAGCTGGAAAAAAAATAGAGGCTTATAGGTTGAGGTGTCCATGCTTATAATGACAGAGTACTTTGGTGACAATAGTCATAAGCAAATAAAGATTTACAGAGTTATTTGCTTATGAAAAGTAGCTAACTTTTGGGATATTAACCTGGGGCCCAGGCCATCCCCCATTTATTGTCTCTATGTCTGTGGTCACCAATCTTTTTGCAGGTCGAGATTCGAAAGAACAGATATAGAGCAACACTACTTAAGTGAAGAATCTAGAAAGTACAACTAGACAAGTTTCTAGATCTACTAGTGGCAACAGCTGGAGAGCTACAAGTTGTATCTTGGGGAAAGAATGCCGGCAAAGAAAATCCACAGAGAACAAGACGTTCAGGCACTGCCTAAAGACAAGGAACCAAAACAAGGTTGTGTCACTTTGTGAGGTCAAGGCCCGTTAATGGGTCGATAATGACTTTTATGATTGCTACTTCCAATAGTTGGCACAAAGGTTGAAGTCATGTACTGTATATACAATGGGGAAAAAAAGTCTTTATTCAGCCACCAATTGTGCAAGTTCTCCCACTTAAAAAGATGAGGAGGCCTGTAATTGACATCATAGGTAGACCACAACTATGAGAGTCAAAATGAGAAAACAAATCCAGAAAATCACCTTGTCTGATTTGGTAAGATTTATTGTTCAAATTAAGGTGGAAAATAAGTATTTGGTCATTAACAAAAGTTCATCTCAATATTTTGTTATATCTCCTTTGTTGTCAATGACAGAGGTCAAATGTTTTCTGTAAGTCACAAGGTTGCCACACACTGTTGGTTGTATGTTGGCCCATTCCTCCATGCAGATCTCCTCTGGAGCACTGACGTTTTGGGCCTATCGCTGGGCAACACGGACTTTCAAATCCCTCCAAAGGTTTTCTATGGGGTTGAGATCTGGAGACTGGCTAGGCCACTCCAGGACCTTCATATGCTTCTTGCGAAGCCACTCCTTCATTGCCCTGGCGGTGTGCTTGGGATCATTATCATGCTGAAAGACCCATCCACGTTTCATCTTCAATACCCTTGCTGATGTAAGGAGGTTTGAACTCACAATCTCACGATACATAGCCCCATTTATTCTTTCATGTACACGGATCAGTCGTCCTGGTCCCTTTGCAGAGAAACAGCCCCAGAGCATGATGTTGCCACCCCCATGCTTCATAGTAGGTATGGTGTTCTTTGGATGCAACTCAGCATTCTGTCTCCTCCAAACACAACAAGTTTTGTTTCTACCAAACAGTTCTACTTTGGTTTCATCAGACCATATGACATTCTGCCAATACTCTTCTGGATAATCCAAATGTTCTCCAGGAAACTTCAGATGGGCCTGGACATGTAGTGGCTTAAGCTGGGGGACACGTCTGGCACAGCAGGATCTGTGTCCCTGGCGGTGTAGTGTGTTACTGATGGTAGCCTTTGTTACGGTGGTCCCAGCTCTATTCAGGTCATTCACTAGGTTCTCCCGTGTGGTTCTGGGATATTTGCTCACCATTCTTGTGATCATTTTGACCCCACAGGGTGAGATCGTGCGTGGAGCCCCAGATTGAGAGAGATTATCAGTGGTCTTGTATGTCTTCCATTTTCTTATTATTGCTCCCACAGTTGATTTCATCACATCAAGCTGCTTGCCTATTTCAGATTCAGTCTTCCCAGCCTGGTGCAGGGCTACAATTTTGTTTCTGGTGTCCTTCGACAGCTCTTTGGTCTTCACCATAGTGGAGTTTGGAGTGTGACTGTTTGAGGTTGTGGAGAGTCTTTTATACTGATAACAAGTTCAAACAGGAGTCATTACTACAGGTGATGAGTGGAGGACAGAGGAGCCTCTTAAAGAAGAGGTTACAGGTCTGTGAGAGCCAGAAATCTTGCATGTTTTTAGGTGACTAAATACTTATTTTCATCCATAATTTGAAAAATAAACCTTGCCAAATCAGACAAGATGATTTTCTGGATTAGTTTTCTCATTTTGACTCTCAAAGTTGTGGTCTACCCATGATGCCAATTACAGGCCTCTCTCATCTTTTTAAGTGGGAGAAGTTGCACAATTGGTGGCCGACTAAACACTTTTTTTCCCCACTGTATGGAGCAAACAACAAGGCTCACCACCTTCTTTGTAAATCATCTGGATGCGGGATGGATGAATTAACTGCTGTGTGTGCCAGGAATTTTGCTGGTTTGCTCAGCAGTAGTGGACAAAATGTGAGAAATTCGGCACGTCCAAACGGAAGTAGATAAAACTAAAAGGTCTTTATTGAAAATCCATGAAAAAAACACGAACTAGTTCAGGTAACGCATTAAAAACTTCTGACGAATTTCTGGCAACCGCCCTTACTCTATGACCAAGGTTGGTTGCCAGAAGCTCGTCAGAAGTTTTTAAAGTATTCCCTGACCTAGTTCGTGGTTTTATGGATTTTCAATAAAGACCTTTTACTTTTACCTACTTCCGTTGGACGTGCTGAATTTCTCAAATTTTATCTAAGGTTGAAGTCTACTTCCTCTCTGAAAAAACAATTTGCACTTACGAGTTAAACATGTATTTCACGTGGTTCATCTGTAAAAACCACATAGCAAAACCTCAGCAAATAATATGAAAAAATAGATACTATTTTTGGGGATGTAGTTTTCATTGTACCTTATGTCTGAAACACCCTAACTAAATTTTTCAATTACTAGATATTGGAAAATCCCAATGACACTGGAGCTGTTGCATGTTCATGAGGGTATTGTGATACCACATTATATACCACATTATTTTCTTTTGTTCAGGGATGTAAATGGCATTTTACAAAAAACTATTCTGTATGATCTGGATTTTCAAAACCTCAACACTTCTTATTAGTCGCAGATTTCACTCAACACAATGCAATAGGCAAAAACAGCCGAATAATCTGCAGGTAAACTTTGCAAATTATTTTTTTTGTGGGTAAAAAGTATGACTGCATATGAACTTGGCCTAAAGAGTTATAGGGATTTTTCTTTTGGAAGAACAGTTGTATTTTAGTAAAATACTACTATGCTAATCACAGAGTAATAAAACACATTATAACAACAACAAACAATAACAAAGTGCTACTCATCATAATCACACATGTAAAAAAAAAAAATAAATTAAATCTGTGGTAGGTTTATAAAATCTTAAAAAAAAAAAAAAAAAAGATTCCGGACAAAAATGTCACATGTCAACTACGCCACTAGCAGAAGAGGCCAAACAGTGACAGTCCCGACCATACTTAACAAAATATTTACAGTAAAATGTGTCTTACCTTAAAATGGGAAAACGTACTCTCGCGATATTCACACCATTCTGTAAAAGTAGAAAGAGTGCGGAAAAATCCCAGCAGACTCCGTGATTTGTGGGTTCTGAAAAATATTAGTCAAAGTTTTTGTGGTACAATTAAAATGAAAACTATGTGTGCATGCCTGATACATATAAACATTTCTACATGATCTCATTGTCCAGAACAAAGGACACACATTTCAATACATACAAGCTTCAATTACCCGGGATGACTTCATCCTAGGCGTGATAAAGGTCCTAATAATTCATTACAGATCAACTGAAGAGTGTGGAGACACAGGGGGTCGGCGGGCGCCCCGGACCACCAGCCGGAACCGCATGGACCAGTGATCGTCACGCTGAACGCGCGCTGTCCCCTTAACGGGGTGTAATGCTACTCAGGCAACACAGGGTGAGGGTTTAAAACAGAGTGGCAATGCTTTATTGAACCACAAAACAGGCAGATAACACGTAGAACAGTCCCAGCACAGTAACCATGATGGTGCACATTACAGAGTCTCACCCTTCCGCTGACCCGCCGGGATAATGGCAGATGTTACTTCAGAGCTCCCAGGGTCGGCTACCCCACCTGTGATACACACACAGCGAGGAGATAATGACAAGCATAGGAAGAGGACAGTCCATTGAGTCCATACAAGGTACAAGGCCAGTTGACACGAGAGTCACAACCTGCCTTATCCAAACATCTCCATGGAGCCAAGCGACCAGCTGGTCCCAATCCTGACTTTTTCCAAACGTATCCATGGTCCAGCGATGGTCAATGGAGCCGATCTGTATCCTTCAACCGGGGCCCAAAACCTCTAGGTTGTTTCCTGTAGAATGATAGATCCTTGTCCCTCGTGATGGTGCCATGATGAATTGGCTGTTGTCCTCTCTCTGGTCATTTGGGTGTTAGGATGTCTTGGCAGAATCTCTGGCTGTCTCCCTCTCTTAAGGGTATGCCACACTAAACAACATCGCTAACGGGATCGCTAAAAAACGTCACTATTTAGCGATCCCGTTAGCGATGTTGTTGTGTGCGGCATCTAACAGCGACGTGGCCCCTGCTGAGATCCTGCTGTGATCTCGCTCGTCGTTCTCATCGTTCCGGACCCTATTTTTATCGTCGGCGCCCCGCTGGTAAGTATATATCGCTGAGTGTAGCACCTTTTGTTAGCGATTTAGCGGTACTTTTGTACCGCTAAAGTCGTTAAGGAGATCGCTAACCGCGATAGCGTCCTTAACGACATCGCTAAATTAGGCTGCTACTAGCGATATAGAAACAATCCCGCTAGCGATCGCATTAGTATGCGTCGTTATCGTGATCGCTAGCGGGATTGTTTAGTGTGGCAGTACCTTTAGTCTCTCTGTATCTCTTTATACAGAGGCATGTAACCCATTTTTAGATTTACCCAGTGTCCTTCAGTCCACCCTCACAGATAAGGGGAAGAATGGTGACGACCAAGTCGCCTTGTTTGGTTATGTTATCTAGTTGCATAGATTTTCCTCCTCTGTTTTAAAAATCAACAAATTATCTTGGCTAGACAATGTATAATTAGGATATCAGTAGACCTCACTATTCATCAAGGATAAAAGCACACTATGTTATATCAGATATTTGCTTACAAGTCAATTTTCCAAGCTTACACAAACAAGAGTCTGTTTTCTTGATCAACCAGAAAACAACACTTAAATCCAAAAGCCAACATACAGATAAAAAGTCAATTCTTATTGGTTTGCTTAAAATAGTCGTCTGGGTATTTAAGATATAATCTAGTTTCTTTACAAAGAGTAAGAAAAAAAACATACTATATGCTGAATGATTAATGGTAAAGCCAGAGAGAAGCCTATGAGTGAGAGCACCATTCGCTGCTGGAACACTGGGGATCCCAGCAGTTTGACACCTCTGAAGAGCCCCATCTGACTGGCACGTAGGTCGACCATGTGCACCTCTGCTCCATGCATTCGAAATGGGAGTGCTGGAGATATCCGAGAGAAGTGTTCTCAAGAATCTTGGCATTAACACTTTACCCTCTTCCTGCCCATGCCACCTAAATTAATCAGGTTAATGGCACAGTTACTAGTCCCTAAGCATAGTGTCCATACTGAGTGATGTGATCTTGATTGCTGAAGCCTCCTTTTCTGCACTCATGTGACTCTTAGAGATGCCTATCACATCATTAAAAGGAAATTTTTGAGCATGTTAGCTATGTAACTGAGAGCAGCATCATAATAGGCGAGAGAGCCTGAATTCAGCGATATATCACTTACTGGTCTGCTTGGTACAGTTTTGATAGAATCCCTATTTTATCTGTTGTAGATGTAGCAGAGCTCAGAATGCTGGGCTGTGTTTAACCCCGCCCTCACCACTCATTGACAGCTTCCTGTGTACACTGTATATTGTCAGCAAGCTGCCAATCAGTTGTTCGGTCGGGGTTACACAGATTAGCTGGCCTACCTGACATGCAACCTAGTCTGGTAGTGATCATTTCCTGCTGATAAAAAACTGATTGTATTGAACCTACAGCAAACAGCCTAATAAAAGCCACATCCCTGCAATCAGGCTATCTTGCCCTGTATTATTCTGCTCTCAGACTAAATAGCAAAAACCTGTTGACAGATTCCCTTTAAGGGATTCCTTGTACAAAGAGAGCTCATATGGATACAAAGCCAAAGTTGACTTCTTGACTGTATATACAGTATATGGAATAAGGATAAAAGTAAGCTAATGGGCTCTTACAATTAGATCACGGTTCTCTACAACCTATATATAGGAACTGAAGTGTGTTTTTTGCTGTTTCCATATGCAGATCATTGTCGTCATAGTAAAAAATAAAAATAAATATAGAAAATAGTTAAAAAAATACAAAAACTAAAATGAGTAAAAATACCAGTAAAAAATGAAAAGCAAAAAAAGTTAGTCACTTCTCTTCGATTCCGCACACATCACCATCATCACTATGTGAAAGATGCATTTCATCAGGCATCAGATGCTCAGATACTAATACAGTGGTCAGATACTCATACAGTGGGTACGGAAAGTATTCAGATCCCTTTAAATTTTTCACTCTGTTTCATTGCAGCCATTTGGTAAATTCAAAAAATTTCATTTTTTTTCTCATTAATGTACACTCTGCTCCTCATTTTGACTGAAAAAACAGAAATGTTTGCAAATTTAATAAAAAAGAAAAACTGAAATATCACATGGTCATAAGTATTCAGACCCTTTGCTCAGACACTCATATTTATGTCACATGCTTTCCATTTCCTTGTGATCCTCCTTGAGATGGTTCTACTCATTCACTGGAGTCCAGCTGTGTTTAACTAAACTGATAGGACTTGATTTGTAAAGGCACACATCTGTCTATATAAGACCTCACAGCTCACAGTGCATGTCAGACCATATGAGAATCATGAGGTTAAAGGAACTGGCCAAGGAGCTCAGAGACAGAAATGTGGCAAGGCACAGATCTGGCCAAGGTTACAAAAGAATCTCTGCAGTACTCAAGGTTCCTAAGAGCACAGTGACCTCCATAATCCTTAAATGGAAGAAGTTTAGGACCACCAGAAGTCTTCCTAGACCTGGCTGTCCAGCCAATCTGAGCAATCGTGGGAGAAGAGCCTTGGTGAGAGAGGTAAAGAAGATCCCCAAGATCACTATGGCTGAGCTCCACAGATGCAGTAGGGGGATGGGAGAAAGTTCCACAAAGTCAACTATAACTGCAGCCCTCCACCAGTCGGGTCTTTATGGCAGAGTGACCCGACGGAAGCCTCTCCTCAGTGCAAGACATATGAAAGCCCGCATAGAGTTTGCTAAAAAACACATGAAGAACTCCCAGACTATGAGAAATAAGATTCTCTGGTCTGATGAGATGAAGACAGAACTCTCTGGTGATAATTCTAAGCGGTATGTGTGGAGAAATCCAGGCACTGCTCATCACCTGCCCTATACAATCCCAACAGTGAAACATGGTGGTGGCAGCATCATGCTATGGGGGTTTTTTCAGCTGCAGGGACAGGACAACTGGTTGCAATTGAAGGAAACATGAATGCAGCCAAGTACAGAGATATCTTGGATGAGAACCTCTTCCAGAGTGCTCTGGACCTCAGACTTGGCAGAAGGTTCACCTTCCAACAAGACAATGACTACAGCTAAAATAACAAAGGAGTGGCTTCAGAACAATTCTGTGACCATTCTTGACTGGTCCGCCAAAGCCCTGACCTAAACCCAATTGAGCATCTCTGGAGAGACCTGAAAATGGCTGTCCACCAACATTCACCATCCAACCTGACGGAACAGGAGAGAATCTACAAGGAAGAATGGCAGAGGATCCCCAAATCCAGGTGTGAAAAACTTGTTGCATCATTCCCAAGAATACTCATGGCTGTACTAGCTCAAAAGGTGCTTCTACTCAATACTGAACAAAGGGTCTGAATACTTATGACCATGCGATATTTCAGTTTTTATTTAATAAATTTGCAAACATTTCTACATTTCTGTTTTTTTCAGTCAAGATGGGGAGCAGAGTGTACTGTAACATTTCCAGGGGTATTTAGCTCTAGGATCGCTGTCTGGGTAGACAGAATGGCACGGAAACAGTTCATTCAGACAGCAGTTTGGTGAAAACTGGCCGCAACCAGTTTTATTAAAGTCCACAGCACACAGATAAAAACAAAGCATAAACAAAAGACCTAGGCTTGTCTAGCCTCTAATTACACTTAGATAGATGGCCCTCTCTATCCGGGACCCAGACTCTACCAGTCTGTGCCCAAAACAACACATATGATATATGTTACCAGTATGGAGTTTCACAGACACTCCTCTTTATGTCTGAAGGCAACTCCAACATCCAGACTTGAGAGAGGTCACCTCCTATTCAGTAGTCACCAGCATGGAGTGTCGCAGAGTCTCCTCTTTGTGTCCGGGGAACCTCGAGCACCCAGACAGAGAGAGCCCACCTCCCGGAGTCTCCTTCCGTGCCTGGACTCCTGTCCAGACTGAATGAGCTCCCTGACTGTGCTCCCAAGCACCTACTTCTGGCTTCCTAATCAACACCTGAGTGGGTTCAGGTCTGAGCTGCAAGCGTGTACTGAATGGCAGGTGTAGTGACCTTTCTTTACCACCAGGTTTACAAAGCCACACATTTCGCTCATACCAGTCAGCAAGGTACTTAGGTGAAATATACACCTCATTCACCACATATTCCTTCACTGTCTCACATATCCCCCCCTCTTCTCCAGACCGGAGGGCTGGTCATCCAGACCGGAGGGCTGGTCAACAATCCTAAAGAGACAGTGAACTCCGGACCAGCTATGGCCAACACCAAGTTCATCTTCACCATTGTCATCTGTATCTTCACCTAAAGCAACCGCACTACGCCGTACCGTCCCAGGCCTATGCTCTCTGCGGGCCTCGGGTGTCCTGCACGGTTTCAGCTTGACCTTAGTGCCAGCCTCAGTCTCAGTATAGTGGCTCACCAGATAAGTACGATCAGGCACGTCAGAACACCTCTGCTGATTCTTCCTCATAAACTTTCGTACCTCCTGTTTTTGGGGCACTGACCCTGTGTCACCAACTGTCACAGGAGGTATAGGGGTTTTCTCTAATTCCCCCTGAACCTTTTTTAGCCCATCTACTTTCTTAAATATCAGTTGATTCATAAATTCTATTTCACAGAACTTAAGCGCCTCTGTCATGGTCTCTGACCATTTTGAGCCACACTGTTCAAACGATGGGCACTGTAGAGGGAGCTGATCGTTTTTCTTGGTCGGTACACATAATTTATCCTCTTCTGGTACAGGCTCACTTTGCATAAGACTCAGAGCTCTTACTTCTTTCTCCAGGAGATCCTCATGGCTGCGCATCTTCTCCTGTAGTTGTTGGACGTCCTCTACGTCCTCGGCCCCTTCTTCAGGCTCCCCCGGCAGGACACGCCCAGAAGCCCCACCATCAGTCCTCTTTTCTACCACGTATCCCATCTGAGCTCCCGTGTATCTGCAGCGGCAACGGAGCGACACATCGCCCCTCCCACTCACTGGGACGTGGTTCAGGTGTAGACTCCATGAAAATGCGCCTGAGCTCACCAAGGCCAACCCGAGGTCTCAAAATCTCATCTTGGGATTTATCCAGATCCTTTGTGTCGCTCGGGAACTCCGATGGCGCACCGGGCGCCGAACTTCCGGCCCGAGCTTCGCGAGTTGCAGCCACGGATCCGGACAGTACACCGTCCACGCCGCTGTCTCCGGCAGAAACAGATTCCGGGGCAGAGTCATTCCCCACATCTTCAGTCTTGTTCCTCACAGCTTCACTTGAGACCTCAGCTTCTGGTAAGGCACCTGGCCTGGTGTCCACCACTTCCATGGCTTTTTCCACCTCTGCAGCATCACCTTCAGAGTCCTTGGCCTGATGCAGATCCACACCATACATTGATAACTTCTCATTTTCAACAGCATCCACTTGTGCTGTGTTCAGTTTCAGAGTCCTGTCTTTCACCTTAGTCTTCGCCAGGGAACCGGCCAACTGTAAAACATCTTCAGATGCCATCTTCCGTCCGACTGCAAGGTCAGCCTCAGCCTTCCTCTCAGGACTCTCAATCTCCTCTGCTACCATGCCTTCCTCACTTGCACTGGTTGCTTTATTGTCATCAGATGACTCACTATCACCACCACTATCCCTGTCTGACCCCTTTTCTCAGCCACATCTGGCTCACTTTCAGGGTTAGACACTTCATTTTCATTCACATCCGGCTCACTGTCAGGGTTATACAATTCATTCTCATTCACATCTTGATCTGGAACCTTAGTTAACATGTCATCCACAACATTAACTTCACCATCTGGTCCCTGGTTTCCCTCAGGTGGTCCCTCAAGTATGTGACTATGTGATAACCCCAGCACTATACTTCCATATAGCTCAGGTACCAGGAGCTGACTCACGACCTCTCCCTGGACTTCAGTGTCCCTATACAATAGGTTATTGTTCATGGCAGCATGAGGAAACCTCTACTCAGAGCCAGGCTCTTGGGGAACCTCATTCAGAACAATTACATTTTCCGGTGCCGTTTTAAGAGTGGGGTCTCGCACCGGCTCACTCCCAAAATTGTCACAGGAGCCAGGCAGGTCAGGGACACTCGGTTCCCGAGAACCACCATCCTCGTCTCCCAACATCACCTGCAAAGAAATTTCATCTTTATCACGGTCATCATCAGTATCATCACTATTATGATTAGCATCATCATCATTATCAATATCAGCATCATCATCATGGTCATCATCATTATCATGATCATCATTATCATTATCAATATTATCATGGTCATCATCATTATCACATAAGTTTAACGGCCCACTAGCATTGTGTTCCGCCCCTCGGGACTGCGCACCCCCAGTAGGAGCTTCATCACACTGTCCATCAGAAACATTTTTCCCCCAGAGATCCTTAGACCGGGGAAAGTCATTACCCAATATGACAGGGTGCACCAGGTTTTTCACTAACCCCACTTCATATGAAACCTCCCCGAGTTTAGGGACCAAGTCCACGGCAGTCTCTGGGTAGACTTTGGTGTCTTCATGGATGCACACCATACTCAGGTGCTTATCAGGGATGAAGTCCCTATCAATCAGGCTGTCACATACGGAAGTCAGTGGACTCTCTGAGTCCAAGAGGGCCTGCGCTGGGCAGCCATGTACAACCACCGGGGACCACCGTGGTCCAGTCTCTTCTGCTGAGGTGGACACACACACAGGTTCTGCGCAGAGAGAGAGAGGGATCCGCCAACATCACAACACATAGGCTCCCCCTCTATTGGACAGTTGGCTGCAATTTCATGACATCTCCAACCCTGTCCATCACACTTTTCCACCCACATGTCCCCTCGGGCCTGAACCCGCTTATCAGCATACCCCATGTCCCCAACAGCTGGAACGCTCTTACCGGGAGAGTTCAGCGTCCGGGAACTCTGAAGTGACGTCCGCTCAGACGGCTGGTCACGGAGGCAGTCTTTGGGGCCAAAGTACCTTTCTCTCTGTACCTCAGGTGGAAGTGCTCGGGTGTAGCGGTCCACTGTCACCTTTTCGACCCTTTGGGCAGTGTTGCTGACGGCAGACTCCCAACTGTATCTCCAGTCATGGACTCTCCTGGCACGGGCTGCAACCGTAACACCCAGCCGGGTAAGAATCGCCGCTTTCAACTTGGCATAGTCTTCGCTGTCCTGCTTGCTCAGGTCAGCCCAGACTTTTTGGGGTTCCCCAATCAGATAGGGTACGACCGCCATGGCCCATTCAGATAGTGGCAGATTCTCCTTCTCTGCCAGTCTCTCAAACCTAGTAAGATATACCTCCACATCATCACGAGGTGTCATTTTTCTCAAGGACCGTCTTACCGCCTTCTTTATAGTGGACAACGCCGGTGCCTTCACAACATTACTTCGGGACGCGGCACCGAAATCCTTTTTTGGTGCTGTCATCTGCTCAACAAATAACCGGTTATTCTCCTGCTGCTGCTGCAGGAATTGCTGCTGGGCCTGCTGCATGTGCTGCTGGTGCTGCAGGCGCTGCTGCTCCATGCTCTGCTGCATGCTTCGCTGGGCCTGCACCAGGTACTCAACGAGCTCCTCCATACTGCCGGACTCATCTGTCTCAATCACAGCAGTCTTATGTTGCATATTAACTTGCACCATTTGTTCAAACAGCGCCTCCATGCTGTCAGATTTCTCTGTCTTCACAACGGCAGACTTCAGTCAAGGCATACACACTACACAGCTTTTTTCCACAGAAAATTCAGCCTTGCTGTGCAAACACCCTTTTTTTTTTTTTTTTTTTCTTTTGCAAAGTCTATTAGGGCTACTGTCTCTTTAAGACTGCTCCACAGACGTTTCTCTTGCTGCTGCACATTCCACAGTCATTTTCACAACAAGTTCAGCTTTGCTGTGCATACATTTTCTCTCTGCAGACCCTATCAGGGCCACTGTCTCTCCAAGACTGCTCCAAACAGACGTTTCTGCTGACACACTTTTTTTTTTTTTTCTGCTGCTATTTCAATAGACTTCACCTTTAATGCTGTCTCTCGCCACTGTGCTGCATACACACTCCAGCACTAACTGTATCAGGCACTGCGCTGCCCCAGCATTCTCCGCCAATTGTAGCCTTTCCAGGGGGTTTAGCTCTAGGATCGCTGTCTGGGTAGACAGAATGGCACGGAAACAGTTCATTCAGACAGCAGTTTGGTGAAAACTGGCCGCAACCAGTTTTATTAAAGTCCACAGCACACAGATAAAAACAAAGCATAAACAAAAGACCTAGGCTTGTCTAGCCTCTAATTACACTTAGATAGATGGCCCTCTCTATCCGGGACCCAGACTCTACCAGTCTGTGCCCAAAACAACACATATGATATATGTTACCAGTATGGAGTTTCACAGACACTCCTCTTTATGTCTGAAGGCAACTCCAACATCCAGACTTGAGAGAGGTCACCTCCTATTCAGTAGTCACCAGCATGGAGTGTCGCAGAGTCTCCTCTTTGTGTCCGGGGTACCTCGAGCACCCAGACAGAGAGAGCCCACCTCCCGGAGTCTCCTTCCGTGCCTGGACTCCTGTCCAGACTGAATAAGCTCCCTGACTGTGCTCCCAAGCACCTACTTCTGGCTTCCTAATCAACACCTGAGTGGGTTCAGGTCTGAGCTGCAAGCGTGTACTGAATGGCAGGTGTAGTGACCTTTCTTTACCACCAGGTTTACAAAGCCACACATTTCGCTCATACCAGTCAGCAAGGTACTTAGGTGAAATATACACCTCATTCACCACATATTCCTTCACTGTCTCACAGTACATTAATGAGAAAAAAAATTAACTTTTTTGAAGTTACCAAATGGCTGCAATGAAACAAAGAGTTTAAAATTTAAAGGGGTCTGAATACTTTCTGTACCCACTGTATCCTCTACAGAATGTTCAACAACCACTAGTTACTCTTCCAGCATTAGCTTTTGCATCCTCATTAAGACTCGGTTGAGAGAAACGTACAGAGGCAATGTCTATGGTTATGTTTAGAGGAGGAAGAAACGTTTAAAATTAAAATTGGGTCTTTATTCTTGGCACGCAAGTGATGTCATACGCTATAAAACACACATAAAGTTTGAACTGATGTAAAGGAAAATTAGGGGATTTAAGGGATTTTTCCAACTTTCCATTTTAATTTAAACAGCTTTAAATGGTATAAATTAAGCTGTTTTCCTCTTCTTTTCTCTGGTAATCCTGGGGTCTTCCCGGTCTTTGTTTACAAGAAGCCGTCACATGACCACTGCAGCCGAACAGCGGCCTAAGCGCTTCCATTCCACACTTCTGGCATCATGCTGCTGTGGTCATATGCTGGCAGCTTGAGCGAGGGAGATCCGCTAGACGCATCAGCATGGATCAGTAGGGAGAGGTTGGCGGATGCGGTTAATTTAGTTATTTTATACCATATGCTCTAGATTTATTTCAAATTAAAAATTAGATGACCTAATGATGACCTAAACACCCCTAGAAAGCTGAAACATTAAGGCTCTCTCACCCTTACAGTAAAAATATATATTTTTTTGTATGTATAATTCCTGTGGTTAGAGAGGTTATATGCGATTAGACACAGCACCACTACTGCTGCTGTTATGTGCTCTGTGGAATTTCAGCTTAACTCCAGTATTATGGACAAAAAAGCCAATAAAAGGCTTCTGTTAATAGGATAAACCATCCTATGCCAAAAAGAAAAGAATACACAAACACTGCAAGGTTCAGATCTATGCAAACATTGAATATATGAAATTAGAACTGCATTTTTACTATATAGAACATACATCTAAAAATAAAGTCAACTTAGCGCATTAATTAGCCAATTCACGAGAACCCACCAGCCATGACAAGGAGCACCTTTCTTTGAGGAGAAGCTAACCTACTATCATGCCCATTTTGGGCTAAAACCATACAAATTTATTGGTCAGGTAGGATCTAGCACTAAATTAAAAACAGTCGTAGGACACCTACACATGTAGAGTATTTGGTGAGCTTATAACAAAACTAGGAGTGGATAGAAAATGTGAAGTGGTGACGTGTTTCTATTATAATTTTCCTTTAACTGTTCCGCTCCTGGTTTTGGCTTACAAATACGGAGGTAAAGTATTGCCCAAATACTCAACGCATGGGTGCATCAGGGAAAAATTTCTTGAGAAATTTCCCAACGAATCTGTCAGGTTACTGTCCTTCTACTTTTTCAGGAAGTCCACTAATGCGAAGATTGTTTCAGTGGAGTCGATTCTTCAAGTCATCAGCTTTTGACACCAAAGCTCTGACCTCCCAGAGAGGTCTCGCATAGCATTAGGCATCTCTTGTGAAGTCACCTAGAGCCAGGTATCCAATCTTCCACCTCAGACACCCTCAATCTCAACTTCTGCATGTCGTGTCTGGAATAGGCCCACATCAATTTTGACTTCTTCCATTTTCCCAGTCAGGGAGGATGTACTAGATGCAATAGCGGATAGAGTTTATTGATACCTGTTTCAGAGTCGGCTCAACCTGTAGTAATGTACACCATCCTGGTCCCCATTTTGTAGCAATGTGCCTTATCCTCGTCCCCATCTTGTAGTAGTACACCCCATTGTTGCCCCCTTCTTGTAGTAATGTCCCCATGCAGGTCCCCATATTGTAGTAATGCCCCATCATGGTCCCCTTCTTGTAGTAATTTCCCTCTCCTGGTCCCAATATTGTAGTAATGGCCCATCCCGGTCCCGTTCTTGTAGTAAAATCCCCATTCAGGTCCCCATATTGTAGCAACTGTAGTGTCGGCATCCCTGCACGCTTCCCCTCCTCTCCTCCCCTGGCAGGGACGCAGACTCACTCACTGCTCACAATCATCCCGCTTGTCCTCCTCCTCCTTCCCGGGGTATGCGCATGCTTGGCAGATTTATAGGCACTGCACTTAGGGTGCGCATGCCCCCGGTCTCTTAAAGAGACAGTGAGCACAGTCCAAAAGTGTCCCCTGCCAATGGCTGGAAAACACTTATTATTTAAAGAACCAGCAACCGTTGAGAGGTGCATGAACAACCCTGACTGAATGCGATGAAGCACACACCTATGAATTAACGAGCAGGTAAGATATAACTATGTAAAGTGCTTTTTTCTTAGAATTACAGTGGCGATTTTAATGAAAAAAACGTGTTAGTGATGAACATTGCATCACTAACAGCGCACCAGTGACACTTTAGAAGCTACATATGACACGATAGGTTCCCTTTAAGTATTTGGTACAAACATTTCTGCATCTCTTGGCAGGAAAAACGCAGTGTAACATAAACGCTTTTTTGCCACGTAATTTACATGTGTTTGTTTCAGCCGTTTCCACACTCATTAGGATAGGAGAAATCTGAAGCAAAAACGCTGAAAGAACTGACACGCTGCACTTTTAAATCTGCAAGTTAAAAATAAGCACCGTGTGCAGAAGACTCAGGATTCTCATTCATTTTCCTGGCATCATCAAAACCTTCAGGTTTTGTGACAAAACTGCGCAGTACAAATAGCGAAATAACTTACTCCCTACGTTATATCATATTCATGACCTCGGAACTATCAGAATACACTCCGTTTGTGTTCTATCCCCGTTATTCTATCGAGTCCCGCAACCTTTGTGTCTGCGCGCATGCGTGTCTCTCCCTACCTCTGACACTTCTGATGACGCTCATACACTGAGACGCAGCCTTTTGGCTTGTGTGTCATTTAGCGATACCAGATAATACGTCACAAGCAGGAGGGCGGATGCGCTAAGCGCAGACGAGACTGGTCTGTATCTTTCTTTCCCCTAGCGAGCGCTGATGGGATGGCGCTTAATTAAATACACAGCGACTCCTGACCCTGACATGCCCTCCTGGAAGAAGCAGGCGGCAAAACGCGCGTCGGGGTGAGGGGACGCTTAGAGCACATTTTCCGTGGCCGATTCACTTCATACAGATAACATATGTTCCTTCATAATACTCATACCTTTGGCGCCAGGCTCATATATTAGACATGGTATGGCTATTATTAGTACCTATCATCTGACTTAGCCAGCCCTCAACCACTCATTAAGAAGGATCTTATATACTTCATGTACCTGCCTGGTAACTAGCTTAGTATCCTGTATTATTGCCACTATAGCGGGCGTTTTCGGAGGCTGGTTTATATGGATTAATATATTGATTTATATATTTTGGCTTGTTATCTGTTATAGGGGAGTTACTGTACTTTTATTGACCACTTTCAGCTACCCACTCCACACCTTATGTGATATCCCCCTGTCCCTCACCTTCCCTTGTGTTTGGAGTCACCTAACAGCATTTCTGCTTTTTTACAAATGATGCTTTTAATATTATTGAATAAAAATTAATTATTTAATCTTGGTATTTTTGGATCTTTTCTTGTCTTTACGTATTTATTTATATATGGGATTCTGTTGTCATATCATCAAAACCTTCAGGTTTTGTGACAGAACTGAGCAGAACAAATATCGACGAAAACACGTGTGTACACAGTCTAAGAATACACTTCTAAGTGAAAATCAAAAGAGTATACAAATAACTGCATATAACTAAACCTTACCGGGATATAAGATTCAGCAAATCCGAATTCTCTTTGCAGTCCATATGGATGCGGAGCTCAATAACGTCGCATCTTTTAGTCTCCTAAAAAAACAACAATTTCAGCAGTTTAATATACTGAAGTTCTAAATTCCTGACATTTCAATGTAACCACATGACATTATTATAGTAAAACTGCATGTGTGATGCCTAATATTACTTTGTTCAATTAATTTTTATTTGCTTTTCTCAAATTAAAACATTTATAACGAAGACACAATCAATGATAAACGAATAGTTGCCATACAACCATGATTCCGCCAATATTTGTTAACCCCTTCATGACATATGATGTGCATTTACGTCAGATGTCGAGTCTCTGACTTTTAAATTTAATCAGCCTTCATGTGCCTTTAACAGTCTTTGGTGGAGTGGAGCTACGCCACTGGTTGTTAACCTGTTAAATGACACTGTCAATCTCAGACGCCATTTAATATGTGCGGGGGGGGACTGAAGTCTGCTGAAGACATCCATGCTTGTCAGGACTGTTCTGTGAAAATCAGCCTGTAGCTATTACTCATAAGAGATTGCGATTTTCGCTATACATAGAAGTGCATCATCAGTGCTATGTACAGGTGCATCTCACAAAATTAGAATATCATCAAAAAGTTAATTTATTTCAGTTCGTCAATACAAAAAGTGAAACTCATATATTCTATAGAGTCATTACAGAGTGATCTATTTCAAGTGTTTATTTCTGGTAATGTTGATGATTATGGCTTACAGCCAATGAAAACCCAAAAGTCATTATCTCAGTAAATTAGAATACTTTTTAACACCATCTTGAAAAAATGATTTTAAAATCAGAAATGTTGGCCTACTGAAATGTATGTTCATAAATACTGTACACCTGTAGTATTGAAAAATCAATATGACACCCAGAAAAAAAATCCAATAAAGCCCCAATGAAATGCAAAAATACTTTATTAGATGATTAAAAAGAATGAGCATATGTATTTAATGTAAAAAAACATATTAAAATAATTTATACCAATGAGCATCACAAAAAAGAGAAGGTGGGTCACCTGGACATAATGTAAGTACAATGAGTATATATGACTTACAGAAGATACAATAAAAATATATAAACTATGATACTGTAGCACTATAATATGGGTACGGTAAATAATATGTAACATTAACCTAGCAAAGGACACTGGTAAGATTTTAGTTATATAGTAAAACATATTTGTATGTCAGAATACCAGTAAATGTCCATAATGCATGAAACATTAATACCATAAACCCATATACGGAAAACATGAAAGTAATATACTATACCTGATGCAGTCATTGTGGTCCAGGCACCCACCACACCCGACGAGCGTTTTGCATTGAAATGCTTCGTCCAGGGGTAATGGAATGCTGAAGGGATGTGTATTTAAATGATAATGGACCAATCAAACGTCTGGGTACAAATGAAAGAGAATAACCTGCAGCTGGTATTAAATGACTCATACGGCGCATAACCGTAGCAACCAGCAATGCTATCCGCACATAGGACAGCGCCGCCTGGGCACAAATGAAAGAAAACAACCTACAGCTGGTAAAAAGTTACTAATATGGCGCGTCACCATAGCAGCCAGCAATGTTATCCGCTCAAAGTACAGTGTTTTCATAGTCACGAACAAAGCACGTAACGTAGATGTCCGAAAACCGTAAATAAACGAAGGTGACGAAACCGGAAGTAGACGCGATTGACGTCTAAGAAAGCAAAAACATGTGCGCGGAATGATAGCAAACCCAATATTGTAGCGCCTGCGAAGAAAAGCCTATATCAGTCAGATGATCTCTAGGATCACATGATCCGATGGACTCACGTGAGCTTTACTAAAACATAAACAAATGTGAAATAGATGTGCCAGCACAATGAACAATAGCAGCATGGAATATAAATAAGTGTAAGTGACTAATAATGTCAGTAATGGATTTTTTTCTGGGTGTCTTATTTTGAAATGTATGTTCAGTAAATGCACTCAGTACTTGGTCGGGCTCCTTTTGCATCAATTACTGCATCAATGTGGCGTGGCATGGAGGCGATCAGCCTGTGGCACTGCTGAGGTGTTATGGAAGCCCAGGTTGCTTTGATGCAGAGTTGGATGAAACCCTGTCAGCAGGAGCGCAAAAACAATCCTGTTTTTGCGCTCCTGCTGACAGGGTTTCATCCAACTCTGCACCTGCCTTCCTCATCTGAGGCACCCGGCTGGAGCTGCATTACATCACCCAAAGCGGAGCTTGGCTGGCGCTCCCTGTGACCGTCTTACCTTGTCTGAACAGGTTGCTTTGATAGCAGCCTTCAGCTCGTCTGCATTGTGGGGTCTGGTGTCTCTCATCTTTCTCTTGACAATACCCCATAGATTCTCTGTGGGGTTAAGGTCAGGTGAGTTTGCTGGCTGATCAAGCACAGTGATACTGTTGTTTGTAAACCAGGTATTGGTACTTTTGGCAGTGTGGACAGGGGCCAAGTCCTGCTGGAAAATGAAATTTCCATCTCCAAAAAGCTTGTCGGCAGAGGGAAGCATGAAGTGCTCTAAAATTTCCTGGTAGATGGCTGCACTGACTTTGGTCTTGATAAAACACAGTGGACCTACACAAGCAGATGACATGGCTCCCCAAACCATCACTGATTGTGGAAACTTCACACTAGACCTCCAGCAGCTTGGATTGTGGATTCTCCACTCTTCCTCCAAACTCTGGGACCTTGATTTCCAAATGAAATACAAAATTTACTTTCCTTGTGTGGAGTGTGTCAATGACTGCCTTCTGGTCTTCTGTCAAGTCAGCAGTCTTCCCCATGATTGTGGAGCCTACTGAAACAGACTAAGGGACCTTTTAAAACGTTTAGGAAGCCTAACTTACTGAGAAAATGATTTCTGGGTTTTCATTGGGTGTAAGCAATCATCAACATTAACAGAAATAAACACGTGAAATAGATCACTCTGTCTGTAATGACTCTATACGAGTTTCACTTCTTGTATTGAAGAACTGAAATAAATTAACTTTTTGATGATATTCTAATTTTGTGAGATGCACCTGTATTTATAAGAACTGCTAAAGCTGAGTAAGTCCCGCTTCACATGTATCTGCTTCTAAAATAACTGGCATCCGTTTTCACATGTACCCGAGACACGTACCCATTATAACCTACTAGTTGGTGGCCCGATTCTAACGCATCGGGTATTCTAGAATATGTACCATATGTAGTTTATTTATGAAGATTTAAGAATAATGCAATGAATACACAGGATTTTCCGGGACAGAAGTACGTCACGCTGTGACTGACAGAATGTGTTCAGTAAACGTGAGTGAACTATGACTGACAGAACTTGTCCAGTAAACGTGAGTGAACTACATAACACTGTGACTGACAGAACTTGTTTAGTAAACATGAGTGAACTTCGCAGGGCAGGCGTCAGCACCCACAGCCCACACACATGGTGCCATCACGACGCAATAATTATTTTCTCCTCCATTTGCTCTCTAACACAGGTTCTGTGACAGTCCCTGTGACGTTGCTAAGGCTGCGGTCGGGTATCCAAGGGGCATGCCTGCACCACTCCCCCAGCAACACCCACATCCCCCAGCTGAGCAGAGAGGTGGGCGGTTGCATCCGGGCGCGACCAATCAGCGACGCGGGATTTCCGTTACAGACAGACAGAGTTAGATGATTAAATAGTAGATGGGGCTGCAAAGACTATGGGGCTGCATACATGTCCTATTTTTCACACGGAAACCATGTCTGTGCGACCCACACGTAAGACATGTCCATTTTTTTAAAAACATTTTTTTTACAGGCAGCACGGATGACAAGTGCCAAAAAAAAGTCTATTGATCCGTGTAAAACACGTAAGGAAAAACGGATTGAAATCTATGTGACACGTACTGGAATAAAATTTGGATTCAACACATTCAATTAGATACAATAAATGGATATCTCACATAAATAATTTGTGACTTATGTGTTACTGGATTAACCTAATAATAAAATGGAAAAAATAAAACAAAACAACGTGGGATTCTTTTAATTTGGTAACCAGCCAAGGTAAAGGAAACAGCTGAGAGGTTAATATTATCAGCTGGAAGGTCCATGGTTATTGGGTCCCTTCCCAGCCTATAAATATGCAGCCTGCTAGCCACCCCTAAAGTGGAGCATCACATGAGATGTACGAGTTCTGGTGCTTCTCCTTGGCTCTTCCTGATGCTGTGGTGCGTTGCCAATTGGGGTAACGATGTTTGGGGTTGATGTCAGCTGTGAAGTGTCCAATAACGCAGCAGGCATAAAGCCTTTGTGTTAGTAATGGAGAAGTGTCCATTAGACCTGAAACTTAACTGACAAAAATTAACTGGAGTCCACGCTCATAAGCATGAAAAATAGGAGCATGCTCACATTGGCCATTAAACAGACAAAACCTGTTTACAGGGTGCAGCCAGATCCATCAATGGGGACGCTGTAAACTAAGGGCTTGTACTTATGTGATGCACCGAGACTGCGAGGCAGCCCACCTAATCGAATAGCAGGGTCGTGTAGTAGGCTGTTGGCTGGGCACTGTGCTATACAGGTGAGTGACTGGCGCCCCATTGAATGTTTCATCTGTGTACAATTCTAATAGTAGACAATCACCCACTCCATGGATTGGTAGGCTGAGAGTGGTTGTTTCATCAGTATTTTGCACCTATGCTACCTCCTTTAGTAAGGGGGTCTGCTGCATCCTGTTTGTGCATTTTCCTTTGTGACCTTGGCTGGTAAATACCATTGCCTTTTTTGCTATGTTTATAACTTAAATTATTTTTGGAATTTTTAAAGTTCCCTTTATATTTTTGTGCTTTTATTATAAATATTTATAGTTTAAAAAAAAAAAAATCACTTTTTTTTTATTTTTTGAAACTCATTTTTTTTAAATTGATAAACTCAAACCATATCAACCTTAGCTGCCTAATAACACGAAAAGTACAATATGCCACAAAAAAATTACTGAAACGCCTTAATAAGTAAAAGCATTCCAAAGTTACTGCTATGTAAATGGACCCATATGATTGGAAAAAAGGGGCCACAACCTATAGTACCAAATATGCAACAGCATTGACGAAGAATTATGATCAATAAGTAACATCCCTTTATTTGTGGAATGTTGAAACAAATTTTTAAGGTGGTGGAGCTTTAATCTGAGTGTCTTTGCCAGAAGGATAAAAATGCACAATTCTAATAAAAAAAGGGGGAGAAGCCAGCGCCTGCCCTGGGCTCTGCTTGATTTTACACCTGTGTCTGGGCCTGTTTCACCCTTCATCTGTGGTTGCTGGTCTGGCAGTGCAGAAGTCAGATCTGAAATGTCCATCTCCGGACCTGGTCGGCTTTCACCTGCGCTTGCCTTGCTGGCACCATGGGAGTGATACAGCAATGCTTCAGGTACTTTAGTTTTGATTTTTTGCAGTCTTGCTTTTATACATTCAGGAGGCTGTAATGGCACAGCGAATATAAAAAACGTAGAGTAGGACTGCCCCATGTGAGAATGCCTTGTCGTGGCGGGGTGGCTCAAAGAATTGATCAATTATTTGCTAAATGTCTCATTTTTAAATACAGTTAGAAACCAATATGTGCATATGCACTTTATGTATTGCATGCTGACCATGTGTGGCGCTGGCTTCTCCCCCCTTTTTTTACACAATTCTAATGTTTAGAAGAGCAATAATAATAAAATACCGCCATCTGGTGGTGATTCTGTTATAATACACTAATGAGCAACTACCTGGTGTAACAATTAAGACCCCCAAAATGAAGCATGTTTAATAACTAATATAACTGCAGCATTTTATGACTATAGATCCACTTAACTATTAGCTCAAATTATATAAAAAAGTATTGTGAATTATGGCTAATAGTAGATTAGTTACATTCACTGTAATCATGGGGGAACACATTTTTATGCTGCTCACCAAGCTGTAGGAATTAAAAAAAAATAAATAAAAGTAAGCACAAAAAAGAATTACTTATAGGATGTGTTTTGCATTGCTACATTCCCAGAGCCGTAACTTTGACTTTCTCATTAACTAAGCTGCAGGAGGCGTGAAGTCTGTAGGATGAGTTACAGTCTTCAGTGGCACATGCCACTTGTTGATTAACTGTTCTTACTTCTTTTTGTAGGTGCGATGTAAAAATAAACAGCAAATTCAGCAATGTTTTCCTTGGATTTCTTTTATTACATTTTTAAAGCACCACTCTGGTGGGGTTTTTTATTGCAGCACTGGAGTGGTGCTTCTAATGTAAGGCCCCTGCAATTAGTCTTATACTTACCCGCAGCAGTCTCCACCTTTTATCGCCACCGCTCCCGTCGGTCTCCAGGGTTTCATGGAGCGCGCCGGGTGTCACTTTTCAATGCAAATCTATGGGAGCCTGGTTCTGGCCTCATACACTTATATTGAGAGCTTGTGACGTAAGCTCTGGCTTCCAGTAAAACCATTTTGTATGTTTGATTTCTTTTTTTTTTTTTTTTATAATTTTGCTCAATTTCTTCTCGTTAAACTCAAACTTGCAATCATCTGAATGCATCTATATTACAATTATTCTATAATGCAATATATGGGGGCACCAATGGCGGACACAGACAGAAAAGGCCCCTGTGCAAGAACAATATATGGGCCCTTTGCAGCACAACAGCTCCTAAAACACGGATTTTGGTAAGAACTTACCGGTAAAATCCTTTTCAGCGAAGGAAGGGAGGGAGACACAGGAATTCATTACTGATGGGTAGGCGGAGCCCCAGATCAGGAAGTCACCTCAGATCAAAAGCGTGCTGACTGGCTGGCCCCTCCAGCTCGGGCTCCTCCTACTCAGCTCCAGTCGTACCAAAGCTTTAGGGAAGAACCAAGATCACCAGCGGAGCAACATAACCCCTTCTGAAGAAACTTCAGAGCAAAAACACAAGGATACAGGTTATGCATGCAAAGTAAGCCAAAAACCACAGAGTTCCAGGTACTATTCACTGAACCTGACTACTGCGATGAGCTGGCGATGCTGGAACAGAGCCTTAGCGAGCTGACCTCAGTCCAGATATCGCAATCAGACAAGGGTCGCGCTGCATCTGAAAACATCAACACACTTCTGCCTTGGAGGGTGTCTGTGTCTCCCTCCCTTCCTTCGCTGAAAAGGATTTTACCGGTAAGTTCTTACCAAAATCCGTGTTTCAGCTGCAGAATGGAAGGGAGGGAGACACAGGAATTCATTACTGATGGGACGTCCCAAAGCAGTTCAAAAATAAGGGTGGGAAAAAACCAACAAGAGGCAGAAACCCAACAACCTTAACAACAAAGCGCAACCAGCGCTAAACACAAGTTCATCCAGAACTTTAAACTACAGCTGCCTGCAGGACCCTACGTCCGAGGGCTGCATCAGCGGAAGCACTGACGTCCACTTTATAAAACTTCGTAAACGTGTGAACAGAGCGCCAAGTTGCCGCCCGGCAGAGCTGCACTGCCGAAGCACCTTGGTGAAAAGCCCACGATGAAGCCACAGCCCTCGTGGAATGGGCTTGAATCTTAATCGGGCAAGATTCACCCTGAAGACGGTAAGCTTCCAATATAGCTGACCGGATCCAACGAGCTATAGAATCCTTGGAAGCTCGTTGACCACGCCGACGACCGACTGGAACCACAAATAGGGAGTCCGTCTTACGAAAACCTTGAGTAATAGATAGATAAAACTTCAAGGCCCGCACTAAATCCAATGTGTGTAAAGCTCGCTCTTTCACATTCTTCGGATCCGGGCAGAATGAAGGCAACACAATATCCTGGTTGACATGAAATTGTGACACCACTTTAGGTAAAAAATCACCCCGAGTGCGAAGCACTACACGATCCGGAAAAAACTCCAGAAAAGGAGGCGAACAAGAAAGAGCTGCCAACTCAGAAACTCTCCTCAAAGAAGTGACTGCAACAAGGAAAGCCACCTTCCAAGAAAGTAAAGAAAGGCTAGCAGAAACCATAGGCTCAAAAGGTTTATGCTGAAGAGCCTCCAAAACAAGGTTGAGCCGCCAAGGAGACACGGGTGCCTTCCGCGGCGGAAACTTACGAGATATACCTCGGAAAAAGGAGAGCACGTCTCTATTCGAAGCAATGGTTCTCCGGAACAATAAGGACAGAGCAGAAATCTGACCTTTCAGGGTGCTGACTGCCAAACCCTTGTCTAGCCCATGCTGCAGAAAAGCCAACAGGTTGGGAATGGAAAATTTTCTCGGGTTCCGAGAGGACCCCAAACACCACGAAAAGAAGGTTTCCCAAATTTTTGGTAAATCCTAGTAGTAGCCGGACTTCTTGCAGCACGAAGGGTAGCAATGACCTCGGCTGAGAAACCTCTACGGGTCAAGATTTCGGTCTCAAGAGCCACGCCGTCAAACGCAGGGACATCAAGTCCGGATGACAAACGGGCCCCTGAGTCAACAAGTCCGGTTGAAGAGGGAGTGGAAAAGGAGGTGCCGCCAACAGCGACATTATTGTCGAGAACCACACCCTTCTTGGCCAGTCTGGAGCTATCAAAATAGCTGGAATTCTCTCTAGTCTGATCCGACGCAGTACTAGAGGAAGTAAGGATATCGGCGGGAATACATAGATCAGCTCGAACTGATCCCACTGAGCCACTAGAGCATCCACCGCCACAGCCTTCGGGTCCTTGTACCTGGACATGAACGTCGGTAACTTGGCATTGGACCTGGATGCCATCAAATCCACTTGGGGGGTTCCCCAGCGAGAGCACAGAAGTGCAAAAACTTCCGGGTGGAGGCTCCATTCCCCGGGATCCATCCTTCTGCGACTGAGAAAGTCCGCTGTAATATTCTGAACCCCTGGAATGTGAATCGCCGAAATGGCTGGTACACTGGCCTCTGCCCAAATCAGAATTCGGGACACCTCTACCATGAGTCTGGAACTCCTTGTCCCACCTTGGTGATTGATATACGCGACAGCCGTCGCATTGTCTGTCTGCACTCGGACTGGCAGACCGCTCAAAGGGACCGTCCAATGTTGGAGGCAAAGGAAAATCGCCCTCAATTCCAGGATGTTGATCGGAAGAACAGACTCTTCCGATGACCATACCCCCTGAATCCAGAGATTGTTCCAAACACCCCCCCAGCCCGTCAGGCTGGCATCGGTGGTTATGACTGACCACTTCGGAGGGAGGAAAGACTTCCCCAGGGAGAATGCCCCTGGACGTAACCACCATTCTAGAGAATCCCGCACCGCGCGAGAAATGGTGACACTGCAATCCAGCGATTGCGACCGGTTCCATCGACTCAAGATGAACCTTTGGAGAGTCCTGGAATGGAACTGGGCAAAAGGAATTGCTTCCATGGACTCCACCATCAGTCCCAGAAGACGCATACACTTCCGTAGGGACATTGCCGTTGAGGATTTCATAATCTGTACATGTCGAAGAAGACATGACTGTTTGTCTGGTGGTAGGGAAACTACCGACCGAAACGTGTCGAGATGCATTCCCAAAAAGAGGATTGTCCTCGATGGTTCCAGGGACGACTTCTCCCAATTGACCAGCCAACCGAAGTCCTTCAGAAACTGAAGAGACAAATCCCGAGCCGTCAACGCCTCCTCCTCCGAGGAAGCCACGATCAAAAGATTGTCCAGATAAGGGAGAATCGTAATCCCCTGTCTTCGAAGGATTGCCATGAGGGGCGCCAGAATTTTTGTAAAGACCCTTGGCGCTGAGGCTAAGCCGAACGGCAGAGCCACGAACTGGTAATGATTCTGACCTATGGCAAATCGAAGAAAGCGCTGATGAGCCTTTCCGATGGGAATATGCAAATAGGCGTCGCGAATGTCGATTGACACCAAAAAATCGTTCTGTGACAGAGCTGCCACAACTGAGCGAAGCGACTCCATGCAAAATTTCCAGGCATGGACATGTGTCACGCTGTATAGCAGATATATATATATGTGATGTCAGTAATCTATATCAAAAGGGCAACATACTATATAACATGCGCATAGATATATGATAACATAGAATTACCTGACAGAAAGTCCAGTGGGTCAATACGGAATCCGTTATACGCTGTCTCCGGCTAGAGGGTGACCGGGGTCTATGCTGACCCTAAACTGGGGTCCTAACTAATCCCTCTATCTGGAGGTACTGTTAAAGGTACAGAGGTCCAGGCCACCAGCGTAAACCCTGTCTCCTATCAATCCCTGCCAACTGTAATCTAGTCCTAAGAAGGACCCTGATTACCACCAAAGGGAATGAACAGGTAACGGTTAATGAACAGAAAGACATACAAGAAAGACAAGGAATAAAGTAAATAAAGTCTTACATACAACACTCACACACAGTAGGAACACCTAAGGTCTCAGAGATAAACTATAAGCTGTAAGAGTAAAAACAACTAAGGAGCTCTTAGCTTAAGTATTCTCAGAACCGATCCAGTCTGCTAGACTACATGAATGCTTTCACCGGCATCTAACACCCAGACTGGCAGGTATATAAAGGAAGCTAATTAGAACATAATCAAAAGCAGCCGGGCGAGGCTGGACCTAGTCTTAGCAAAGAGCTAGGTAAAATTAACTCCCTCATTACCAAACACAAAGAAACAGCAACTCAGCTGTGAGAAGTCAGAGTGTGTAATCGCGACGATCCTCGTGGCGATACACCCATGACAGTACCCCCCCCTCTACGAGGGGACTCCGGACCCTCAGGGCCAGGTCTGCCCGGGTGAGTTGTGTAAAAGGTCCGAACCAATCGATCTGCGTTAACATCAGACGCAGGGACCCACGTCCTCTCCTCAGGACCATACCCCTTCCAATGAACCAAGTACTGAAGGGATCGGCGACTGAGACGTGAGTCAATGATTTTCGACCCATGAAATTCCACGTTATCATTGACCACCACTGAAGGAGGAGGTAGAGGTGACGGTATGACTGGTGCCACATACTTTTTAAGTAATGACTTGTGAAACACATTATGAATTTTAAACGTAGGAGGGAGGTCCAGACGAAATGCCACAGGATTAATTATGGAACTGATCCTGTACGGCCCGATGAATCTGGGACCCAACCTCCAGGAGGAAACTTTAAGTTTTATATTCCTGGTAGACAACCAAACTAGATCGTTCACCTTCAGATCTAGACCAGAAACTCTCCCCCTATCAGCCATCCGTTTGTAACGGTTCCCCGTAACCTTCAGTCTTAACCGATCTGGAACTATCAGTCTCCCTGGAAGTCCCACAGGGGCGTCCCCCTGAGCCCCCAATACCTCCCCCTCAAGCTCAGAGCATACAGCTGACACTACAACTCCCTCCTGAGGAATAGGAACCGGATCATCCGTCTTCCCGGCCCCTGGGAAAGTACGAGATAAGGCATCAGGAAGCAACTTTATTGAGCAGTCATATGCGCGATGAGGAGGTAACTCTTTACACCCCTCCTCTGAGAACATCTCCCCAAAGTCCTCCAGAAAAGGAGACAAAGTCCTAGGCACAACCGCACCGATGACCGTGCTCATGCAGTTATTCCTGCAAAATTCACCCCACTGGCTTATCTTTCTGGATTGCCAATCAATCACTGGGTTATGTTTAGCCAACCAAGGAAGTCCCAACACAATAGGAGTAGGTAGACCCTCCAACACATAACAAGACAATTGCTCTTTATGTATTGCCCCTACTCGAAGATCTATGTTATGAACAGCTTGTACCAAGCTACCTTGACCGAGAGGTCTAGAATCAATAGAGACTATAGGGACCGGTTTGGCCAATACACTCAGTTGCATACCATGCACCTGGGCAAACCGAGAATCCACCAGATTAGCCCCGGACCCACTATCAAGAAAAACAGAAATCCTCTCAGTTCTAGTACCAATCACCACTCCGCAGGCACGAGAAACTGAGAGGGATTTGGGGACGAAATACACACTCCCAGGTTAACTCCTTTGCTCAAAGAGGCCCGGGATGGACACCCCCCAACAAAATGTCCCTCTCTCCCGCAAAAGAAACACCTTCTAGTCTTGCGGTGCACCGCCGATTCCCTCCTACAAAAAGATGTCCCTCCCAACTGCATGGGTTCCTCAGAACAGACCAGGGGAACCTCAGTATAAGGGACTTTAGTAGTAGGTGGAGTCATCACGGGAGGCGGAGTTACCTCACGTCTTCCCCGAATTCGTCTATCAATGCGAATAGCGAGGGCCATAGCAGCCTCCAGTGATGGAGGAGAATCATACTGAGCCAACACATCCTTTAATTTGTCAGACAACCCTTGACAAAACTGGCTCCTAAGAGCTGGGTCATTCCACTGAGTATCTGTTGCCCATCTACGGAACTCAGAAGAATATTCCTCCGCTGGACGATTTCCTTGCCGTATTTTACGTAACTTTGTTTCAGCAAGGGAAACACGATCCGGATCATCATATACCAGACCCAGGGCAGTAAAAAATCGATCCACTGACTGGAGATCTGGGGAGCCTGGAGGAATAGAGAACGCCCAAGATTGAGGGTCCCCTTGTAAGAGCGAGATAACAATTCCCACCCTCTGCTCTTCACTCCCAGATGACCGAGGCCGCAGCCGAAAGTACAATTTACATGCCTCCCGGAAAGTAAAAAATTTGTCCCGCCCACCAGTGAACCTGTCCGGGAGAGCAACCTTAGGTTCAGATCTGGTTTGCTCCGGGGGGGACAAAACCTTGGACTTAATGTCTGCAAACTCCATGGACAACCCCTGCAACTGCCGGGCCAGCTGGGCTACTGGATCCATGACAGCTGGGGAGAATCTTTAGTATGGGCCGGTGAAAATGTCACGCTGTATAGCAGATATATATATATGTGATGTCAGTAATCTATATCAAAAGGGCAACATACTATATAACATGCGCATAGATATATGATAACATAGAATTACCTGACAGAAAGTCCAGTGGGTCAATACGGAATCCGTTATACGCTGTCTCCGGCTAGAGGGTGACCGGGGTCTATGCTGACCCTAAACTGGGGTCCTAACTAATCCTCTACCTGGAGGTACTGTTAAAGGTACAGAGGTCCAGGCCACCAGCATAAACCCTGTCTCCTATCAATCCCTGCCAACTGTAATCTAGTCCTAAGAAGGACCCTGATTACCACCAAAGGGAATGAACAGGTAACGGTTAATGAACAGAAAGACATACAAGAAAGACAAGGAATAAAGTAAATAAAGTCTTACATACAACACTCACACACAGTAGGAACACCTAAGGTCTCAGAGATAAACTATAAGCTGTAAGAGTAAAAACAACTAAGGAGCTCTTAGCTTAAGTATTCTCAGAACCGATCCAGTCTGCTAGACTACATGAATGCTTTCACCGGCATCTAACACCCAGACTGGCAGGTATATAAAGGAAGCTAATTAGAACATAATCAAAAGCAGCCGGGCGAGGCTGGACCTAGTCTTAGCAAAGAGCTAGGTAAAATTAACTCCCTCATTACCAAACACAAAGAAACAGCAACTCAGCTGTGAGAAGTCAGAGTGTGTAATCGCGACGATCCTCGTGGCGATACACCCATGACAACATGCCGGTTTAATCGCTTGAGATCCAGAATCGGGCGAAATTTGTTCTCCTTTTTGGGAACTACAAAAAGGTTGGAATAAAAACCTTTCCCTCGGTCCTCTGACGGAACCGGTATCACTACACCCTTTTGTAGCAGAAATTCGACCTCTCGCTGTAGAGCGACAACAAGCTCGGGTTCCGACGGAACGCGAGACTGACAAAAAACATTTGGGGGTCGAGAAGCAAACTCTATGAAATAGCCTGCCGACACTATCCGCGTTACCCAGGAATCTGGAACGCGAGCCATCCAAGTCGCCTTGAAAAGCAGCAGGCGACCCCCCACTCGAGAATCCTCGAGTGGACCCCTGGCGTCAATCCGACTTGGCGGGCTTCTTGTCAAGTTCCCGTTGTCCTGGCGGAAACTCTGCTTCCAGGGAGTACGAGTTTTCTGAGAGGATTTCTTTCCTGAGAAGGAAGGACGACCCGACTCCCACGAGGAGTGACTAGATCGTCCTCGGCCCCGAAAGGACCGCCGACCACTATAGACACCAGGCTTACTGGACACCGAGGCCATGGCCCTACGCTGTGGTAATGCTGATTCCTTCGCCTTAGCCTTGGAAATCAGCTCTGTGAGGTCGGATCCAAAAAGATGGCCACCCTTGTAAGGTAAGGCCAACAACCCTTGTTTGGAAACTGCGTCCCCGGCCCACTGTCTGAGCCATAAAGCTCTTCTGACTGTGACCGCTGAAGCTTGCGCTTTGGCCAGCAGAGATGCCGTATCCAGACCGGCATCAAAGATATAACAGGCTGCCGTTTCTAACCATTCACAAGTTTCCCGTATCTCAGATAACGGAGATTCATTTTGCAACTCCGTCTTCAGACGTGCCAACCAGCCTAGAGAAGCTCTAGCAGCACACATGGATCCTAGCACTGCTCGGAATCCATGACCCGCAGCCTCATAGCTTGCTTTTGCCGCCAATTCCGTTTTTCTATCCAAAGGCTCCTGTAAACTCGCTTTCCCTTTAATAGGGAGTAGTGAGGATTTACTAAGCTGAGATAAAGACACATCCACTTCAGGAGCAGAAGTCCAATTAGCCTTTAACTCCGCAGAGCAAGGATAAAGTGTATCAAAGAAATGCGTTCCATGAAAACGCTTATCTGGACACAGACGTTCCTCCTCTATTACACTATTAAGCTCATCCAGAGCTGGCAATGTTGTACGCGAAGCACGGGACTCCTGGAACATACGTGCTGATTTACCAGGACGACTAGTTACCTCCTCCGGTAACTGTAATATATCTCTCATGGCTTCAATCAATGCCTCCGTACGCTTCGCCATAGAGGAACGCCCCTGCGGCTCGTCCGCATCTGAATCGGATATTTCTCCATCCGAATTTAAAGGGGAACTCTGCCCAATATCAGATACATCTGACTCGCTCCGTGTAGAGGCCGGTAACGGCCTGCGTCGCTTCCTCTGAGAGGAATTAGCAGACACATATTGACCTAAAAGGTCAGACAAGTTGTTGATCGATCGAGCGATATCGTCCAATTTTTCACCGCTGTCGACCGCAGCGCTAGACGCTGTGGAGGTCTGCGTATCTGATTGCCGTAATGGCACTGGGACATGGACCGCGGCATCTGAACTCTGTTCAGACATGTCTCACCTGTATGAGCAGGTCAAAGCGGTAATACCAGCAAAAACTATGCGTTTTTTTTTTTTTTTTTTTTTAAACGCTGAAGGGTTAACGCTCCACCAGGCAGGGTTACCCCAGCGGTATTCAGTCAAAAAAAAATTTAGCTGGTAGAAATAACCCTCAGAGGGGTTAATATTGCAAACTCACCACAATATATATATATGAAGTGTGAGCCCCAGCCAATTTTATGTCTCTAATGAGACTGCAGCTGCAGGATAGCGATCGCTGCGCTGCGGGGTGAGGAATCAGCACTCACCCAGCTGGCCGTGGTGTCTTATGAGGAGAGGAGCGGTCTGAGGAGCCCAGGAGCCTGTGTAATGGCCGCCACAGTGAGGGAGTCGCAGGAGAAACGCCAGAGCGCGCGTCTTCCTGCTCAGAAGACCGGGAATAGTTAGGCCACGCCCCCTGCTAGCTCAAATAATGAGCGCGAACTCCCCCGTTCCTGCTCCCTCTCTGTCCTGCAGCTATCTGCCTGCGGACAAAAAATCACCACATCTACTTGTAACAGCGCTGTCACAGCAGCGCTGAAGCATACTGACATACAGTAGTAGCGCTGTCACCGCAGCGCTGAAGCATACTGACATACAAGTAATAGCGCTGCTCACTCAGACGCTAAAGCACTCACACATAATTATAATAAAAAATTTGTGTGGAGTACTCACCAGCCAAAGCGCCACAGGGACCCTCAGGGGTTTCTGGCGCTGTGCCCATGCTTCCCCCCAGGGCGAGGAACGCAGTGACCGCACGTGTGGTTTGCGTCCCGCCAGGGAAGCTCTCCTCATCCCCCAGGGCCGGCAAGGATTCTGCAGGGACTTTGAGTAAATACAGATCCGCCAAGGGAGAGGTTGGGGTACAGCAGCGCTGGTACCCCTGAGACCTCTAGACCAACTGGTGATCCAAGTCTTTTGTCCGAATATAAAATAATAAAATCTTCTGAGGAGCTGCATTAGCAGCGACCATCCTCTGGACCTCAAATCTTAGACTGGAGCTGAGTAGGAGGAGCCCGAGCTGGAGGGGCCAGCCAGTCAACACGCTTTTGATCTGAGGTGTCATCCTGATCTGGGGCTCCGCCTACCCATCAGTAATGAATTCCTGTGTCTCCCTCCCTTCCATTCTGCAGCTGAAAATGCAAAATTGCACCTGCTTTGGAGGTAGACATGAGCCCCCTTACCTCTTGCGCCCCTTGTGCGATCCCACAGGTTGCAGAAATGAGCCCCCTTACCTCTTGCGCCCCTGTGCGATCCCACAGGTTGCAGCAATGAGACGTCCGACCCGGTTTCTGACACTGGCCTTTACTGTGGGTTTTCTGTAGTGAAAATTTGCAAAGAACTAGGCAAATTAAAGTGTCTGTCCAGGCTTGGGGCCCAAGTCTGCAGTCACTCTGCTGGGAGCAGGTGGTCATGAGACCTCAAGTATGCGATTTGCTTACTCCTGGCCATATTCGGAACAGACGTGTACAGTCTCGTTCGGTTCCCTTGTGTGAAGCGAGGCCGCATACGTCTTGTCGGCATGAGACCACATGGATGCCAATCACACATTTGGGAGTCTGGCGCCAACCCGCTCCTGGAGAAACCAAAGCTTGGCCATCCTCTTTGAGGGTCCCAAACGCTACATGTGAATGAAGTTTTGCTTTGTTCTGTATGCTGTTTAATATTTTAGTTGCACAATCCATACTGAATACCAGCAGAAAATCCATCATCTTGTCATGATCCCAGTGCAGGGTTGACCTGCACGCTAGGGGTTAAGGTTTTGATCCCAGTGCAAGCTCTTACCTGCACACCTGGGGCTTATTATTGTGGCCTCTCCTTGGTTCGGGGAGAGCTTCTTATAGCCCTGGGAAGCTCCAATCCCTGTCAGTTATACTTTCGCCCTTGGCAGAGTGTGTTGACCCCTGAGTGTGTTTGTGCTGTGTTCTGGTTTGCCTGATACTTTGGTTTTGACTCGGTCTGTTCTCTGGATACTGCTTGTGGATTCTGTTTCTGTACCTTCGCTGTCTGTTTGGTTTTGACCTCTGCCTGGCCCCGACTATCCGTTCTGTCTCATCCTTGGTACTATACTGTCTTCTCGTGCTTTGACCTTGGCTTGTTCTGATTTACGTCTCTGTCTGTGCCCCTGGGTAACTCTGTCCCGTAGTTACCTTTCTAGGAGTTTTCCCTCAGCTTCTAGCTCCCTGGAGCTGAAGCCACGCCCCTCAACTGTCAGGTGATTCAGGCCCTGAAGGAATCTCTATCCTGCCTTGCTCACCCTGCGTTCCTAGGAGCCTGAAGCTTTCTTCTGCACTCATCTTCCGGGAGATTGCACTGGTGAGTTCTCTTGCAATCCTCCCCGTGATATTATAACTGACCACTAAGTTTTTTTTTTTTTTGCTTCACGGCTGTGTTTGGGGCGCAGGTTGTGCAGAGAGTTATGGATCCCATACAGTCGCTGTCCGAACAGATGAAAAATCTGAGTCAGATGTTTCAGGATTTATCTCTGGAACAGCAAGCGCTGTCGTGTTCACAGCGGCAGGTTTCTGAGTCTGTGCAGGGGGCTTTATCTGCTGGTTCTCTGAGGGCTATGGCGAGTGATGTTGCGCTCGTGTCCTCAGAACCACCTGTTAAACTGCCTGACTTCTTTTCTGGGAACAAAAAGGAGTTTAGGATCTCCATGGAGGGTTGCAAACTTTTCTTTAGTTTGAGACCACGGTCCTCTGGGGGTGAAAGTCAGAGGGTAGGGGTCATCATGTCTTTATTAAGAGGGTCCCCACAAGCATGGGCATTTTCCTTTCCTCCCACTGCCCCTGAGAGAGTGTCGGTGAATGCATTCTTTGAGGCCCTCGGGCACATATACGATGAGCCTGACCGAGTGCGATTGGCAGAGGACATGGTGATGAGCGTCTGTCAGGGGAAGCACTCGGCCGAGTGGTTTTGTACTGAGTTCCGCCGCTGGGCTGCAGAGATTTCTTGGGAGGATGCCGCCCTCCGAGGACTATTTCGCAGAGGCTTGTCCGAGCGGCTGCAGGATGCCTTGGCGTTACACCCCCCACCTAACTCTCTCGAGGACGCCATGACCCAGGCCGTCCGGATGGACCGCAGGTTGCGGGCCAGGGGGGTGATGCAGGTGGAGACTACATTGTTCCCCAGTGGAAAAGAGACTGTCTCTGAGCCCATGGACGTGGGCGCTATCACTCTGAAGGAAAAAGAGAGAAAACGTAGTCGGGAAGAACAGTTGTGCTTTTACTGCGGTAAAGCTGGACATTGGAAAAAGGAGTGTCCTGTCTGCCCGTCCTCAACCCGGTTGGCGGGAAACGACTAGGTCTGGGTAGTCAGCGAGGAGACTACTCAGACCCTCAGGTACACTTTTCCTCGTTCTCTAAGGTGTTGCTTCATGTGGAACTGTTAGTGGATGGTTGTTCTTTTTCCTCTACAGCCTTTGTGGATTGCGGGTCATCCATCAATCTGATTGACTCTCAATTGGTCACACGCTGCAAGATAGGGACAGCTAGGCTTAAGACTCCGATCAAGGTGGTGGCCATTGACTCCTCCCCCCTCACAAAAGAGGGAATTCTCTTTATGTCTGAC
>JARQOD010000009.1:17547525-17593875 GCA_033576555.1 Oophaga sylvatica
CCTGAACCCACCCTGTTGTGAATGGGTTTGAGATGAGTTCTGAGCAGAGGCTCCCTCTGGTGGTTACAAGCGGTACTAGTGAAGATTGTGAGGACTGGGAATCAGGTGTTACTAACTGGTCTTATATAAGGGAGTCATTTTCCCATCAGGGTTGCCGGTGATCAATTGTTCTGGTCTGAATCCTTCATTCCAGTTTCCCTTGTAGCCTGCTGTGTCGTGTCTGCATCTCCTGCTACCAGATAAGAATCCTCCCCCAAGCTCAGGATGTTCCTGACTTTTTGTTTGATCAGTCCTGACCAAATGGAATGACGACGCTTTGGCGGCCCTTTTTCGGAAGGGTCTGTCGGATAATGTACCTGCTACTGTGGTGATGCCTCTCATGCTATTTCAGTCTGCCCTAAGCGGGGAAGACGTTTTGCACGCTCAGTTGTCTTGGGTAGTGTTCAGACTAAGTTTTTATTAACTGTCACTCTGATATGCTCTCTGTCCTCATTTTCTGCTCAGGCTTTCGTTGATTCTGGAGCAGCTATTAACCTGATGGATTATGATTTTGCTAAACGTTGTGGGCAGGGTGGATTTGATTTAAATCAAACTGATTTAAATCACGATTTAAATCACGATTTAAATCACTAGTCAGTAAGGCTTGATTTAAATCAGTGATTTAAATCAAAGTTTCTACCAGACCGGTATATCTAATTTCATCATGTGCGATACGCCCCAGACCGGTGTATCTAATCCCATAATGCGATACACTACACTCAGCACTGTATCTAGATACATGCAGTGTGTCATGTGCTGTGAATAATCCCAGTGTGTGATACTCTCCACGTATCTGTGCTCAGTTTATAATACAGCGAGCAGCATGAACTAACAGAATAGATGCTGCCGGTCGTCCTCAGTGACAGCCTACTTGTCAGTATCACTGGCAGTCCCCAACAAAATGGCTCCGCAATGGCTCCGCTCTGTGAGCCTAAACTACATCCTCTGTTATTACAAACACCTAGTAACGGAGGAGAGAAGTCACACGTGATCAGACCCCGCCTGCATTTACTACTGTCGCAATACGAGCTAGCAGTTTATATTTCAGCAGCTGCTCTGCCTAGTGTTTAAAAGTGGAAATACCAAACATTTTACAATTATCTTTCAGATTTTATTTCTCGGCCTGCTGCCATTATAAGGAAAGAATGTAATAAACCTCAGATCGTACACACAAACAGATCCAGACTTGTTTGTCTGTGGCTATGCTGCAGTATTGTGCTCAAAGTTTCACTTTCATTTTCTTGTCTGCTTGCCCTTCCTCCTCCTCACACTTAGATTCACATTCTTCTTGTGTTGTGCAGATCTATTCCACTCCAAACAATCAGAAACATATTGTCTAACTTCTTGGACTTGGCACTGAAGGGGTTGATTCTGTATTCATAGGTTTGTAGAACAATAGGATTAAGGTCTTTTTCTCAACTCTGTTCATGTTGTAACATTTTTGCCGTGAAGAAGAGGCTGGGACCTCTGCGGAGTCAAATTCAGTTTTGAGAACTGCGTAAATAAAGCGAGCGTCTGTGATAATATAGGAGAGAAACTGCCCACTAATCCTACAGAAACCTCTGGAAGAGCATGGCATTGTGAATGTTACACATATACAGCCTTTATTCTACTGAGTTAAACAACTCAGCTTTATCTCATGATGGAAGAACCTTTGGATGGTAAAATATTTTCCTCAAAAAGCAGTTTATTGAAAAAAATCCGATTTAAATCAAAAAAATCCGATTTAAATCAAAAAAATCCGATTTTTTTGATTTTTTTAAAAAAATCATTGATTTTTATCCACCCTGGTTGTGGGTTTCCCTTGATACCCCTACACATACAGAGCATTATCCCTCAAAATCTGGAACACAGTCCGAACATGTTTCACATGAGAGAACCCTTTCTGGTCAAATCAGTTAATGGTTTAACAATAACCGAGAAATTACCAATAAATTTACGATAAAAATTGGCAAAACTCTTCGTCTAGAAAAACGAGAATCCAATATTTTCTCAACCACATACTCCAGATTACGCCAAAAAGACACTTTGATCCCTTCACATACAGAGAGGTTGTCCCCTCTCAGGAGAAGGCCAACCTCTCCAGTATTTGGTTAAATGGATGGAGAGGTTGGCCTTCTCAAAACCGGCGAGAAAGGAGATCCACAGTTGCTTTACTCCCTGGATGTCCTGCTAAAACAGAATTATGATGTGCCTCGATAACTTTTTGTCTTAACTGATTAGGAACAAACGGTTTCCCTGGAGGTCCTACAGGGGCGTCCCCCTGAGGTCAAGCTTGGTAAACCAAGTAGCGTTTTTCACCCTGGAAAACAGGTCAGAAATCAAGGGTAACGGGTATTGATATTTCGAGAAGGCCAACCTCTCCATCCATTTAACCAAATACTGGAGAGGTTGGCCTTCTCCTGAGAGAGGGACAACCTCTCTGTATGTGAAGGGATCAAAGTGTCTTTTTGGCGTAATCTGGAGTATGTGGTTGAGAAAATATTGGATTCTCGTTTTTCTAGACGAAGAGTTTTGCCAATTTTTATCGTAAATTTATTGGTAATTTCTCGGTTATTGTTAAACCATTAACTGATTTGACCAGAAAGGGTTCTCTCATGTGAAACATGTTCGGACTGTGTTCCAGATTTTGAGGGATAATGCTCTGTATGTGTAGGGGTATCAAGGGAAACCCACAACGTTTAGCAAAATCATAATCCATCAGGTTAATAGCTGCTCCAGAATCAACGAAAGCCTGAGCAGAAAATGAGGACAGAGAGCATATCAGAGTGACAGTTAATAAAACTTAGTCTGAACACTACCCAAGACAACTGAGCGTGCAAAACGTCTTCCCCGCTTAGGGCAGACTGAAATAGCATGAGAGGCATCACCACAGTAGCAGGTACATTATCCGACAGACCCTTCCGAAAAAGGGCCGCCAAAGCGTCGTCATTCCATTTGGTCAGGACTGATCAAACGAAAAGTCAGGAACATCCTGAGCTTGGGGGGAGGATCCTTATCTGGTAGCAGGAGATGCAGACACGACACAGCAGGCTACAAGGGAAACTGGAATGAAGGATTCAGACCAGAACAATTGATCACCGGCAACCCTGATGGGAAAATGACTCCCTTATATAAGACCAGTCAGTAACACCTGATTCCCAGTCCTCACAATCTTCACTAGTACCGCTTGTAACCACCAGAGGGAGCCTCTGCTCAGAACTCATCTCAAACCCATTCACAACACCACCCCATACATGCAGCAGAGCAGAGTATCAACCTTCCCCTAGCAGGCACTCCCTGGGTTTGTTGAGTCTTGGAGCTGACCGTGGTCAAGAATTCAGTAGATAATAATGATCAGCCTAAGGGTAAGTTTAATTTTTTTTTTCGGACAGGTTTGGAGCAGATCTGCATTGAAACGCACATGAAAGCCTAGAAACCGCTAAAAAATGTACATATTTTTATATACAAAAAGATAGTCTTCTCTTGTGTTCAGGTTTCTTCTTTAAGGCTAAGTTCATATTTGCGTATATAATAATAATAATCTTTATTTATATAGCGCCAACATATTCCGCAGCGCTTTACAGTTTAACAGTTTCAAAACACAAGTCATAGGTAACAACGTTAACAATACAATAATTAAAGCAAAATAAGCCGACCCTGCTCGTGAGAGCTTACAATCTACAATGAGGTGGGGGAGATACAAAGTACAGGTGTGTATATACAATGGTGCATTTACAATGATGGTCCAGCCATCTTGAGGGAGTGAGGCATGGATGGAGATAGTGAATGGGCTACACATACACACTTAAACATAGAACGACTTTGGTTAGTGAATGTGATAGGCCACTCTGAACAAATGTGTTTTGAGGGAGCGCCTGAAACCATGCAAATTGTGGATAGTCCTAATTTCTTGGGGTAGAGCATTCCAGAGGATTGGCGCAGCGCGGGAGAAGTCTTGGAGTCGGGAGTGGGAGGTACGGATTAGTGCAGAGGTTAGTCGAAAGTCATTTGCAGAGCGCAGCAGTCGGTTAGGCCGATAGATAGAAATGAGGGAGGAGATGTAGGGGGGTGCTGCACTGTGGAGAGCTTTGTGGGTGAAAACCAGTACTTTGAATTGGATCCTATAATGAATGGGCAGCCAGTGTAAGGACTGGCGAAGAGCGGACGCGTCCGAGTACCGATTAGCCAGATGGATGACCCTGGCTGCTGCATTAAGGATGGACTGGAGAGGGGATAGTCGAGTAATGGGGAGGCCAAGTAATAGAGCGTTGCAGTAGTCCAGGCGGGAGTGGATCAATGCTACAGTGAGGGTTTTTGTTGTTTCCATGGTGAGAAAAGGGCGGATTCTAGAGATGTTCTTTAGGTGTAGACGGCAAGAGCGGGCATTTGTTCGCATTTGCGTTATTTATGCGCATGCGTTCGATATTTCCAGGTGCTGTAATCAGTTCCTGGACATGCGCAGTCTGAAGTCTGCATGCGCATCGAACGCATCCACGCTCATGTCCTTTCGTACCAATGCGTTCCCATAGACAGTAAAGGGTATGCCACACTAAACGAGATCGCAAGCAAGATCGCTAACGAGATCACTACTGCGTCACCATTTACGACGCAGTAGCGATCTCATTAGCGATTTAGCTGTGTGATTCCAAACACAACTCATCAGCGATCTGTGATTCCAAACACATCTCATCAGCGATCTCTATAATGACCTCTGCGGTCGTTGGGAAAACCTAGTCCCACCTGCGATGCTGGTGAAGTCGTTCATAAAGGGTGTCACACTCAGCGATTCAGGCTACCAGCGGGACACCAACGACCAAAAAACGGCTCAGAACGTTTACAAACGATCAGCGACATCTCAGCAGGGGCCACATCGCTGCTACATGTCACACACAGTTGAGTCGCTAAACGAGATCTCTACTGCGTCATAAATGGTGATGCAATTTCGATCTCGTTTGCGATCTCGCTTAGTGTGGCATACCCTTAATATGTTGTTTTGATGTACTCATCCGCATGCGCATATTTGACGCTTCAAAAAATGCAACATGTTGCGTTCGGCGGACACCGCTGCACACCACGAAATGACGCATGCGTACACAAATACATGTCCCTGCGTGCACCATGTTAAAGATATGTATGTGTGACGCTTGTGGATCTATGCGGGTCAAACACTGCGCACAAATACTCAAATGTGAAACCAGCCTGGGTGTGTGCACACTGAGTCTTGAGTTTCTGGAGCAGAAACTATGGGGAAAGTTTTTGAGCAGGATTTGGAGAATTTCTCCTCTGACAACTCCCCAACTCAGTGTGTACATAACCTAATTACTTCAAGTTTCGAAGACATCATGCAGTTATAGGAACCAATCTGCCCATTCTTCAGGTGGCTTTCACTCTGAAGACTCTCTACAATTCCCACTAAGTTTTTTTTTTTTTTTTTTTGAGCCATAAAGTAGCCAGTTACAGTTTGTGGCTCTTGGAGAGTTTCTGTTACAAAGCAAAATCTGAAAGCTCCTTGTGAACACAGCCTTACTGTTTTTGTTCTTATATTGTCTTCTTTTTCTAATCTTAGAAATTTCCATAAGATTCATATCTGTCTGAAAAATGGAGACAACATTAAGACGCTTGTATATCGGAGGTCTTGGTCCTTCAATCACTGATGCCGAACTCTCGGAAAGGTTTGGAAGGTTCGGAAAAGTGGGTGAAGTGGATATTATTTGCCGGAAAGATGATCAAGGTATGTAAAAGACAATCTGCATAGACTGTATCTTGCCAAAGCTGAATGATGACTTCTTTTTGTTATGGTTTGCGGCAGTCCCAACAGTATGACGTGCCCCACTCTATTTACCATGCGTTATATTTTTATATTTGAAAAGTCTTTTATTGTGTGAACTGCAGTTGCACTGCAAGAGAATTGCAGTGCAACCGCTAGTTTCACGATTATTTTGCAGTGTAAACAGACTGCCGATCACCTGATGAACGAGCAAAATGAAAAAAAGATCTTCATTCCCGGCGGTACATCGTCCTGTGTAAACAGGAATCTTGACTAGTGAAAACCAAGGCGGCCTATATGCACTGAGCGATTTATTACAGATCTCTCAGTGCACATCATTCACCTGGGTCTGCCTCTGTAATAAGACATTTAAACAACCTCTGATCAGTAAACGTGTACTGATCAAAGGTTGTATCGTGCCGCCTGCGAGTTTTGTTAACTATGGGTGCACAATCTTTTTTTTTTTTTTTGGTCCGAGGGCCTTATTGTCATACTAAACCAATCCGGATGCCGCACTAAAAATTAAAGGGTGTTATCTTCTGTGACATTTATGGCATATGGAATGTATATACCATAAATGTCAGGTACGAATTCTACTTGCAGGACTCTTGCCTCCAAAAATCAGCACTCTAAAGGGTATGCCACACTAAACGAGATCGCAAACGAGATCACTAAAACGTCACTATTTTGCGATCTCGTTAGCGACTTAGCTGTGTGTGGCATGTAGCAACTATGTGGCCCCTGCTGTGATCTCGTTGATCGTTCACTAGAGTTCTGGACCGTTTTTTGATCGTTGGCGTCCCGCTGGTGAGCCTATATCGCTGTGTTTGGCACCTTTTGCGAACGACCTCGTTTGTGACGCATATGGGTTTAGCGTCACGGAATGGATCGCAATATCTATAAGTTCTCTTTTGCGTCACAGAGAGGATCGCAGCAGTTGCAAAGCAGGCTAGCAGGACGCAGAGAGCAGGAGCGATGCTGGAAATTCCTATGAATCAGAAGCGCTCAGTACATGCTAATGACATCCTAACGACCTCCAAAGTCGTTAAAGAGATCGCTGACCGCTGATGAGTCGTTTATGAGATCTCCTGTTTGGCAGCTACTAGCGACCTAAAAGAGATCTCACAAACGATCTCATTAGCTTGCGTCGTTATTGAGATCGCTAACGAGATCACTAAGTGTGGCAGTACCTTAAGGCTTGGTACAGACAAGCGTATTCTCTCATCCGAGAGAATCGGGACGATTATGCAAATTACACTCGGATCAAACTCTGATTAGAGTATGATCATATTGCAAGCCAATTCTCTCGCATGAGGAGAAGAAAGATAAAAAATATTTATCCATCTTCTCCATTCTGTCAGTTTGCAGAAATCACACCGCATTGATTTGCATGGCCAACTGCATTCCGGATATCGGCTCAAACTCGTGCATGCGGTGATTATTTTTGTTGTGCGTGTGTGGCGGCCCATATTTAGTTAACCTGTCTGTCAAGCATCTTTCTGTCCCTATGGTTGGGGACTGTACAGAATGACATCACTGGCTGCATGTGACCTCTGTGCTGCAGGTTGTGGTGCAAACGGTCCCTTACTGAGGGAAGCTTACTAAAGGTACTGCCACACTAAACAATCCCGCTAGCGATCTCGTTAGCGTTGCATACTAATGAGATCGCTAGCGGGATCGTTTCTATATCGCTAAATGCGGCCACATTTAGCGATATAGTTAACGACGCTATCGCCGTTAGCGATCTTCTTAACGACTTTAGCGGTACAAAAGTACCGCTAAATCGCTAAGAAAAGGTGCCACACAGCGATAAGATACTTACCCAGCGGGAGCGCCAGCGATGAAATAGGGTCCGGAACGATTCCAGCGACGAGCGAGATCACAGCAGGAAGCTCGTCGCTGGAAGCTGCCGCACTGAACAATATCGCTAACGGGATCGCTAAATAGTGACGTTTTTTAGCGATCCCGTTAGCGATATTGTTTAGTGTGGCATACCCTTAATACTAAGAAACCCTGCCTTAGTAAATAATTTAATCTCAGGGTTATCAAGGCGTCATAACAATGTCTTACTGATGTTCTCCACTAGTTTTGAGCGATACTGCTCGATATCTAAAAATATCGGATCGGAATGGTATCGCCGATATCACTAAATATCGGCGATATCCGATTCCGATACCGGAAGTCCCATGTAAGTCTATGGGAACAAAATATCGCAACTAAAAAAACACTTTCTTTCCCTGTAAACACAAAATATACACACTTAGAATACATATATATATATATATATATATATATATATATATATATATATATATATATATATAATTTCTCCAGTAGCCTTCCACGACAGCATAGCATAGGAGGTTGTCTCCTTTCCCTATTGGGGGACAGGAACACAGAGGTTAAAAATCCCTCCCACCTCCCATTCGCCAGTGTATTCCTGTCCCCCTTGGGGCACGGAGAGATACATCATATGCTGCGTGGCCGGCTTTTCTGCAGCAGTACCTTCTATGCGGTGTCTTCACCCTCTTGCCGGGCAGCGGTGGTCGGGGCCTCGCGCCTCCCTCCTCCGGTCCTGCTCCCGTCTCCCGGATTCGGGACCACAGTGAGCCGGCTTCCCTGCGCCCCTTCATGGGGGTAAAGCGGGCCGGCTCCCCCCGCCGGAGGCCTCCCGCAGCCCTCCGGCGTCTCCCCCTCCTCGCGCGTCGCTTGACCCGGAAGTGGAGGCAGAGGCTCCTGGTCACTTCCGGGTCATACTCTCCATAATGGAGCGCTGGTGATTTCCGGCAGGGAACCACCGATGACGCAGGCACTCGCTTGACGGCCTGTGCTGGGACCGGAGGGGGAGGGGGATACTGAACGCTGGGCAGCCGCTATACCAAAGAGTATATAAAGCTGCCAGAAGACGTCAGCAGGTAAGCGCCTTTGGGCTGAAGCCTGCTATGGAGACGTCCAGCCCTGCAGCTGCAGAGCCCAGCGTTCCCCCAGCTACTGTAGGTATTGGGATGGGTCCCCCTTTAAGAGGCTCCTGGTACTTTAGTCCCTTATACCCCTCTCCCTCTATTTTAGGGAGAAGGTTCCGTCCAGAGACCCTCAGTAAAAAGAAACAAGTGTATCATGTGTTCACTAAAATTGCCACTGAATTGGGACAAAAAGCTCTGCCAAAAGTGTACTGATAAAGTAGTCAGAGCAGAGCATCCCTCGCTACTAGAGGAAATGCGAGTCCTAATTAAACAAGAGGTACAAACCTCCATAGCTGCACTAATACCTCCACCGCCTAATCCACCCTCACCTGGTCCGCCTCCCTCAAAAAAGAGGAAATTCCAGCCAGAGCTTTCGGACTCAGATTCCGACTTTTCCCAAGGATCATCTTCATCCAAATGGGGGAATCCCTTACTACAGGCGGAAATCAGAAAATTCCTGTTTTCCTCCGAGTATACTGAAGAGCTTGTAAGCGCTGTGCGGAGTACCATGGGGTTAGAGGACCAACCAATTTCTCACTCAATACAGGATGAATTCTTTGGTGGGTCCCAGGCGGAGAAATCGGTAGGATTTCCAGTGCATAAAAGCATATCGGACATGATTGAACGGGAGTGGGACCTTCCGGAAAAACGTCTCACGACCCCTTCAGAATTAAAAAATCGTTTTCCCCTTGATAAAAATTTAATCAAATGGGATATTCCTAAGGTAGACTCCCAAGTGGCAAGAGTGGCAAAGAAAACGGTACTCCCTTTTGAGGATTTGTCCCAGCTAAAGGATCCCATGGATAGAAAGATTGAAAGTCTCCTCAAAAAATCTTGGGAGACCTCCACTTCATCCCTAAAATGTAACATAGCGTCCACCTGCGTTGCCAGATCTCTCCATCGCTGGCTCCAGGAAATGGAAAACCACATTTCCCAGGGTACTCCGCGAGCTGATATGTTAGACTCCCTGCCTATTCTCCATAAGGCAGCGGGGTTCCTAGCTGATTCCTCGATGGAATCCATTCGTATTGCGGCAAGGAATTTGGTCCAAACAAACTCAGCGCGGAGAGCTCTCTGGCTTAAAATGTGGAGTGGAGATGTCACCTCCAAAATAAAATTATGCTCCATCCCCTTCAAAGGGGATTATGTATTTGGGCCGATCCTGGACGAAATCTTGGAGAAAGCCACTGATAGAAAGAAAGCTCTTCCAGAGCAAAGACCTCCGAAAAAGCGTGTTTTTCGACCTTCCCAATCTCAACCCCCTCAGTATAGGGGTAAGGGGAAGACAGGAAGGTGGAGTCATACCAAGGGGAAACCAAAAAATATCCTTGTGCCCAATCAGGGACAACAAGAAAAACAATGAATCCGAGCCGGTGGGGGGGAGACTCTCGACTTTTTGGCGCAGTTGGCAAAAAATTACCAACAGCCGCTGGGTACTAAATGTATTGAAGGAAGGTCTTCTGATAGATTACGAGACTTCTCCCCCTCCATTGTTCAGGGTAACCTCCTTTCCATCGCAGGAGACTCAAACCCTAGTTGCTACGGAGATACGACAATTGATAGCCTCGGGTGCAATTTCACCAGTTCCGTCGAACGAACGAGGAAAAGGACATTACTCCCGTATCTTCATTGTGAAGAAACCATCAGGGAAAGCAAGGGTTATAATAAACCTGAAAACCCTCAACAATCAGTAACCTATCAGAGGTTCAAGATAGAATCCGTAAAATCAGCAATCCCCCTGATAACTCCTCACTCGTTCATGGCAACTATAGATCTCAAAGATGCCTATTTCCACATCCCAATTCATCCTCTTCATCAAAGTATCTGAGATTTGCAGTCCGACTAGGTCTCGAAACAGTACATTACCAATTCAATGTGCTCCCCTTTGGGATCTCTTCAGCTCCAAGAGTATTTTCAAGAATTATGTCGGAAGCAGTGGCACATATCCGGGAGCAGGGTGTAGCTATAGTTCCTTATCTGGACGATCTGTTAATCATCGGTCCCTCAGTCGAGACCCTCGATTTACGGGTAACCAAAACTCTACACATCCTGCAGAACTTAGGGTGGATCGTAAACTTAAGTCTCAGCTCCAACCCTCAAAAGTAATAAGATTTCTTGGAATTCTTTTAGACTCAGAGAGTCAAAGATCTTATCTACCGGACGACCACTGCCAAACATTGATATCCAAAGCCTCGTCCTTCAGGAAGCAGAGGACCCCTACGCTACGATCAGCCATGTCCCTGTTGGGTTCCATGACGGCCTGCATACAATCGGTGGCTTGGGCTCAGGCCCACTCCAGAATCCTACAGGCACACATTCTAGTGAATTGGAATGGAAACCCTGCTTTGTTGAACAAGAAGATTCTGACACCAGGGAATGTCAAAGCCTCCCTAGTCTGGTGGACAAAACCATCAAATCTGTGCAAAGGAATAGACTGGATTCAAACTCCATTGTTAACTGTAACTACAGACGCAAGCTCGAGAGGATGGGGCGCTGTAGTTCTACAAATTCCCTTCCAGGGTCTATGGAGTCAGCAAGACAGCCTCAGATCCTCCAACTACAGGGAGCTGAAGGCAGTGTACAAAGCCTTCCAGGCTGCAGGTTCTCTAATTTCTGGACATCACGTCAAAGTCCTCTCGGACAACATGACTACGGTGGCTCACCTCAAACATCAAGGAAGCCCCAAATTCAACTGTCTGAGGACTGTTTCGAACCTTATCCTCAACTGGGCAGAATCCCATCTTCTTTCACTATCAGCGATACATCTAAAAGGTTCGGAAAATTTCCAAGGACCAATTCTTCTACAACCGGAAGGCGATCTCCTCCAACAGGGTCATCTCCATCATCCAGATCCTCGAAAACTCAATCTAGCAGCTTGGTTGCTGAAACCCAGGTCCTCAGAGCAAAGGGTCTTTCGGATCAAGTAATTGATACTTTACAAAAATCCAGAAAACCAGTAACTAATGCTATTTACAGTAAAATATGGAAAAAGTTTTCCTCCTGGTATCATCCTGATACACCAGACCCACTTCGTCCCAACATTTCTAAAATTTTGGATTTTTTACAAAAAGGTTTAGACCTGGGTCTCAAGCCAAACACATTAAAAGTCCAGGTGTCTGCGCTAAGTTCGGTATTCGACCAGGACTTAGCATGCCATAAATGGATTAAAAGATTCATGATCTCGGCTCTCAGACTGCACCCCAAGAAACAGTATATTGTCCCACCATGGGACCTAAACATAGTACTCAAAGGACTCACAGGACCTCCCTTTGAACCTCTAACCTCATGTTCCCCCTACCTACTTTCATGTAAAACTGCCTTTCTGATTGCTATTTCTACAGCTCGAAGGGTAGGGGAGCTACAGGCTCTCTCAATCCGAGAACCCTATCTTTCTATAAGAGAAGACGATATTATTATTTTTCACCCTGATCCATCATTTTTGCCCAAAGTGGTATCAGACTTTCATCGCTCGCAAGACATAATTTTGCCTTCATTCTGCCAAAACCCAGCGAACCTTAGAGAACAAGAGTTCCACACGCTGGATGTCAGAAGAATTGTTCTTCACTACTTAGAACTCTCATCATCCTTTAGAGTTGACCAGAACCTCTTTGTACACTTATACGGTAAAAATAGAGGTAAAAAAGTGGCGAAAAATACGATTGCCGCCTGGATAAGGAAAGCCATAACAGAAGCATGCCTAGTCCAGAATTTAGATCCGCCAGCGGCCCTAAAGGCCCACTCAACCCGGTCCATGGCAGCGTCCTGGGCTGAAAGAGCTGGAGCTTCGTCCGAGCAGATTTGCAGGGCTGCAACATGGTCTTCCCTGCATACCTTCACGAAACACTACAGATTGGACTTCTGGTCCAATCGAGATTTAGTCTTTGGCCGGAAAGTCCTCCAGGCCGTAACCCCCCCTTAATATTGAATTGGTTGGTATACCTCCTATGCTGTCGTGGAAGGCTACTGGAGAAAAAATAATTATTCTTACCGTTAATTCGGTTTCTAGTAGCATTCCACGACAGCACCAATTCCCTCCCGAATTTCTTGGATTAAGTTCTGAGAATACTAAAGGTAACCGTTCCTAAAATGTGGTGGTAAAACACTGACGAATGGGAGGTGGGAGGGGTTTTTAACCTCTGTAGTTCCTGTCCCCCAATAGGGAAAGGAGACAACCTCCTACGCTATGCTGTCGTGGAATCTACTAGAAACCGAATTAACGGTAAGAATAATTCATATATATATATATATATTATATATATATATATATTAATTTCACTTCTACATATAAAAATAAGCCTCTGATTCAATTGCCGGGTAAAGCCGGCATTTGTGAAAAGACAGAAGCACCCGAGGGTCCAGTCGCCACAGAGATGTTGCATCGCACCCAGCGGTGTGACAACTTACTCTCAGGTAAGGAGGAAACACCCCATTGACTCCAACCACTGCATTCAACAGTACACTATGCCAGCTGAGTGTAGGCGGACCCAATGGGATGGTCTAGCTCAGGCTGGTTAGAACAGGGTGTAGCTAGTTGGATGGGAGGGGTTGAGGCAGCCTTATGCTGCATGTCTTTGTAGTAAGAATTGTTTCCTTTCCTGCTTTCTTACTACGTCGCATACTTCACTCTGCTACATCACTCTGCACCATTGCTCTATCTCACATCTATCTGCCCTGGAAGGATACCGTCTTACCTGTACAAGACTTATCACCTAACTGCACTACACCATCCCTGCCAGAGGACCTGCACAGCAGCGCTGGTCACCCTGACCAGGTACTACAGGTGGCGTCACGACAAACTACACAAACATTCTATCATCCCCTGGAAATATCCCACATTCCAGTGAGCGACCAGGGCACGGACATAGCTGTGCTACCCGTCACATCCCCATAGAAGTCGACGGGCTTGGGGCCGAGTACCCCCAAAACCTGTGGCTCTGTGCGACTCAACTTTGGCGTCACGAACAGGATTCAGAAGCTCGCTATAAGCGAGTCCTGTGTGCCTTAATTGAACTGTTTTTTTGCTTGAGAATTGCTAAAATCATCAAAGACTGTATTTGCCATTTTTCCGTCATATCTGCGCCACGAGGCACAGGTGAAGAATAAGGGCGTGCTCTCGTGGGCGTACACTCACTCCGTGGCGTGAAAACGATGTCCGCACACTCTAAATGTTACTGCAATGTAAGATCGTGCCCCACAGCTTTGGAGTTCCGCCTCCTCATCCTCCTCAGTGGGCGGAAACGAACGCGAAGGTCCCGCCTCCCTACAAAAGATGGCGCCTCTCCTGATGCTAATGACACATGTGACTTGGCAGAGATGGCGAACGGACATGAGCAGAAGTGGGAAGGGATGGAGGAGTCAGAGCTCTCCCCCCACGGAAGCGACCCGATCGCCACGGAGCCACCGTTTGGCACCCGGCCTGGAAACCCTCCTACGCTGGAAGAAGCGGAGGATACCCTGAGAGACCTGGCCCTGCACCGAGAGGAGGTCGCCAGGATGGAAGCGAGCTGGCGGGCCCTAAAACTACAATTGGAGCGGCGCCAATCCCTCTTACCCCCTGAAGTGTCTGTACCGGAAGGTGAGGCATCCGTTCCAGTAGAGGAGGCCGTGCGGGCATCCCAGCCCTTGCAATCTGAACCGGTTGACAGTATCTCAGTGAGGCACCCGTTCCAGTAAGAGGCCGTGCGGGCATCCAGCCTTGCAATCTGAACCGGTTGCCAGTACTCAGTGGAGGCACCCGTTCCAGTACAGGAGGCCGTGCGGGCATCCCAGCCCTTGCAATCTGAACCGGTTGCCAGTATCACAGTGGAGGCACCCGTTCCTGCAGAAAACGCCGCACCAGCACCCCAGATCCCGCTGTCTGCCCCGTCGCTGAGGCAGAAGAAGCGACACCCGTCCTCATGGAGGAGGCCGCGCAGGCACCAGAGCTCTACCTGCCTGTACCGGAGCCCCGACCGTCATCTGTTCCAGAGCCGGCTGCTTCCGCCACAGGTGAGCGCCGCCAGGACTGGCGGGCGCCAGGAGAGCTGCCGCAAACCGGACATCGTAAGCTGGCGTTTGATGGTGGAGACATGGTGCTGCTGGTGGAGGAGAATTACAACCGGCGTCAGGAGGAAGAGTGGAGACGTCGGGAGCGGGAAGCAGAGCGACAAAGGGAGCAGCGAGAATCCCAAAAGCTTCGGCAACGTCACCTGGAGAAGGACCTGGCAGAGAAGGCACGTATGAGAAAGGATAAAAGTACGGTGAGGGAGCCGCGGCGTAAGGGTGCAGTACGGAACTTTAAGTTAAAAGGTGGTTGGGGCTTCATCCAGGAGCCTGGACTTTATTTAGAAGTTTTTGTAACCCGGCGGGACGTGGAGGCTCACCTCCCAGAAGGACACCCGGGGAGGGACCTGTTGCCAGGAGACTTGGTGACTTACACACCCGACACTGGGGTTACAATGGATGGTACGCCCTAAATGTTACCAGGTGCGACCCCTAATCCCCAGAGTGTCAGGAAACTGACAGACCCTACGAGCCTTCAGCCTCCCCCAACCAGGCCTCTGCACAAGTGCCCACCCCACGCCGTAAATCTCCCCAGCCTCCCTCAGTGGTCTCCTCAGCAGCCCCAGCTATGGACATGATAATGATAGCTGGCCCGTACCCGCGCCTGTTAGGCCCCCTGGGGTTGTTCAGTCCGGGACATAGGGGTCCAGACCCGGAGGGAGACGAAAGAGGTGGCCACACAGACCCAGATAGCGGGTCACGACGTCACTGTACAGGCCACACGACGTCATCAGGTCTGGGTGGACCCTCCTGTCACGGATGTTTGGCAAGCTCCAGAAGAGTACCAGGTGGTACCTGTAAGAGGCCAGCCAAAGAAGTCTAAATAACCCGGACAGGGTCTCTGTATGTAAATAGTTAAATTATTGATGTACCCGGACGGGTGAATGTTCATAAAAACAAGTTTATTGTTGCCTTAATATACCCAGGTTGAGTAATGGTTTGATGTACCCGGACGGGTGAATGTTCAGAAAAACAAGTTTATTGTTGCCTTAATATACCCAGGTTGGGTAATGGTGTTTCACTGTAATCAAAATGTTGAACTTTGAAGCCATGAACTGTACTGGCTCACAAACTTTTCTGTAAATAGTTGGCACTTCGGTGCTCCATCTTGGTTTTACAAAAAACTTTACTGTGCACTATTTTCAACTACCTCAGAAACTAAAAACCCGTTTGGTGTGGCCGAAAGTGAGGTCTGCTCAAGGAAAGTCTTGCAGCCCACCCAAGACCACAGTTGGAGGTTTGGAGCGGGTCCTGCACAAGTAAAGGACACTGTGAAGTTACCCCGGTGGGGGTAGTCCTAAGAAGTCTCCACGAACTTCGGCACTAATGCTATTTGCACTTTTGTAATGTTATTATTAAAAATTTTATTATGCAACGTTTAACTTGAAGTGTTTCCTGCTTTCTTACTACGTCGCATAGTCCACTCTGCTACATCACTTTGCACCATTGCTCTATCTCACATCTATCTGCCCTGGAAGGATAGCGTGTTACCTGTAGAAGACTTTTCACCTACCTGCACTACACCATCCCTTCCAGAGGACCTGCACAGCAGCGCTGGACACCCTGACCAGGTACTACAGGCGGCTTCACGACAAACTACACGAACATTCTATCATCCCCTGGAAATATCCCACATTCCAGTGATCGCCCGAAGTCGACGTGATCGGTGCCGAGTACCCCCAAAACCCCTGTCTCTGTGCGACTCAACTTCCCTCACTGTGCTGGCACTTTACATTTACAATGCCTCTGGGTTTTTTTTTTTGGGGGGGGTGGGGAACATTCAGACTTTTGCTATGGGGCCCCATGATTTATATGTACGCCCCTGCTGCTGAGGCATGGTATTTAAGGCTGTTAAGGAGCCAACATACATGGACCTTGCCAGCAGCGTCGAACTGGAGTACCTTGGGCCCACCAGAGAAAATATATTCTTGCGGCCCAACATCATACTTCCCAACCTTTGAATAAGGGAAAGAGGGACAAAGGCTGTGGCACGCTGTGCATGCTGCAGAAAATTTTAGGCCATGCCACATTGCACCACAGACTGTCCAGGAGTTGGTGGATGCTTTAGTCCAGGTGTGGGAGGAGATCCCTCATGAGACCATCCGTCGCGCTCATCAGGAGCATGGCCAGAAGTTGTAGGGAGGTCATACAGCATACCTCCCAAATTTGGAAGACAGGAAAGAGGATTAAATGCTGCGGCGCGTGTTGCGCGCCGCTGAAAATTTTAGGCCACGCCCCGACAACACCCATTTCACAGCTAATCACACCCATATCCTCGCCCCAACCGTAACCATTTAGCACTGCTGATCACACTGACTGGTAATGAGGGCACAGTGGCTGGTACTGAGGAAAAGAAAGAAAGAGCAGCGACAGAGAAAGAAAGAGAGGAAAGAAAAGAGAGAAAGAAAGAACAGAGAGAAAAAAGAACAGAGAGCGAGAAAGAAAGACTAGAGAGAGAGCCAAGGCGTAGCTAGGGTTTTGGTTTAGTGGGGGCAAAACTTCTGAGTGGGCCCATCATCAGAGAACCTCAGCAAATGACCGCTCTGTTGGCCAAAATAATCTATATATAAAAAGACCAATATTGATATTACCGCCATATGGTCTGTGTTAAATAATACCAGTCCTACAGAACATATAATAGATTACAGCACAGGTACAGATAATGACTTACCGCTGATGTTCTTTCTAATGGAATTGTTCACTTTTCATGTCTTTTCCATCTGGCCCACACCGACATGACGACTTCTCCAGCCAGGACTCGACTGCACCCCCATTAAAAAAAAAAAAAAAAAAAAAAACTCCCCTCCCGGCTCCTGTGCTGCTCACTGTTCTCCCTCTCAGCGTCTGACAGCGGGCGCCGGCAGGTGATGTTATTGCGCCCGCTGTCATACGCTGAGAGGGGGATTATGGGAGAGGAGCGCTCGCTCCTTCTCTCTCCATGCGGTCAGCTTTATCGGCTGGATGCCGATACAGCTGACCCTCCGATGACGGGTGGGGGCCCACTGCTGGCACCGGGCCCCCCCAACGCCTGTTCAGGCCCCATAGCTTCCGGGCGGCAGAGCAGGGAGAGCGATTCTCCCTGCTCTGCCGCAGAATGTAACTGTATCGTAGCTCCGGGTGGGCCCCCTCAGAGCGCGGGCCCCGGGGCCACCGCCCCCTCTGCCCCGCGACCTATCCTTTCAAATCAGGGCCCACCACGCAGGAGCTGGGGCCCACCGTAGGTTTTCTCCGGTGTCCCGGTGCCTCAGTCCGACCCTGCTTGCCAGCCTGATATACCAGGCCACAGCAGTCTGCATATCTTGGCTGGTTAACAAAAATAGGGGATCCCCTCGAAAAAAATTTGGCGGGGGTCCCCCCTATTTTTGTTAACCAGCCAGATGAAGTATCCATGGACCTTGCCAGCCTGATAATACCAGGCCAAGCAGTCTGCTTAGCTTGGCTGGTTAACAAAAATAGGGGATCCCCTCGAAAAAAAAACGGCGTAGGGGTCCCCCTATTTTTGTTAACCAGCCAAGTAAAATGCAGACTGCTGCGGCCTGGTATTAAAAGACTGTCAAGGCCCATGGATTTTGGCCCTCAACAGCCTGATAATACCAGGCTACAGCAGCCCCACATTTGGCGCATCAAAAGATGTGCCAATTGTGGCACTTTACCCGGCTCTTCCTACTGCCCTGTAGCGGTGGCAAGTGGGGTAATAAGGGGTTAATGTCACCGTTGATTGCACGGTGAGAATAAGCCCGGTTAATAATGTAGAGGTGTCAATAAGACACCGATCCATTATTAATCCCAAAGTTTTTAAATGTATAAAAAAAAAGACACAGCAAGAAAAAAGTATTTTAATGAAATAAAAGAGACAACACAGTTTTCATTAATTTTATTATACACTCATTCCTGCGACGCCATCGATCTCCTGTAAAAAAAGAAAAAAAACAAACCAACAGTATACCACCTGTCCGACGCGGTCCATAGTAACGACAGTCCCACGACGATCCAGCTCTGCTACATCGCAATGACAGGCAGAGCCTGTCATCTCGACGCAGCACAGCTGATTACCTGCTTCCCCGGCGGTGACGTCATCGGACTGACTGCTTTACGGCCGGGATTACCCAGCAGTCACTGCAGTTATCGCGAGAAACTGCATGTGACCGCCGGGGAGAAGAGGATGTCGGCCATGAAGCAGTCCAGCCCGTGACCGCCGGAGATCTTCTGCCAGGTAAGTGCCGCTGACTCCTGACAGACCCGACCGACGGACACTGACAGTGACAGACCCGACCGACGGACACTGACAGTGACAGTGACAATTCCGATTCCGGTATCCGATAAGACGAAAATATCGGAACTAAGTATCGAAAGTCCGATAGAGCTAATATCGGCCGATACCCGATACTTGCAGTATCGTATCGCTCAACACTATTCTCCACCTTTTTACTCTCTGTGGCTTATTTTGCCTCACTGAATTAAATGTGGTGTATTAGCTGGGATTGTCTTCATGAGACCATCATCCCTTTGAACTCTCACTTTTAAATGGGGTTTTTTGCCTTTTGAAGCAGTTAAAAGTAACAAGAGGCTAAATGTGCACAGCAATGTAGTTTTTTTTTTTACATTACTGTGCATTATGTTCACATTTTTTGCGGTGTCTTCTGCGCTTTTTTTTTATTTATTTTTTTTAGGTGTTTTCCAGGTGTGTGCACATACCATTATCTTTAAAAAAAAACAATGAAACAGTGCAGTTATTTTCCCTCCTTGGGGTTCAGCGCTCCCTCTGCTGCCTCCCCCACTTTGTGTTGTTTTGCTGCAGCCTGATGTCACATTGACATCCTGCAAGTCCATCAGTGAGCTCAGATTCTCATGTTATCTATATTGGCAGTTTTCTGAAAAGGCACATTTCCTTTATGTCATGTTTGCTTATTTTTTTAAAATAAATATGCATTTTATTAATACTCTCTAGAAACTATAAGACTGCGTAGACCTAAACCATGCAAGCAAAAAATGGCCTACATCTGACTTGGTGGCACATCGTGCTATAGGTCATGTGCATCTTACAAGAAATGTTATACTTTTCCGTATGGTAACTTGTCTTTTTTCATAAATCTGGAACCTTTTATGTCTCCTATTAGCCATATTGATCTGTAAAATTTATGTCTCCTGTTAGCCATATTGATCTGTACATCTCCCCCAATCTAAAAATGATGACTTCTATAAACCTCACATTCCTCTTTTATTTGAGGACTATAATTAAGTTCTAATCTTCTTGGTTGCAGGAAACCCTGTAAGGACGTTTGCCTACATGAACATTAATATCTCGGACACAGACCTAAAAAAATGTGAGTCTGTGTGATGTATATGTGGACACCCCTGTGTGTGGGCAGCTAGAAATTGTGGCCAAGTGTGATGTCTAAATAGAAACACATTCCATATGGGTGTTTTCACACACAGATATGTTTCTTTTTTAAGCCTCTTTAAATTTTATTTGTTTTATAGGTCTCTCTCTTCTGAATAAGACAAAATGGAAGGGTGGATTATTGCAAATAGAAATGGCCAAGGAAAGTTTCTTGCATAAGTAAGTACTGTTCACTCACTTTTTTTTATTATTTATACTTAAAGGGGTTGTCTGGTCACAACATATTGATGACCTATCAATAGGACAAGTCATCAATGTCAGGTTGGGGGTCCAACAGCTGCCACCTCAACCAATTGGCTGTTTACTCCAGTGGCGGCTGGATATCAATACTTTGAATGTATATTCAATGTATAACGGCTGCCTCTATTCAGAAGAATCAGCCATTCAGCAGTACCCGGCAGCCTGACTGGAGCAAATAACAGCTGATCGCTATTGGTTCTGGGTGCCTGACCCCCACCGATTTATCACTGAACAAGGGGTAGGTGAAAAATGTGATGTGACTGGACAAACCCTTGAAATTTGTGGTTCATCAATGCAGAAATTTGAAAACTTCTGGAACATAACAGATAATTAGGAATTCCTAGAGCTCACGATTTTACTGGCGTTAAATCTTATCAAATTGCGTTATATTCTAGTAAATTCATCAAGTCAGGACTTCAAAGCACACCGATTATTGGAAAATCGAGTAACTTCAGCTTTATAGCTAAAAAGGAAACTTTCACTTGATCCTTGCTGCTCAAACCACGAGCAGCATGAATGCAGCCAGTTCTGTTTTTCTTTGAAACAATGCTGTGTTTCAGAGAAGATCCAGTTTAATGGTCCATCCATGAGTTACAGGGAGAGATGTGACTAGACCAGCACCGTCCCCGGCCAGCTTCCACACCAGATGATCAACTAAAGTATAAGAAGCCACCCGGGGCGGTGCCAGACTACTTTCATGTCTCCCTATGGTCCATGACCTAGTTCATTAAACTGTATCTCCTCTGGAACTCCTCACCGTTTCAGTGAAAAAAAAAATGCCTGTTTGTAATTGAGTAGCATGGCTGGAATTCATGCTACCCGTAGTTTGGGCTGTATGAAGTTACTAACAGGTTCCCTTTAAGGTTTTACAGCATTGCCTAGTAGATTGGAATTAGAAGCCAAGAGCACAAAATAAAAAGGCAACTCCCACTTCCTCTTTCAATGTGGTTTCCTATCCTCTAGATGTAGGAGCCTTGAATAATAATAAATAATAATCTTTATTTTTATATAGCGCTAACACATTCCGCAGCGCTTTACAGTTTGCACACATTATCGTCGCTGTCCCCGATGGGGCTCACAATCTAGATTCCCTATCAGTATGTTTTTGGAGTGTGGGAGGAAACTGGAAAACCCGGAGTAAACCCACGTAAACACGGGGAGAACATACAAACTCCTTGCAGATATTGTCCTTGGTGGGATTCGAACCCAGGACTCCAGCGCTGCAAGGCTGCAGTGCTATCCACTGAGCCACCGTGCTGCCCCTTGAACACATGACTGGAGCAGCTGTGAATCATTTAACAGCATGGTGTGTTCTGTAGCAACTAGTAAGAAAGGCAGTGAGTACAGGGGCACTTCTGGGCGCTGAAATGCTAACATCTGTTTGGGAGAACCTACATTTAATGCTTCAGTACCTATCTATGTTTGATGTTGAGCCGGGTGTCCGGCCTAGGGCCTTGTGTTTCAGTAGTCCTGCGGCCTTGTGATTCTTGCAGCCTGGTGTTTCTCATTTGGTCTGACTCCTGGCATGTGGCTTTCATCCTGACATTTCTCGTTTAGGTGCTGTGGCTAAAGCCCCCGTCTCACACAGCAATCTCGCTAGCGAGATCGCTGCTGAGTCACTAGTTTTGTGACGCAGCAGCGATCTCCCCAGCGATATCGCTGTGTGTGACATTCAGCGACGATCAGCCCCCTGCTGGGTATCGCTGATCGTCGCTGAATGTCCTGAACATTTTTTTGATTGCTGGTCTCCCGCTGGCAGGCACGCATCGCTGCGTGTGACAGGCGGGAGACCAGCGATCCGCTGGTAACCAAGGTACACAGCGGGTTTCCAGGGAGCTGGTATCCAACGTACACTGCAGGTAACTAAGCGATGTTTACCTGCAGCGTCGTTGTGCTGATCGCTGCCTGTTTGGCAGCTCAGCAGCGATCATGTAGCGACACACCAGCGATCCTGATCGTTGTCGGGATCGCTGGTGTATCGCTATGTGAGACCCAGGCTTAAGTTGGTTAAAGCACCTGTCTTGTCAACAGATTCTGTGTTTGAATCTCAGTAATATCTGGCCTTGTGTGTTGTGCCTGCCGCCTCATGTCTGGACTCGTGCCTTTTCTGTTGGGCCGGCTGCCTTGTGTCTGGCTTTGTGTCTTGGTTGTTGGGCCGGTTGTCTCGCCTCTGGCTTTGTATGTTGGGCCAGCCACCTCGCCTCAGGCCTTGTGCGTTGGGCCTGCTGCCTCGCCTCTGGCTTTGTGCGTTGGGCCGGCCGCCTCGCCTCTGGCTTTGTGCGTTGGGCCGGCCGCCTCGCCTCTGGCTTTGTGCGTTGGGCCGGCCGCCTCGCCTCTGGCTTTGTGCGTTGGGCCGGCCGCCTCGCCTCTGGCTTTGTGCGTTGGGCCGGCCGCCTCGCCTCTGGCTTTGTGCGTTGGGCCGGCCGCCTCGCCTCTGGCTTTGTGCGTTGGGCCGGCCGCCTCGCCTCTGGCTTTGTGCGTTGGGCCGGCCGCCTCGCCTCTGGCTTTGTGCGTTGGGCCGGCCGCCTCGCCTCTGGCTTTGTGCGTTGGGCCGGCCGCCTCGCCTCTGGCTTTGTGCGTTGGGCCGGCCGCCTCGCCTCTGGCTTTGTGCGTTGGCCGCCCGCCTCGCCTCTGGCTTTGTGCGTTGGGCCGCCCGCCTCGCCTCTGGCTTTGTGCGTTGGGCCGCCCGCCTCGCCTCTGGCTTTGTGCGTTGGGCCGCCCGCCTCGCCTCTGGCTTTGTGCGTTGGGCCGCCCGCCTCGCCTCTGGCTTTGTGCGTTGGGCCGCCCGCCTCGCCTCTGGCTTTGTGCGGTGCGCTGGCCGCCTCAGTCCTGAGGATAGCTGGTGAGTTCATCAGATATCCTGTCGATCTCTCATACTTGGATAGCATATTGAACTGGTCCACATTTAACATCTATGTCCCAGTTTGTCCTCTTGGTAGGAGGTGTAAATCGTTGTGCTAATCAGAATGAAGCCATTGTAAGCCCAGTGTGGGGAGTTTCAAAATGGACTGGTTGACTTTTAGCTTGACAATCTCTGTTATCCTTCTAGTTGGAGTTGGTCATGGTTGTGATAAGCCAAATGAAATTATGGTAAGTCCAATTAATCTTTGGGGTGTGGAGTCATAATTTGTACTGGTTGGTTAATCATTTAGGTTCCAGGTTATCCTAGTAGGATTTGGCATGGGTAAGCTGAACAAAACCAGTGTAAGTCCAGTTGATTCTCCCTATTCTGGTGTCATAAGATTGACTGCTAAGCATTTAAGTTGATAAATATTTACATTTCCCTTTACCATCCTAGTTGGAGGTGCAAGATAAAGATGGCTGCACTAAGCTGAACAAAACCACCATAAGTCCAATTAAGGCTCCTAGTTGAAGTCACAAAATGGCTTTTTGGACGCTAAGTGATTAAACTCTCAATTGCCCAATCTACGCTCCTTGTACGGAGTGGCAAGATGAACTTTACGGTATCAAGTCGGGCAGCTCTATACCGGTCTGTCACCCTAATGGAAGTGCGAGTGGGACTGACGAACCATCAATATCCCAGTCTATCCTCCTAAATTGGAGTTGCACGAAAGATATGGTTATATCAGATCTGGTGAACATATTCCAAGATCACTGTATCCTCCTGGTTGAAGTCGGAAAATTGACTCATTGTAAACTAAGCCAGGGGAGCCATTATGCCCAATAAGTATTTTGGGATTGAAGTAATAAAACTGGTAGATTAAACTACCGTAAGTGGTGAGTTGGTTAAATATCCAGTCACTGTGGTTTTGGAGTGATAAAACTGCAACTCTGCAATAATAAGGGGAGTAATCAATGGATTAGTTAAAATGTCCCCTTTACCTGTCAGACTGCTGTGGCAAAGGAGGAATATCTTTGCTAATCAAGACGAATGGTTACGCACTGGGCTAAGACTGTTACGATTATTACTCAAGAACAGGATGATTGGTCCATAAGGTACGGGGTTCTAATGCCTTGGTTTAAAGAGATTGTCAGTCCAAATTGATAAATCTGTGTGTGACTGCAGCCTTATGAATCCCCCCAGCGCACGCACTGTGCACGGCAAGTATTCGCCGGTTTCTGAGCCGGGATCAGAGGGTATGTGTGCTCTATACATACACCCGGGCAGAGTCCATCCAGTGGGTGTGCCCTTGCATCATACAGTTGTAGGGTGCGAGACCGTACCCTGTAGTCGGCAACTTCACTAGTCGAGGTGTGGCCACGCTCAATACAAGTGTATGGAGTGAGGCTGTGCCCACAAGACAGGCTGTGCCCGAGGGTATGTGCAACACATACATATCCTCCGATCCCGGCTCAGAAACTGTCTAATCCTCACAGTGCGTGCGCTGGGGGAATTCATTAGTCTGCAGTGACACAGAGTGACTGCAGACTTATCGATTTGGAGTGGACAACCCCTTTAAAATCATCTGGCCTTTGACTGATACCATATGAGATCTATATTTTTGACTGAGTCACTTCCTCATGGGGTAAGAAAAACCAGTGCTTTATCAGAGGTGGTGGTTATCTTAGTCTCTTCACTCGAAAACTGATCTATTTTTGCATTTAACTTTTTTACTAACAAGCATCATGGTTGGATTGTATTATTAGCATCCATTTAAGTTGATGAATTGATGCCATGATAGAATTTATACTATTCTCTATCATGCTCAAATGAATGTTGATCGTGGCTCTTTTCTATTGAATGGCTCAGACCTCTTTTTTGCCTGTTCTCGTTGTAGCCGCTCTTAGTTTTTGGTTAGGATGCGGCAATTTCTTAGGAGCACTTAACGTTGCGTCCTAAGGGACACACTAAAAAAAAAATAAAAAAAATCACTTTTAAATCACTTGACATCTGCTTCCATTAACATGCTAAGTCTTAGTACCAGTTCTCATATACCATACTTCAGTTGTGGGTTAAGTGATGTAACAAGTACGGAGTATCTAGTTAAATCCGAGAAGATGCCCAACCATACAGATAAGTGAAGTCTATAAATATAGACTTTCTGAAAAAAAAAAAAAATTACCAGTAATAAAATTCCTTTTTTACTCTTGTCGCTTTTTTGTTGGAGCTCCAAATTGATACAGTATTTTGATTGAATGATTTCTAAAACATTCACAATCTTCTTTCCTGAAGCACTATACGTTGAACTAGGATATCCTTGGGATCTTTCTTCAGGTGTAAAATCTTAGAGGATTCCTTGGCCATAGTCTTAGCTACTGTCATTGGTGAGGGGAAATATAATTACTTACCAGTAATTTTGATTTTCCTGAAACCCTTGACGGCACTGTAATTTTCCCACCGTCTGGCTTATGGTTGGTGATGGTTCTCAATCTTCTCTTCTCAAAATGAAGAATGGGCTTGAGTGAATGTATAAATAATAACAAGAATAATGATTATAATTTGGGTGACTCCTACTTCTTGGAAACCATATTGAACAAGTGTGAGTTGCCTTTTTGTTCTTTGCTCTTGGCTTCCTGTCCAGTGATAGGAGTGGATCCCACATTCAGGGGAAAATCATATTACCCATAAGTAATTCTCATTTTCTGTTCTGTGCAGACTGGAACAAGAGAGACAAGCGGCCAAAGAGAAGATGAAACCTAAGGAACAAAGCCGCCCACAAAATGACCTCTTGAAGTCTCTAGAAAAAGCTGGCGTCACTGACTTTCAGATGAAAGCAGCCATACCGGGCACTGAAGTTCCCAATCATAAGGCAAGTCATCTGTGAAATGCTAATATTCTTATTTCTTCTTCCATGTTCATATTGATGTGTTAATACTTTGTCTAATGGCATTTTGCTGATTTTCTATTAGTTTAATTAGGCATTTATTAAAGTAAAACATAATCAGTTTGGCAGCATTTCTAGTGTGGTTTCTTTTTAACATGTGTCAGAGGCGTAGCCGGGGTTTGGTTTCGGGGGCAAAACTTTTGAGTGGGCCCCTAACCAGTTAACCCTGATTAAAAATTTGGTGGCGTACCCGAATAGTGAATATAGGAAAACATCAGCAGATGACAAAACGGTGACAAAAAAAATCTCTATACGAAGACCAACACTGATATAACCGCCATATGGTGACCATATAGTGGTAGATACTATTCCTGCAGATCATATAATGGATTACAGTACAGTTATGTATGGTGACTTAGATTATGTTCTTTTTGGTGGAGTACTGTATATACTCGAGTATAAGCCGAGATTTTTAGCCCATTTTTCAAGGCTGAAAGTCCCCCTCTAGGCTTATACTCGAGTCATATACCGGGGGGTCGGCAGGGGAGGGGGAGCGCGGGTGTCAGAGATCATACTCACCCCCTCCTGGCGCACAGTCTCTGCCGCCCCTGCTTCTTCAATGGTCTCGGTGCCCCAGCTCTTCCTGCGTTCAGCGGTCACGTGGTACCGCTCATTAGTCATGAATATGCGCATATTCATGAATTTAATGAGCGGTACCTTGTGACCGCTGAAACCTGGAAGAGCTGAGGCGCCGAGTCCATGGAAGAAGAAGGTGCTGCAAAGACCGTGCGCCAGGAGGGGTGAGTATGATGGTGGGAGGATAGAGGCAGTGCAATATTCACTTTTCCCCATTCCACCACCGCGCGCCGCCCTGTCCTCCGCGTCCTCTGACTGTGACGTTCAGGTCAGAGGGCGCGATGACATAGTCAGTGCGCACCCTCTGCTGAACGTCTCTACAGAGGACCCGGAAGACAGCGGCGTGCAGCGATGGGACAGGTGAATATTGCACTGCTCCTATCCTCCCCCGGTCATACTCACTCCCTCCCTCCTGGCTCACAGTCTCTGCAGCCCCTGCTTCTTCCATGGTCTCGGTGCCTCAGCTCTTCCTGCGTTCAGCGGTCACGTGGTACCGCTCATTAAAGTCATGAATATGCACATATTCATGACTTTAATAAGCGATACCACGTGGCCGCTGAAACCTGGAAGAGCTGAGGCGCCAAGACCATGAAAGAAGCAGGGGCTGCAGAGACTGTGAGCCAGGAGGGAGTGAGTATGATGGGGAGCAGTGCAATATTCACCTGTCCCCGTTCCACTGTACTCCGCGTCCTCTGATTGTGACTTCACTGCAGAGGACCCAGAAGACAGAGCGGCGCGCAGCAATGGAACTGGGACAGGTGAATATCGCCAGTGCCGGGGGCCTGAGCAAGCGGCGACACCGGCACCTGGCCCACGGAGCTTGCCGGTGTCCCTGCCTGCTCAGGACACCGGCACCTGGCCCCCAGCGACGAGCAGTGAGTATGTCCTTTTTTTTTTTTTTTTTAATTGCAGCAGCAATATATGGGAGTTATTTATCTATGGAGCATCTTCTTGGGCCACCATTAACCCTTGTGCAGCAGCACCACCCTTGGCTTATACATGAGTCAATAAGTTTTCCCATTTTTTTGTGGCAAAATTAGGGGTCTCGGCTTATGCTCGGGTCGGCTTATACTCGAGTATATACGGTAATTCACTTTTCCATCTGGCCCAGACCGACATGAAAAATTCTCCAGCCAGACCTCTGCTGCAGAGATTACAACAAAAATACATGTGAATTCTCACATTTCAGGCACCGTCCTCATATATTATTTTTCTTCTGATACCCCAATGCTGAGCCGCTGCTGCCGTATGTGTCCCTATTACTGCACCTACTGTATGTCCTCTAAATTTTACTCTTACTGGAGCCCTAGATTCCCCTTTCATTGTACTCATAAAGTATGATGTCAACAAAAGTGCCCCATAAACACTGTAAGATACTCCCACTGTGAATCCCTCCACATTCACAGCACGATGACCCCACACAGCCCTCCATGCAGTATATTGGCCCAACATAAACCTTCACACTGTATAATTGCTTGCATACAGTATCATGGACCCCATTGTCCATACAGTGTAATGCACTCCACATTGTCCTCTGTATAGTATAATACACTCCCCATACTCCATACAGTATAATGCACCCCATAAGCCTCTGTATAGTATAATGCCCTCCATACGGTATTCTAACCACCACAATGTTCTAAAAAAAAAAAAATGCAATACTCCCCTCTCCTCCTTGTTCCCCCGCTGCTCCAGTCTGCCATGAGCGCTCTGAATCTCTGTGAAGCACAGAGACATCAGACGTCGTGGAAGAATGATGGAGGGGAGGATGCATCAGTTGATGCTTCCTCCATCATTTCTTTCAACTGTAGCGTAGCTCCGGGTGGCCCTTCAGCGCGGGATGGCAGCACCCTCTGCCCCCACTTCCCAGTAGCTAGGCTACTGACATATTTTAATCCTTTTTGCAGGATATCTCATAGATGATGGGTTGATCAGAAAGCAAATTATTTTGGCAGTCCCATAGACAATGAATGTAGCGGTGGCCAAGCATGTGTAACTCCACTCCATTCAGGATGAAATTCCAGAGCTCCAGTCTCAGGATTGCTGGGGTCTCGACGATCAACAAGTTATCCTCTATCCTATGGATGAGGGATAACAACTTTTTTGTCTTTTTGGAGGGATTGGGGGAGAGAGGGGATAAACTTCTTTTAAAGACAGACTGCTTGGGCTTCGTGGCATCCTGTGGGCAGGTCTCTCCTTGGTTTCTCTGGCTTAGAGCAGGAAGATAAGACAGTCCCGCCACAGAGCACGGGCATATCATTAACTGAAAACTTCTAACACTGATTACACAAGAACCACAAGACTGATTTCTTCACCCCAGGTATCATTTTAATCAGTATAACAGGGCCAACATGACAATGCCTGTAGTTTGCTTGGAAAAATCCTACTGAAAAGTTTGTTTTAAACCCAACTGCTTTACTAGATTTGGGATCCAGTCAGGATATTACATTATTTTACTTTTGTTGAGTGACAAGTAGGCAAATCGCCTTCAGTTATAGTTCTTACTATAGACCTGTACTTTAGATTAACTATCTGTGCCTGCTGATAGAAAAAAATCTCTTTAAACTATGTGCAATAGCCGATAGTTCGAACTTTACAAATTTTGCTGTAGCCCCTCTTGTAGGTTTGTCCATCTTACAGGGATATTCTCACGTTGTCTCCTGAGCAGCTCCGAGCAATGCAATCTCCTCACTTCCTAGTTTCTAGCAGGGCGGACTCTCCTCCTTGAGTTACAGCTCTGGGGAAACTGCTCCAACACATTCAACTATCAGTGGTTTGTTCTGGAATAGACCCTGTTATCACTGTATCTAAGACAAGAGATGACAAGACATTTGAACAAGCACATAAGATCTGTGATTAGGAGGCCTGCTGTGAAAGCTGGAGGAGATCAGGGAACTGAGCAGCTAACTTGAGGAATCTATGGGCTGGAGCGAGGTGGCTGGTATGTTTGGCGTTACCTTCTCTCCTGCAGTGCCGTCTCAAACTTGGCTGAGTATATGGACCGCACATAGAAAAAAATGTGAATTTGAAGGGCTGCATTCTTTGCAGGATGACAAGATCTTTTTAGTGATACTGTATTGATTTTTTTTTTTCTATACACCTTTTTTTGGTAGTTTTTTTTTTTTTTTTTTTTCCAACTAAAGAATCACTAACGGCGGCCCCCAGGCCTGGGCCATAATCATTACGGCTTCTCATGTTCCTACAGGCCACATAAAGCAGCCTCTCAGGCCAAGTGTTTGGGATCCTGCTCTTTGGAAACTAGTAATTACCAACTTATTTTCATGCTGTCTAGTTAATTAAAGAAATTTACAACCTTGAGAACACTCCTTTAAAGTGATCAACCCAATTGTGAGCTTGAGGGCCAACAGTGGCTGCAGCTTCGAGCAGGAGCCCAGCACTATTCATATATCCTATAGATGCCCTTCTTTGACATGGTCTGTTCGGTGAAATATCCGCTGTAAAGAACTCCATTAGAGAAATATGTCCTCTGCCAATCTTCCTGTGGGATCCACTGCCCAAAGTCAGGTCCTTTCTGTGCCTTGCTGCTGGGTCAAGAAAGGTAGGTAAACCTATAGGGAAACCACGCTCTTGGACTCTACTAGCACTTTTTTTGTTTTGTGATATTGACATTTCTGATCTCCATTCGCTTTCAGAAATCTACTCACCTCCAAGAGCCCTGTCACTTTTACTGATCAATTGCTTGACTGCACTTAAGCTAATGCGAAGTAAGCCGTGAAGGCAAATATGAGTTTGTAGGGAGCTTGCCAGATTTCACGACTGATTTGGGGTCTTCAGGTTTGCGGCACGGTTTCCCTTTCAGGTTTGCGGCACGGTTTCCCTTTCAGGTTTGCGGCAGTTATTCCTTTCAGAATCTTCCGCAAGAGCCTGTCACTTTACGATTTGCTGACTGCACGTTTCCTATCAAGTTAGCGGAGGTTTTTTAGGTTTGCGCAGATTTCCCTTTCATGTTTGCGGATCTTCAGGTTTGCGGCACGGTTTCCCTTTCAGGTTTGCGGCACGGTTTCCCTTTCAGGTTTGCGGCACGGTTTCCCTTTCAGGTTTGCGGCACGGTTTCCCTTTCAGGTTTGCGGCACGGTTTCCCTTTCAGGTTTGCGGCACGGTTTCCCTTTCAGGTTTGCGGCACGGTTTCCCTTTCAGGTTTGCGGCACGGTTTCCCTTTCAGGTTTGCGGCACGGTTTCCCTTTCAGGTTTGCGGCACGGTTTCCCTTTCAGGTTTGCGGCACGGTTTCCCTTTCAGGTTTGCGGCACGGTTTCCCTTTCAGGTTTGCGGCACGGTTTCCCTTTCAGGTTTGCGGCACGGTTTCCCTTTCAGGTTTGCGGCACGGTTTCCCTTTCAGGTTTACAAAACTTTAATGAAACTGCAGAACACACAGATAGTGAACAGGTGTGATAACAAGCAGCATTTACCACCCTGATGGCAGAATTTAAAGCGAATAAAGCAACAAAATTGCTCTTTGTATCTCATTGCTTCAGTTGTTGTTGCATCTGTTCTCTCTTCAGAGCTTCTTTGCAGAGACTTATTTTGCCGCGTACTAAAGAGTGGTTTATTTGTAAGTCTTGGAAGATGTCTGAAGCAGCTTGATTTTGTACCACAGTGCTTGAGGAGCTTAATAAAAATAAAATTATCAGAAGATTAAGTGTCAGAAAAGTTTCTGATTTAATATATATATTTTTTGTTCCTTTTTAGAACTGGGTGGTGAGCAAATACGGAAGAGTCCTGCCTGTGCTTCACTTAAAGGGGAACAAAGAAAGCAAGATATCCTTTTTTTTTTTTTTAATTTAGTGATTTATTTCAGAAACTTCTAAGGTATGTCATACCACAAGGTGGTTGTGGCAAAAACCAATATCTACAGTATGTGATGGACATGATTACACTCCGATCTTTTATCATGTAATACTTAGCTATAATTATCGAAGGAGAAGTAAAGAGTTGAGTCCATGGCTAAAGTTTGTTTTAAAAAAAAAAAAAAAAAAAAACACCCCTTTTTATTTGCTACCCCTTCCCAAGTCCAGAAGAGTATCTGCTGTTCCTGGAGTCTGTTATTGTCTGCACCACTGATGTGATTTCCACGGCGCTGCAGCCAATTGGTAATTTGAGCAGCTCGTGCTGTCATTTCGGGTAGAGCGGCTGTGGTCACTGATTGGCTGCAGCGCTGTCTGTGACATCAGCGCTGCAGGCAATAATAGACATCGGGTACAGCAGCAACATTGTCTACAGCCTGGGGATGAGGGTTTTCCGAAACTGGGAAAACCCCTTTTAACTTTGTTCTTTGCAACATGTAATGTGCAGTCATGACTTGTCCCAATTCATTGAATGTGGTTTTCCATGTAGTACAAGTAGTTTTCCTTAACTCTAGTGAACATCACAAAATATGACCCCTCAAAGTATTGCCATAATGTTAAAAAACTGGACAACGTTTCACTCGCGTCGACTCCTGTCGCTCAGCTGACGTGGCACCTGGATGGTGGCAATGATGATATAAGCAAGAAACGCAGAGGAGAATTCCCAGAATTTAAGAGTCCAGTAAAGAAGAACAGAGTCAGTTCTTATAATAATACATGTAAGACTGAAGAAAGGAGTAATATCAGAACCCCTCAGACCACTCTCCAAAAAGCTGCAGATGCTGTAAAGCCTCAACACAAAGGAAAGAAGAGCCATGATTATGTGGGGAATAAAAGCATTAACAGTATGTCTGACATTGAGTATGACTCTGAAGAAGAACTTAAAACTATTATTGAAAGGGAGAACATGGTGGCAATAGGTGAAAGACACGCAGAAGACGCGGATATAGAAGTTGTGGATAACTCTTTTACACCCAGGTACAAAACTCATTGGGCTGAGGAAATCGGAAATCACAGGAGATCCAATAGTGACTCTAAAGATGACAATGAGTACGACTCTGCCGATACAGATGAAATCATCACAGTTGCAAGGACCAGCCAAAACTGCAGAAATGGTAAAAGTGAAAAGTCACAAAAAAGTAGTGCGGTCTCCACAGAGTTCAGTAGCTCAAAATGCCTTGTGAATCAAGAAAATGGTAGGACAGAAGATGATCAGAGTAATGACACAGAAGACAGTAGCGACTCCTGTTCAGATGAAGAATACAAGTCCATGATGCAAAACTGCTACCGACTGGATCTGACAATAAAAGACCTTGAGGCACTCGCTAATGAAGCTGATGATTTTGATAGTGACGAAGCAGATGACCAGAACGGTTCGGACCAGGAATATGACTCTGCAGATACTGATATTGTTATAGCTGGTGTAAAGTGTGTGCAGCGTGGTATTGTAGGTGAACAGAAGGGATCAAATGGCAAAGAAACGACAAAGGACAAATCTAAAGCTTCACATACTAGAGATCTAGGAGCAGGTGACTGTAATATTGAACGAAGCTCGGGAAGTAGGATTTACTTTTTAGAAAGCAATTCTGGGAAGCGAGATCCTTCAGCCAGAACATTAAACTCTCCAGGGAAAAAAGTCTCAAAATCCACTTCAAATGATGAGGAGAATTCAGATATCACCGGTGAAGGTGAAAAAAGCAGAGACTCAAACATGTAAGTCAACAAAAAACACCTCTGATAATGGAAATCTAAAGAGAAAGAAGGGTATCGAGCCAGAGGATATTCTGGCTTCTATTTTAGAAGAGGATGATGGCTCAAATGATGGGTCAAAACGGAAAAAGAAGAATCCTCTGCCCCAGCCTCCAGCATTTAAAGGGCTGGGCTCACTGATGTCGTCATTGTCCGTCTCTGTATCTTGCGCAAAGTCATATGGTCACCCAGAGGCTGTCAACTGTGAGAGAAATGGAAAAGCTACGTTTACTGAAGGTAAAGGACATCAGGATTCCGAAAACAAAGGTGAAAGACCACCTAAAACAGACCAGAATGCCTCAACCGATGACCACTGGAATAGTGAAAGCTGTAGTAGTAGCGGCAGCGATGAGTCCAGCAGTGAGAAGGAGGCCAGTTCTGCCTCATCCCCATTTACTAAGCCAAAGTTGTCTCAGAAGAGCAGCTCCGCAGGGCAAGCTAATGAAAGAATTAAACGGCTTCAGGATAATCAGAAGCGGCTAGCAGCAATGGAGGAAAGAAGAAAAGAACGGGAGCAGCAGAAGCAGGCCATTCAAGGAGCTCTGATTAAACTGGTGAGCGATTTCTTGGAAATGTTGTCATGCTTCGTGATGGAAATAAAACTGTATGCTCTACGTTGACGTTTTCTGCGCAAGTCTATGGTTGATCTGGGACAACAACTGCAACAGTTAAGGGGTTTCCTGGGATAATATTTTAAATCCTCACTTCTGTCGCTACATTGGAGGGCACAGGACACCGTGGCTGCACGCCGCTGCTACCAGGAGGCTGTCCATAAGAATTATAAGCTTCCACATGTGTACTGTAAGGCCAGCATGATGCTGAATTTGCCGACTGCCTTTGAATATATAGGGATCAAATCAACTGGGTTTCGGTGCTAGACATTGCTGCAGCATCTGATCTGTTGGGATTTGTCTGCTAGAGCCTCCTACCATTGCAGGAGCAAGTAGCATCTGCGCTCTTAGGCTAAGTGCACATGTTCAGGATTATTTGCGTTTTTTTTTTTTGCGGGAAAAAATGCGTCAAAAACGCATGTATTAAGCATCCTATCATTTAGAATGAATTCCGCAATTTTTGTGCACATGGTGCGTCTTTTTCCGCGAAAAAAACGCATCTCGGAAAAAGAACCAACATGTTCATTAATTTCGCAGAATTCTAGCGTTTTTTTCCCGCTATATTATTGACCTAGAAAGTTCAGGGAAAAATCGCTGTAAAAACGCGCAAAACCCGCTCCAAACCGCGCAAAAAACGTGCGTTTTTACCGCGAAAAAAAGTCTGTTTTTGCTCAGGAAAATTCTGCACACATTCCTGAACATGTGCACTTAGCCTCAAAGCGCTGCGCCACTCCGCCTCCACTCACTAAGGGGGCCGTTAGTAGATATTTCTAGATTTCGGGTTATAATGATCTGATACACCACAGTCCAGTCTGTAATGGGCTACAGATAAATGGCTTATGAACTGTTACTATTTTACCGTGCTTTTCAGGATTCACAAACTGCAAAGAAGAGCCAACACATTGTGTTTGATTCTGAATCTGAGGAGGAAAGTGAAAAGGAAGCCGCAAGTACAAGCAACAGACATAATGAGAAGGTGTGTTCTGTATGTGCTGTCAATCACGAGTAATATCATATGGGAAAGTCCTTTTTGCATGACTATTGTCAACTAAAGTGTGTTCAAAATTCAATTAAATTAAAATACCAGCACCTGATTACACCAGTGATGGTTCTGGAATTTTATCGACTATTTGGATTTGCTGCCATTTCCCCTGGTCCAGGAGCTTCCATGCATCATATTCACAAGGACTCTATGAAAACCGGGACATGTTAATTGATGTAAAATACATTACATATATATATCTGAAAATATGCATTCAGGGAGATCTTTCTTGCTTCATTTTATTTATTTATTTTTTTTATATACACAGACGGTAACACCCATCAAGGCTACGTTGTTTGACAGCAGTGGGGAAGATTCAGATGACGAAGAAGAGAAAGATGATGAGAGATTTGAAATAAAGACTCAATATGAAGGGCGATCTGGTGAGAAGGTCAGTTCCATCTCCTTATCTGATCTTTGTCGGGGATACACAAGACGTTCGGTCATGTTATGTTTCTTTGCATCATGATTAATCATGCTTTATTGCTCTACATGCAGCTCATGGCATTGCAGTCTCGCTTTGGAACTGATGAACGGTTCAAAATGGACGCACGATTTTTAGAAGAAAGTAGCGAGGAAGAAGCCGACACTGGTAAGAACAGCTAAGGAATCCTCTTACAGGGGTTGTTCTTCTTTGGGGACATTATACATGGTGCAACTAATGGAGTTCACTGACCCTAGTTTACTTACCAGCCACCGTCTTCACCTGTGATCGGCGATGCTATGGTTAGCTTTTTGCAGGTTATGACCTACCGGATCGCAACAGTGTTTGATAGGCAAACTGCATGTCGATGAAAGCCTGAACGAGGCTCTTGTAGATTTGCGGTAAGCGCTTGTGATCGTTACAGAAGTTGCGGTCACAAGATGGCAGCGTGAGACAGAAGTGACGCTGGAAACAGATGAATACTGGGACTGCTAAATATAATGTTAGTGTCAGGGAACTTAAATTAGTTGCACCACTCCAGTGCTGAAATAAAAAAAAAAATGGTACTTTCATTAAATGCATGCAATGGGTACTAAAAATTATTTTTGCAACTGTTTCATTAAAAATGTTTCACAGTTTGCCTCCTATAGCCTCTGTTGCACAGTTGATTGCTGGCTGCAGAATGACTTAACAGGGTTAACCACGTTATTTTTACTTTCAGGTGTGTTGGGGACATGTTTTGTGGCATTTACGATTACCGTATATACTCATGTATAAGCCGACCCGTGTATAAGCCGACCCCCCCTTACTTTTGCCACAAAAAACTGGGAAAACTTATTGACTCGCGTATAAGCCGGGTGTATAAACCGCCGTCCTGCTCTGTGCTGCCCCCGTCCTGCTCCTTGTTCCCCCATCCAGCTCTGTGCTCCCCCATTCTCCTCTGTGCTCCCCCCCTCCTGCTCCGTCCTCCGCTGTGCTCCCCCCTTCCTGCTCCATCCTCCTGTGCCCCCCCATGCTCCTCTGTGCTCTTCATAATCCCCCGTCCTGCTCCGTGTTCCTCTGTGCCCTCCATCCCCCCCTGTCCTGCTCCGTGCTCCTCTGTGCCCTCCATCCCCCCCCCCGTCCTGCTCCGTGCTCCTCCGTCCTCACACCCCCCCCCCGTCCTGCTCCGTGCTCATTGTCCTCCTCCATGCTTCCCCCGTCCTTCGTTCTCTCCCTGTCATACTCACCCTCCCTGTACCATCGCTGAACGTCCCGGCAATCCTGCGTTGTACCCGGCTTCCTGCAGCTCTCCTGTGCTGAGCGGTGACTTAATACCTCTCATTAAGGCTATGAATATGGACGCCACGCCTATGGGAGTGGCGTCGCGTCTATATTACATGACCTTAATTAGCGGTATTACGAGTGCCGGCGCCAGAGCTGAGAGTTCACATGCGAGCAGCGCACGACTTCCTCGCATGTGAGTATGAGCCCTAAGACTGAGGATACATGAGGCAGGCAATTAGACGATGCAATAAAAATTGCATGTAACATTGTGACTAAGACACAGAGATTTTTTCTTTGCTTATTTAATTGAATTTTGTGGCTGCAGTATCTGGGAAGAAGAACCACAGATTTCATCTACAATTGATGTTTTACTTTCATATGCATAAAGCTTTTTAACAGCCTCCCCATGTTTCCGTGTTATGATACGTTGCCTCTTACAGAAAAACACCAGAAATCACAGGTAGATGATGATGGTCTGTCGGCTGAAAAGAAGAAGAACTTGGACATCTTGCACAGTGTTCTAAACATTAACAAGGAGCCACAGACAACAAGCAAAAAGGCGGCTAAAGCAAAGACATTCAAGTAAGAAAATATGTTGTCTTATCTAATTACTATACTGTAGTTTTACTACACTGTCAGCCCTACCTATGTCCCAATCCCCTGGTGAGTCCACAGGAATGGTGAAACATGGCGTCGTGTTCAGATGTGTGTACTGTCAATGGGTTCAGGTATAGACTGTATTCTAAAAATTTGTAGCCAGATCCAGAACTTGGGCACATCATCCGTTTGAAAATACTGATCATCCTGGCGCACAGAGCATTATTTTAATGATTTAGTTACAGTGTTATTATAGACCATAAAGGTTTACTTTAAAAAAAAAAAAAAAAAGATTTATGTTTTTAGGACTTGTGTTGCTCCACTAGTTTTGCTTTATGACCTTGTAGTCTTTTAATTCCTCTCTTCAAATCAATCTGACCATAGAAATAAGATAAAGGGGTACAACATGGGTCCCCCGGTTCGTCAATGCCTAGTGACTGTTTGCTTGGCTGAGCGTTCCTGTGTTCTCTGAGAGAGTTGCTACCAGGTGTGATTTACCTCCCAGAGGATGAAAGGATCATTCAGAAATGTGACTTGTTGGATCTTTATCTTTTAATGATCGCATATGTCGGGGAGAGTTGAGAGCCCCCAACATTAGACTGACGTCTGACCCTGTCGATCTCAGTGGATTTATTCGACACATGTCTGATGTGTTTATGGGGTCCTGTATATTGCACCACTGCAAGCCCTTCTTTCTAATAATCACCAAACGTTACATATTGCCACCGATCAGATCTTTTATAATGCCAGAGAACCTAAATAAATTCCTTTGGCTGCTTTCCCAATAAGTATGACACAAATCTGAACTTTCAGAAGCCTGGAATCTGAAACATTAAGTGTATTGACGCTGCACTCGGCTGTGCGTTTGACTCATGCAGAATCTGAGTGCTTCTACTTGGTGTCGTAAGTGATTAGTGGGATCTTAAGATCAGGACCCCGTTGATCTAAAGCAATTCTGAATGATTCTTGTGATTTGAAATAAAAAAAAGTTATCCTATGTTCACATGCAGTTTTTTGAGTGGATTCGCTCCAAAGTCTACCTCCAAAACCACTTTGCTTTTCATATGCTTTTCATTATGTGAGCATTTTTCTTTTCCTGCAGAGGTTTTGAAAAACATCTGGTGGAAAAGTTTGCCTGTCACTTATTCAAAGCGGATCTTGGTAGAATCTGCTCCAAACTAGGCGCTGTACAATCAGAAGGCTGCAAAAAACACTTGTGGTGGTACAAACACTTTATTTTTTTTCTTCAGAGATCTGAATGCCCTTCAGTATGATCCCACCAAGGAGGACCATGCAGTGTTTGAAACAAAAGCAGAGGAAGAGAAAAAAGAAAGGTAATTGTCATAAGCCGAAATGCATTATTATCTTGCAAAACACAACATAATGTGTCATCCAGTTTTACAGGCTAAGCCCATCTTTATAAATCTGTGAAACCGGACAGTGCTCTGATATGAGCATATGTATTATGTTGCCATAATACACTTTCAAATAAACACACAGAAATCTGTTTAAGGCCGAGGTCATTCTTGCGAGAAACTAGCACGAGTCTCGCACCTCAATACCCGGCACTCGGGACCGGAGCATTCAGCTGCATAGAAATACATGCAGCCGCACACTCCGGTCCTGAGTGCTGGCGGCAGTGCCGGGTATTGAGGTGCGAGACTCGTGCGAGTTTCTCACAAGTGTGACCCCGACATAAGGGACCATAAAGTAAGGCTGCGTGGAGAAAGCTGCAGGGGTAATGTCTTATCCCTTAGTTACCCCACTCTTCCTACTGACTTCAAGTCACAGTTATTTATTAATTTTTTTTTCCAACAAATCTGTCACAAGGCATCATAGCTTTCAAGGGGCTCTTTTCTTTAATAAAATGTTAGATAAAACCTCCTAAGAGGCATATTCATAGACATTGTATCTACAGATATACTTCTCTTAAGGGAACCTGCCATCTTTTTTTGTGCTACTTGAACCTTGGGCAGCATAAAATAACTGGCAGGTTACCTTGTACTACATAAACTACCCCTTTAATTGCTGTAGTACCCCGCATAAAAAAATAAAATAACCGTTTTCTCTACTCCATCTGAATCGGGGATGTTCCAATGATGTCTGTGCTGGGTCTCCTGGCACTTGCTTTGACATTGGTCGTATGCTCATGTTGCTTATCAATCATTGACCTCTAATTGGCTGCTGCAGCACTCACACTTCCATCGGATGTTCAAGTTTCACTCAAGGGACGTGTGAGTGAAGCATCCAATCAGCGGCTGCCGATTGATTGCAGTGCTCATCTGACATTACAATTGTCAGTTGCTGTTGGGCTGCTTCTCTTACACTTCCGTCGGATGTTTGAGTTTTGCTCTAGGGAAGTCTGAGCACTGCAGCCAATCAGTGGCACTGATTGGCTGCAGTGCTCAGACTTCCCTAATTAGTGGCACTGATTGGCTGCAGTGCTCAGACTTCCCTAATCAGTGGCACTGATTGGCTGCAGTGCTCAGACTTCCCTAATCAGAGGCACTGATTGGCTGCAGTGCTCAGACTTCCCTAATTAGTGGCACTGATTGGCTGCAGTGCTCAGACTTCCCTAATCAGAGGCACTGATTGGCTGCAGTGCTCAGACTTCCCTAATCAGAGGCACTGATTGGTTGCAGTGCTCAGACTTCCCTAATCAGTGGCACTGATTGGCTGCAGTGCTCAGACTTCCCTAATCAGAGGCACTGATTGGCTGCAGTGCTCAGACTTCTCTAATCAGAGGCACTGATTGGCTGCAGTGCTCACTTTCCTAATCAGAGGCACTGATTGGCTGCAGTGCTCACTTTCCTAATCAGAGGCACTGATTGGCTGCAGTGCTCAGACTTCCCTAATCAGTGGCACTGATTGGCTGCAGTGCTCAGACTTCCCTAATCAGTGGCACTGATTGGCTGCAGTGCTCAGACTTCCCTAATTAGTGGCACTGATTGGCTGCAGTGCTCAGACTTTCCTAATCCGAGGCACTGATTGACTGCAGTGCTCAGACTTCTCTAATCAGAGGCACTGATTGGCTGCCACGCTCACGTGACATAATGTCACGTGACTGTACAACTCCTTCACTACAAAGTTATGCCTTTTCTCTTGAATTCTGCAGCGTTTCCGAGAAAGTTATCTAAAGAGGAGCCGAGGACGATATGTCTGGTTTGTCCCCTCCCTGCTTGGCTTAATTGTCAGTTCTCTCTTTTCTGCACTTTGGCCTCATTTGGACATCTGTGATTTATTTATTTGTGTAAAAGAAATAAAAATGAATAAATACATTTATAAACTTTTTCTACTCATTGCGATGTTAAAAACGGAATGACTTTAAGTCCCTTATCACCGTTATCGGCCTCCTGATCCTTTTACACTCAAAATTCTACCGACTTAATATTTCACCGTTTAATGTCAGTCGTAAACGGCTTTTATTGGATATGACAAGAGCTGCAAGATGTTTGATAGCTTGTAAATGGAGGTCACCGCCATCTCCATCAAGCGGTGAGTTACACTTAGGAATACAGGATGCTCGCAGTATGGAATCTGTCACAGCTCTCATAAATAACACTGGTGAGCATTTTGCAGTAATCTGGACTTTGTGGGACACATTCGGTTCAAAGAGATTGTTGGGGATTTATAGCTATTAAAAATCATTTAGGTAGCATGGGCAGATTCAGGAACGTTCTTTACCTCTTCCCTCACATATCATTGTCTTGTCAGGTTATTCCTTGGTTTTTATAGTATATGAAAAATTAGTCGTCTTGAGTTTTAGTTTTTTAAATTTTGTTACATTTTTAGTGATAAATGCAGTCTCTATTAACAAGGAAAGTTACGTTACTTTTTAAGTCAGGTGCTATTTTTTTTTCCTTTTTGTAAAACTTTTTTTTTTTTTTTTTTTAAACAATAAAATTTCAGTTAAAAAAACAAAAGGACTGACTGCACTCCGATGAACACGTGTGCCGCCTTTAATTTTCATGGACACACAAACTTACATGGGTAATTTTAATTCGTTATGTAGATCAAAAATTCAAAAATGGACATGTCTATTTGCCCTCCCCCCACACACCCGTGCCAGGACTTTTTTATCTGACTTGTTTTATAAAACTTATTTTCTTTGGACCTCTGGGATTCTTGAGGAAATTAAATCAAATTTCTTTGCCAAATTTTCAACCAACTTTCTGGTGCAGTGTCTCTATTCTTTCCTCTTTCCCAATAACCATACACCCTTGGCAAGTAGGAAACTGAAACACATAATATGGTGGTAGGCGTGTATTCAGTTTGCTGGTGCAAGTTAGGCCAAAATTTTGGAGCATTTAGCTTTGTAAATCCCTCACTTTTGTATTTTAAATGGAATTTAATTTTTTTTTAAATTTTTCTTTAGCAAAGCGGCAAGAAAGAAGAAACGACTGGAAGCAGAAAAACTACCTGAGGTCTCCAAAGAAATTTTCCATGAGGTAATATTAGACTTCAAAGAGGTATTTGCAGCCCCAAATCCTCAAGTCACTGAGGAGCCGGAAACAACATGGGACAAAGTGGAGGAACCTCAAAAGATGGAAGTGGAAACATCAATGTCAAATATGGAACTCGGACTTCAGAAGACGGAAGAGCCTGCGGGATTCAAGTTTTCTTTCTTTGGAACAAGTGCAGAGGAAAGTGTGTATCCATACGGTAAGATGGCTGGCGTGTAAGGGTTTTTTACTATATGAGAACCAACTTAATATAGTAAAATACAAGCTATGTCGGTGGGTACGTTTTTATGGCATTCATTGTGCAGTAAAAATTACTTGGAAACGTGATTCTCCAAATCAGTACGATTATGAGAATACCAAACTTCCAAATTTTATTTTATTTTTTTCTCTTCCCATTTAAATGCAGATCAACTCTTATTCTTGGGGACAGGTTCCCTTTAAGGAGTAGCAGCAGTGGGCAGAGCTGAGCATAACACAGCCATCATCTGCTGGCAATGTTGCAGGCTCATCTCCTGAGCTTGCATCAAAGCAGGCAACCCGAGATATGATGTAATGATATATTGGGGGGGGAGGGGCTGTCGCTCACATGTGTTAGCATGGAAAGTGCTGTCTTTATAAGCACACAGGACTCCCCTGCATGATGTATACTTACTAAATGGTTATGACTAGTGATGAGCGAGTATGCTCATTACTTGGGTTTTCCCAAGCACGTTCGGGTGATCGAGTATTTGGAAGTGCTCAGAGATTTAGTTTCTGTTGGCATAGCTGCATGATTTGTGGCTATTTGACAGCCTGAATACAGGTGGGGATTCCTTAAAAATAGGCATTCCTCACATGTATTCAGGCTGTCCAGCAGCCATAAATCATGCAGCTGCAGCAACAGAAACTAAATCTCTGAGCACTTCCAAATACTCGGAGACCACGCGAGCATGCTACTGAAAAGCAATGAGTATACTCGTTCATCACTAGTTATGACCACTTGATATTAAAAAAAAAATACCATTTTAGGTGTACAGCTCCCATGCATGCATCTGCTGGGTGTGCTCTGTGTGCGCAGTCCTGTTATGTTTGTCCTTGTATATATTGTCACACGTAGACAATAATGCAAATGGTCCCTGGTGGAGTGAAAGCTACTCTGATGAACAACTGATCATCTGAACGATGAGGGAAACTTACATAAGCTGAGTCATTCACAATACCTCTGACATTATGTACATTTTCTATACTATGGCATAGGCTTATATTACATATTACTACTTCTAACTATTTGGTCTTTTGATTTAATTACAGAACCCTATAAGATTGAAACCATCAAAGCCGCTAAAGTGGCCTGGCAGGAAGACCCTAGATTCCAGGACAGCAGCTCTGAAGGCGAGGAGGAAGCGGAGGAGGACACCACTGATACAACGGCCAATACAAGGTGGTGTCCCTATTCATCCACTTGAATCTTCACCTGTAAACAATCACTCTCCATGCAGTAAATGTGTGCCGTGTGTGGTCTCATATCTGCACCATATAAAATGCTTTGTTTGAAAATCCAGCCTGGGACAATAGGAGACAAGTCAAGTCTGCTGCGGTCCCCGGCCGGATGCGCTCTGCCCCAGTTAACTTAATGGATCTCTCAGATGTGTGTACATAGGAAGAGACCTGTCAATCACCTGGGGCTTTTTGAGAATAACATCTGGCTGCAATGGTGCCTGTGGTTAGGTAGAATGAAGTCAGTGACAGGTTCTCTTTAAGTGGACTTTTTTCTGCAAACTGTGGCATTCCAAAACTCTTTGGCAGATCCATTGTGCCGATCACATGTTTCAAGGACCTGGCTGGCTCAGTTACCTTAACAAAGAAGGTGGTTGGCTTGGCTAACGCAGACAGCCAGCCCCTTCGTACTTGTCACTGTCACAATGGAGGGGCCGAAGCTCCCTGACATGGTAACCTGTGTTGGAACATCACCACTTAACAAAAAAGCTAAAAACTTCTGGGATGATGGCACAGGGAGTGAAGCTGAGTAATCGGTAACACTTTCAAAACTAAAATAACATTAGTAAGTTTTATTATTTTACATTTGAATACCAATGACCTTTTTTTTTTTTTTTTTCGGACAACCCCATTAAATGGTGTAGAAGAAATGTACCATAAAGAGTAGTAATGTGAACATTTCATTATCTATTCCTCTTGTAGCTCGCACTTAGAGAGGAGCAGCGGCATCAGGTTTTTCTTTTTTGTGAAAGGTGACACACGATTAAAAGGTAAATAATCTATAATTATCAATAGGATCTGTAACCAGTCACGCTGTACATTCCTAGATTTTCTTTTAGGCTATAACATTTTTCTGCTTGTCCATTAGTGCTTCTTAGATGCAGTTCATTTCTAAGCATAATACTTCAGCTAACTGGTAATTGTTCTCTACGTCCTGTATATACAGAGGGTCCAAAGATGTTCATCCGATCATCAGAATCTGAGCAAAAGGCAAAAGACTGGGATCACATGAGAGACAGCATTATGGAGGTAAGACCTGAATCCCTGATACACCATTTTATGTTTGTTTTTTTGGGTTTTTTTTAATTCGCATTCCATTTTTTTTTTTATTTGCGGCATCATTTTTTGTTATTTTTGGGCCAAATTCATCTAAATGATTCATGAATTTGACGCAATATTTAAAAATGGTCTTTTTTCCTGCCTTGAATGGTCTTTGTAAATTTTGTCTCTAAAGTCTCAAAAATGGTGCCAATATTTTTGAGTACACAGAGATACAGGTGGAGGGAGGCTGGGGAGTTACTGCAAATTTTGCAACTTTTTAAAAAAATCGTTTATGATGGATCTGGCAAATCATCTGGAATTGCTAGACTCCGCTCACAGAGGGGGAATAAAAAGCCAGGCGAGCACGTATAAAGTAGACTTACTTTTTCAGTGCCCATCTGCTGATTTTGTGTACAGGGGCGACATATCGTCTGCAAAACATGACTGCTGCACTCAATCAATGGTCATGCTGAGATGGTCAGCATGAAACAGAGACCAGTGATTGGTTGCAGCTGTCATATATTTAGAAAGTTACTTTCTTTTTAAAGTCTATTTAGTTATTTAAAGCATTACATTCCTTTTCCACAAACACTGGTTTGTTATCTGATCTCCTTTTTATGCAAACATATAAATCATCAATTGCTGGTAGCACATCCCTTTTTACATGAGAAGATGTGCTGCCGAAAATGCATACTGGATTAAGATGAATGATCACAATACTGGCTTTTTGTCCCTATACTGTTTGCATTGATCCAATAATTGCTTCAGGTCACTAAAGTTAGACAGGTGCAAATTGACTTACATTTTTGGTAGAAAATCCGCTCTTGTAAAATGACCCTTAAGCCGGGGTCACACTTGCAAGTATGATGCGAGAAACTCGCGCATCAATACCCAGCACTGCCGCCGGCACTCGGACCGAAGTGTGCGGCTGCATAGAAATATATGCAGCCGCACACTTCGGTCCTGACTGCTAGCGACAGTGCCGGGTATTGATGCGAGAGACTCGTGCGAGTTTCTCGCATCACACTCGCAAATGTGATCCCGGCCTTATACTGATATATGACAGGCCTAATGTCTGTACATGTAAAAAGCACCTTTAGGAGGCTGTAAATATGTTGTAAAAAAACAAAAGACTTCCTTGATATATTCTATGCATGCACAATAACATGCAAATTCTAAAATAAATACAGAATTTTCTGTATATAACCATAGTTCATAGTTTGCATTGCACATCCTTATAGTTTGAGGTGGTGATGGCCAAAGATTCAAGAAAGGGGGAAATGTATCAAGATATCCTCTCGGGACCAACTTGGCAGCATTTCAACACATCCGTTCTGTTAATAATGACGTATTGGATTTATTATTTTAAGCAAGAAGAAATATCTATTAATGTGCTTTGCTTATATAGAGCTTTCATATTCTGCAGCACTTTACAGACATTATCATCACTGTCCCCATTGGGGCTCACAATCTAGATTCCCTACAGTATATTTTTGGAATGTGGAAGGAAACCGGAGAACCTGGAGGAAACCCACACAAACACGGGGAGAACATACAAACTCCTTGCAGATGTTGTTCTTGGTGGGATATGAACCCAGGACCCCAGCACTGCAAGGCTGCAGTGCTAACCATGTGCTGCCCTGATGTATCTTGCTGTCATGCAGTCTACTGCGGTTCTCATTTATTAATATTTGTTCTTTTTTTGCTGTAGCAATGCAGGAAAAGGCACAAAGATGCGAAAAGGAGACTGAAAACCAAGCAGTAGCCCGACCTTAGCACAACAGTCCTGTCTCCTGCCTGTAAATAGGAGACACTACTGGGGAATTACCTAACATCACAAAACAATGACCTGTAATCTGTTACCTGTATAACAATAAAACTGCTTCCTGTGGAAGAAATTACACAGACATCCGTATTATAAAGCCGTTATTCCTTTATTTAATGGACTGCAAGCATGTAACATAAAGAAAATGCTACAAGCTAAAACTCTTTTCGTAATGATTTTTTGATATATCAATAATT
>JARQOD010000009.1:17593975-17634018 GCA_033576555.1 Oophaga sylvatica
TCGTCGGGACGGCGCCTGCTGTGGGGACGGCGGGGAGGTGCAGGGGGGGCCGTGGGCGGGGAGTAGGAGGGGGTGGACCCCTGGCCAGACCTGCTGATCCGGATATCCGGGGGAGGATATAAGGAGCCTAGGAAAGAGGTAAAGCGCTTCTGCCCCATTTTTTTACGAGGGACACTGCAGAGGCTCCCTCGGTGCAACAGGAGAGCCAGCAGCAGCAGCAGACAGAGCGCTCCTCTTCAATGGCCAGGAGCACCAGCCGCAGAAGTTCCGCAGCTGGGAAAAAGCCCCCTCCCCGTGATCCGGTACCTACTGCTGTACAATCTGGGTAAGAGATCGTCAGATTTAGAATACCCAGTAATACAGTTTTTTCCCCATTTTTTGCTGTTACTAGGGAAGAAGTGTTCGGTGAAAAGCAAGCACAGGGAATGTGCCTTTTGCGCTTGCCCTCTGCCTGACGCTTGCCCTAAGAGGTTGTGCCAGCCGTGCATGCAACAGACGGTAGGGCATTGTTAAGGGAAGGACAGGGGCATGGGATAACATAGTAAACCCCCCCTATGCCCCTTCCCTTTTTAGATAGCGGAGGAGACTCCAAATTTCACCGAAAGCCTGAAGGAGATAATAAGAGCAGAGTTGAAAGCGTCCTCAAGACACGGAGAATTTTCCAGGCGTAGAAATGTACCAGTGTTGTCTGATCAGAGTCGCCTGCCGCCCATGATAGGGGTGAAGTTGTGTCAGGACCCTCCTCGCCTTCCTCTTCGGCTTCCTCCTCGTCTTCTACGGAAGACGCTACCCGTTTTTGTTTTTTCCCTTGGACCAGATGGACAAATTTGTCAAATCCGTTAGGTCCACCATGGGGTAGAAGAGGCGAAACCAGAACCCTCATACAGGATCTGATGTTTGGTGGTCTAGATCCAAAAAAACGGAGATCCTTTCCACTAAATAGTAGCATCCAAGGCCTTATAGACAGAGAGTGGAAGAAGCCTGAAAAAAGAGGCTCCTTACCCCAAGCGTTTAAACGGAGATATCCCTTTGAAGATCCCCTGACGGTAAATGGGATAAGGCCCCGAAGCTGGATGCAGCAGTGGCGAAGGCTTCTAAAAAATCCTCCATCCCTTTCGATGATATGGGGTCTTTGAAAGACCCACTAGACAGGAAGGCAGATTCCTTCTTGAAAGGCACATGGGAGATGTCGCAGGTGCCCTGAGGCCGGCAGTGCAGCCACTTGCGCAGCCAGGTCATTGATGGTCTGGCTAGACCAGTTAGCTTCCCAGTTAACAGATGGAACCTCCAGGGGGACAATTCGAAAGACCTTGCCAATAATTCAGAATGCGGCGGCTTTTCTGGCTGATTCCTCAGCGGACTCAGTAAGAATGGCTGCCAGAGCGGCAGGGCTGTCTAATTCAGCACGAAGGGCATTATGGCTGAAATGTTGGCCGGGCGATATTCAAGCCAGATCTCGCCTCTGCTCCATTCCGTGTGACGGCGAATATCTTTTTGGCCCGGTCCTGGACGAACTTTTAGAAAAGGCGGGGGACGACAAGAAAAAGTTTCCAGTCTATCAACTCCTTCCTATAAAAGACCTTTCAGCAGAAGGAGGTTCAGCTACCGAAGGTCGTCCAGGGAACGAGCCAAATGGGATGAAAAGAGGCGAAGAGGTACAGGGTTTATGTTTAGAGGTCCACCTAGGGAAACAAAAAAAAACCCTCGCAATGACTAGCGATGCCGGTGGGAGGCAGATTAAAAGCCTTCTACCCGGCCTGGTCGGAAATCTCAAACAGTAGCTGGATCCTTAACATCATAGCTACAGGGCTGCGGTTAGAATTCTCCTCGGTACCTCGGGATAACTTTAAAATTACCCCACTCAGATCATCCCCATCGGAGCAGGCCGCTCTAGAGTTGGAGGTTCAGGAGCTTTGCGCTAAGAATGTCTTAGTGGAGGTGCCAGAAGCAGAGCGGGGTAAGGGGTTTTACTCCCCTCTGTTTTTAATCCATAAACTGGATGGGTCTTTTAGAACAATTATTAATTTGAAAGCCCTCAATAAATTCCTGATTATTCACCGATTTAAAATGGAAACGGTCAGCTCAGCAATAAAGCTTCTGTTTGAAAATTGCTTTATGGTGGTGTTAGATCTGAAAGACGCTTATTACCACATACCGATCCATATGGAGCATCAGCGTTTCCTCAGAGTAGCAATCCAGATGGGGGAAGTACTGCGACATTTTCAATTTAGCGCCCTTCCCTTTGGCTTGGCAGTGGCCCCACGAGTATTCACTAAGGTTATGTCGGAGGTCATGGCCCACTTACGTGAATCAAATATGCTTATAGTCCCCTACCTTGACGACTTTCTTATTATAGGAAAGACGGCAGAGCATTGCCTAGAGCAACTGAAAAGAGCGATTTCTACCTTAGAGCGGCTGGGATGGCTAATAAATACCAAAAAGTCTCGTTTGAATCCGATGAGGGTTCAGCAGTTTCTAGGGCTAATCCTGGATTCACAAAATCAGAACTGTAGTTTACCGTCAGACAAGTTAATTCGTTTACGGTACCAGGTCCTAAACGCTTCCGATAATCCCTCCATGTCGCTTAGGAAGGCTATGTCTCTTTGGGCTCCCTCTCGTCCTGCATTCCCGCGGTTCGGTGGGCTCAATTTCACACAAGGGCACTGCAAGCTGAGGTCTTGCTGTATCAAAATTTGCTAGGTGGTTACCTGGAAGGCCAGCTATCCTTGTCCCAGGCTGCTATAAGATCCCTGGATTGGTGGAAGAATGAGACAAACCTGTCTAAGGGGGTTCCCTGGGAATATGAGATATCCCGAATAGTCACAACAGATGCTAGCCCCTCTGGGTGGGGGCTCATATGGGGGACGTTATAGTTCAGGGCTTATGGGAGCAGAATCAAATTCATATGTCTTCTAATATGAAAGAATTAACAGCGGTAGAGCTAGCAATTAAAAAGCTCCTTGTCTATCTACAGGGTCACCACGTTCGAGTGCTCTCCGACAATCGGGTCACAGTCGCATACATCAACCACCAGGGTGGTACTCGTTCCGGTCCTCTCATGGAAGTGGCAAAGCGCCTACTTCAGATAGCAGAACGACACTTTCTTTCTCTAACGGCTCTACATATAAGGGGAAAGAAAATACCAAGGCGGACTTCTTAAGCCGCAATCTCCTGAGCCAAGGAGAGTGGTCATTAAAGACTTCCATCTTCGACCTAATTGTGCGAAAATGGGGTCTACCGGAAGTAGATCTCTTTGCTACCAAAAGCAACAGAAAAGTGACACAGTTCTGCTCTCTGAATCCCAAAGAACGCCCTCTGGCAGTGGACGCTCTTCTATTACAGTGGGATTTCAATCTAGCCTACGCCTTCCCTCCCCTGTCCTTACTCCCCCTAGTATTGAGGAAGGTCAGGAAGGACAGGGCAAGGATAATATTAATCGCTCCTTTTGGCCCAGGAGGGCATGGTTTTCATGTCTCAGAAACATGTCGATAGCCGACCCGTGGGTCCTGCCGGACATTCCCGATCTGCTCTCCCAGGGTCCAGTCTACCATCCTCGAGTAGCGGGCCTCCACCTGACGGCGTGGATTTTGAACGGTCGCTGCTGACAGATAAGGGGTTTTCTGCTAATGTAATTAATACTCTCCTTAAAAGCAGAAAAGAGGTTACAACTAGGATCTACGCTAGGATTTGGAAGAAATTTCTTCAGAGCTCGGCGGTTGTAGCAGGGACACAACACCGATAACCCAGATTCTAGAATTCCTACAAAAGGGTCTGGACTTAGGTCTCTCCACAAGCACCCTTAAGGTACAAGTTTCAGCTTTGGGGGCACTCTTTAGTTGCAACATCGCAAATAATTACTGGGTCAGTAGATTCATTAAAGCTGCGGGTAGGTCGAGACCCATAGTGAAGGTGAGAATCATGCCATGGGACTTAAATCTTGTTCTCACTGCTTTAACAGAGCCCCCTTTTGAACCTATATCAGCAGCATCAATAAAAACTCTTTCCCTTAAGACCGCTTTCCTGGTAGCATTAACCTCGGCTAGGAGGGTAAGTGACATCCAGGCACTATCTAGACTGTCTCCTTACACTCAGGTCCTGAATGACAGGATAATACTTAGACCGGACCCAGCATACCTACCTAAGGTGTCTTCCGCTTTCCACAGAACACAGGAAATTATTCTCCTTCATTCATCCCTAATCCATCTAATCAAAAAGAGATGAAACTTCATACTTTAGATGTTAGAAGATGTCTGCTGCAATATTTGGCAGTCACTGATCCCTGGAAAAGGGACAATGCATTGTTTGTCTCTTTTCAAGGAATTAACAAAGGCCGTAGATTAACAAAGAGCTCGTTGGCCAGATGGATTAGGGAAGCAATTTCTCTGGCATACACCTCGAGGGGCAAGCAGCCACCTGAGAGGCTAAGGGCGCATTCCACTCGAGCTGTGGCGACTTCATGGGCAGAAAGGGCAGAAGTCTCGATTGACCAGATATGTAAGGCAGCTACGTGGTCTTCTCCACACACGTTTTACACTCATTATAGATTAGATTTGGGTGCTTCCTCAGACCTTTCTTTCGGACTAAGGGTGCTGCAGGCAGTAGTCCCTCCCTAAATAGTTATTACTCTCTGTAATTCTCTCTGTAGTGCTGTCATGGACGTTCGAATAAAGTCTAAGTTACTTACCGTTAACGGTATTTTTCGAAGTCCATGACAGCACCCTTACATTCCCACCCAGGTTTTATGTGCACTTCTTCCGCTTATGTAGTCCACATGTAATAAACAATTGATTAATGTTACTGTGTGATGCATGAAATTTTTTTTTTTTTGCTGTATACCATTTAACCTTGATGTCCTCTTATGCTCTGTAATCCAACTGATGTGTGGGAGAGGTGCCGCCCTTTTATATCTGTAGGTTTCCTGTTCCTAAGGGGCGGATCCCCTCTCTCTGTAGTGCTGTCATGGACTTCGAAAAATACCGTTAACGGTAAGTAACTTAGACTTTTCTCATTATTCAGACAAATAAGTTTTTCCAGACAAATAAATTTTTCAACGTTTCGGCTGATTAGCCTTTTTCAAGAAAATGTCTGTTTTGTTATAAAGAGTCCTTCCCGTATAAAGAGACGGAGATCCCACCCTTTAGAAATCTAGCCGGAGGAGACCAAGTGAATCAAGGTGACAGGCACCGAGAAGAAAGACGTCCGGTGAGCGGGGTATACGTTACAGGGAGTGCAGCCCGCTCACCGGACGTCTTTCTTCTCGGTGCCTGTCACCTTGATTCACTTGGTCTCCTCTCGCTGGATTTCTAAAGGGTGGGATCTCCGTCTCTTTATACAGGAAGGACTCTTTATAACAAAAGAGACATTTTCTTGAAAAAGGCTAATCAGCCGAAACGTTGAAAAATTTATTTGTCTGAATAATGAGAAAATTCCATGTGATCAACATTATAGTGTATACGAATTTTTGAATAAACTTTAATTTTTGCCTATTTTTGAGTGCCGGAGTTATACATTCATATTGATTTTCCATTTTCTCCGGGCACCAACATTCAGTTTTACAGTGAGCACCCTTATTCATTTTGGGTCTCCTAGGAATCAGCAGCTCTTGCGCTCTCTCCCTATAGCCAAGGATCACAGGCCTACGGAGTCTGCAGGAGGAAGCACAGTTAGTATTTCTTATTAATGAATATTCAAAGCTTCTTCAGTGCCGTGTATACAGCGATCGGGAAGGCAGAGACAATAGCAAACCATCTCTGCCTTTCCTATGAATAGCTCGGCTGTGTCTAACCGCTGACTCCACACTACCGCAGCCGCTTTCCATGCAGTGTCATTTCAGAACACAGACTGCTTAGACTGTTATCAATGGGGGGTCCGGTATAAGTTAAAGGGTCTTCTACTCTATGTACTTGTTCACATGGAATACATTTGCAGGAAATGTTATCATCTGTAATTTTCAGAGGGAAAATCCCGTGCTTATTATAATTAAAGCATAGTTGATGAGATTTTATGAAAATTGACAGCTCTGCAGATCGGTGAGGTGAGCAGAATATCTTCAGTAGTTGTGCAGTAGAACCCGCAGTGTTATCCATACTGTTTGGGGTAGATTTTGCTGCTGTAAATTTGCTGCAGAAATTCTATGGATACATCCAAACAAGAGATAGCATTTTACTAGGATTTTCTATTTAGTCGGTGTCCAAACTCAAGCACTTCCACTAGTGAGGATTTGTGGTATAAAGCTTCATTCAGACACTTGTGTTTTTTGGAAGGCTGCTGTTGATGTGCAGAACGGACATCACACTGACGAATATTTAACCTGTGTTCAAGTGCACATTTGCAATTTTCCACAAAATCGCAGCATACACTATTCTATTTCTTTTCAGCGCATGAAATAGGAGGCATCACAATCGTAGCTGCGCACAAAACCAGATATGTCTGCAATTTGCAAATGCGGCTTCCCTGATATTTACAATAACCGTGTTCTTCAGTACAGCCTCCAATGCAGTTATCAAGTACTGCTGTTTGTTTCATTGGCTACAGTAATATAAAATCATATACCTATGTCCTATATGTATAAATCAAAAAGAAAGTGACTCACACAAGCAGGCCAACATCACTTGGCACTTGGACTGCACTCTCTCTTGCTATATGTACTGCTTTTTACGTATTCAAGTACAAACTAAAATTATGTCTCTTCATAGTACGCTAAGGCAGCTTTTTCATCCAAATGAGTGGACCAATTTAATCTCGTTTTCCACCTTCGGAGACATTTTCTTTTACTTAAATACATGTGCTTGGAGCTAAAAATATTTTTTTGCAATTGGATTTCATTAAAAATTTTGTATGGTTTGTATTCTGCAGCCTCTGTATTACACTGTATTTTGCTGGCTGCAGAATGAGTTATCTGAGAATCTGTCAGTGATCTCGTTCTGGGAGGATTTGAAACTCTTTTATCTTTATTTTTCTGACCTGATTTATTATTCAAGACATCACCTCAAAGTTGAATGTACAGGGAAACGAGCCTATAAAAAAAACATTTGGTGAACATTTTTTAATGAAACCCAATTATAAAAAATAGTTTTAACCTCAAATATTTGCTTTTAAGTTAAAAAAAAATGTTCCCAAAGGTGGACAAACCCTTTAAAGTCTAACTTGCTACATGTACCTTAAGCTGTCAATCAAAGTGCCAGGGCGTGCTCATAGCCGCCGTTCACAATATAGTAACCACCCTGTGCACGCTCCTATGGCTGAAAGCTGGTGGCTCCTGGAAGGAAATAAGTTGTTTTTCTCCCAGTAGCCGCACTTTTAGTAAGGTGGCTGGACAGAATTATAACATTATTTACCTAGAGATTGACCCTATGTCTGCACATAAAGCATTTTCCGAGGTGACCAGTTCCCCTAAAGGGGATAGTACATGATTAGAAAAGCTGCTTTTTACTTTGGCAAAAAATTCCAAAGTAAATATTATTTCTCTGGTGAATGCCCCATTACTCAAATGCTTCCCGTCCTGCCCAGCTATAACATGCTGCCTGCACATGTCTGCTGCAGCCAATGACTGCCTTAAGTGGTGATGCTGAGCCAGCTGAGGGCAATGATTGGCTGCAGCAGTCACATATCATGTGACCAGTGCAGAGAATTAAACAGTGACCGTCAGGAAGCACCGAAGCAATGGGATGGAGGTTGAGCAAAAAGAGAATAATCTGTTCAATAATATATATAGTGATCCTGAAAAGCCCCTTTAATAAATAATTTTGGAATCGAAAAAACTGTATTCTAATGTTCCGCTTTCCATAAGGGATGTCTCTTCAGAGCTGAGGATATTGAATACTCAGGGCAATGTGTGACTAAAGTGAAATAAGGCAGGCGACCGAATGCTTTACCTCCATGCAAAAAGAAGCTGTAAAGAAAGCATCGCTCACCCCATCCTCCTGCTATTTTATGGCTCTAAATTCAAAGTCGGATTCCATTATGCGCTTTAAATTTTATCCAGCAGAGACCTAGTTATAATTTTGTGACAGGTCTCATAAATCTACCTAAGGGTCACTGGGGGGAAAGGTCACATGCGAGGCATTATATTTTACAGCAGGCAAGGAGCATTTAATGATGTTTTATATATGTGGAAGAGGCAGACAATCAGAGCTGAGCCATAAAGGAAGGGAGAATCGTTTTGTTTATGCTTACATGAATGGAAGCCCGCGCCGAGGTTTCCAAAGGTCAGCAGCATCCAGCAGCTGAAAGAATGGTTCCAGCCTATGAATTCTAAAATTTGTAAAGCGGAAAACAGTGAAACAATTAGATCAGATTACAAAATGGTAGGCAATCACATAAGAGAGAATGCAATCGTAAACACCGGTTCTAGAAGTGAATAAAACATTGTTTATCCAATATAATTGACATACAATTAGTAATTTTCAGCAGCTGCCATGATTCCCAGCTCAATGACATTTTTTTTAATAAAAAAAAAATGAAGTACCGTAGGAAGAAATGTTCAATTTCATTACAGCGCCCTAGATGACACTTTTTTAAGTTTCCAAAATTTTGCTTTGAAATGAATTTCTGTAACATCCGTACCAGTACCTCTGCGGGTCCCCACTCTCAGTCTGCTCTCCGCTGCCCAGCTTCGGCCCCTGGTCCCTCTCCTGCTCCTGCTTTCTGGTGCGCGGCCAGCAGATCTCTAGGTATGACGCTGAGGTTGCGCGTGCGCGCGCTCCTGGTCTCTTAAAGAGACAGTGCGCATTTTTCAAATATACTCCAGACCAATGGTGTTATAGTAGTGAGTACTATTTCTGGTCCCTCTGCCATAGAGGAGGTGCCGGAGCAACAAGTGTTTCCTGTTGCTAGTTTCCGATTCAGTGTTCTATTGTGCCTGTGTTCTGTTGTGCACCGCCAATGTCCTGCCAGTATCCAGCTAATACTGTTTGCCTCCTCAGAGTTCCAGCGCCTCTCTACTCCGTACCTGGGACGATACCAGTGCTGCCTGTGCAAGTTCCATCTTGCTCAGCCGTCTGTTACTCCGTCACTCAGGACGACGTCAGTACTGCCTGTGCCAGCTCCGTCCCGTGCTGCTGCTGACTGCCTGTCCAGTTCAATGCTACCTGTTATCCCTGCATGTCTACCTGTTCCGTTGGGCCAGCTTCCACGTGCCCAGGGTCTAACTGGAGGTAGCACCTGCGTCCCCTGGACATTCTAATCTGATCCTGTTCGAGGGATCTTACTTCAGAGCCCCCCCGGGCCGTGGTCCCATGGTTCCACAAAAATAGCAATAAACGAATGTGCACTACAACATCTGTGCCTCCTCTTCCATTCATTAGATTTTCCACCTATAGACCCCATTTTTTTTATGTTGACTTCAAATGTTTATTAATTGATCTTAATATCTGTTGGAGCTCCCCTCCTCTGATATGAGGTTTCAATCCACTATATAGTCATGATTATATAGTGATCCGAAGAGCTACGACTGAATGGAGCGGAGGTAAATTATGTGCCTTACCGCTCCATTCATTCATAATGGAAGCGACTGAGATTGCCGGGTGTAATGATCTTCGGCACTCCTATGAGAATGAATAAAGACACAGTGTGCATGATTGTCCTCCGCTCCATTCAGCCATTCTCTGGGTCTTGGGATCGGTGGGGGCCATGGTGGTCTGAAAGTTATCCCTTGTGCTTTGCATTTGAACATGTGATCACTTGTGCAATACACTATAATATTGTGGTATTGCAATGTCTTGTAATGTTACTCATCTCTTATGAAATAAAACATTAATGTCATAATATTGTGGTAAACCCATATGCACGGGTAAATGCACTTCCCATTACTAAACTCAAATACAACACATGGCCCTAGATAGATATATTACTAGGGTTAAAGAAGAAGTGGTCTCAAAGAAACTAATTTTTGTTAAAAAATTTAATTTTATTTGAAAATTACATTTAAAACACAAGAAAAGTGCAGAAAAGGATGAGAAAAGAGGGACCAGAAAATGTAAATAAATTTTGCAACAGGCAAGTATTGCAGCAAGCTCCAATTGTATTCATTGGACACTGAGTTCTTTCAATTATTGCTAAGTCATAAAAATTTGAATCTAAAGTGCTGTACTAGATTCAGTTATTAATTGGTAAAAAGTGCATATACAGTCCCTGACAGAAGTTATGTCGCTTATCCATGTTATGTAAATCAAAGCTTATAACCTGACGTTAAATTCATCCATTGGTTTTATAAATTACTCTTTTGAAAGCTGAAACCCTCCCAAATTTGGTTTAGGTTAAGAAAATAAATTGGCATCATTGCAGAAATATTGATCATTTAATGAACATAGAATGGTCAGATTTTGGCAAGAGAAAAGTTTTGTCGCCCATGGAAAGTAATGTGATATTCAAACAAATAATTATCTTAAAATACAAATATATGTTGCATAACATTGGTGAATGAAGTTGTGGTGCTATTAGAGTCATATTTAATATTTTGTGTGACTTCCATCAGCTTGAAGGACTACATCCATGCGGTTCAAATATGATTCATACAATTTATTAATGAAGTCATCAGGAATAGCAGAGAATAGTCTTACATGCCTCCCAGAGTTCATCTAGATTCCTTGGTTTTGTCTTCCAAGCTTCCTCTTTCATCCTACCCCAAACATGCTCAATGATGTTCATGTCTGGTGACTGGGCTGGCCAGTCCTTGAGCACCTTGATCTTTTTTGCCTGGAGGAACTTTGTTGTAGAGATGGATGTATGAGATGGAGCACCATCCTGCTGCAGAATTTGACTCCTTTTATGATTTGGAATATAAGAGGTAGCTAATACTTCTTGATATTTTAGGCTATTGATATTGCCTTCCACCTTGCAAATGTTTTGCACACCCCATACTGAATTTAACCCCAGACCATGATCTTTCCACCACCAAATTTAACTGTTTTCTGGGTGTATTTTGGATCCATATGGGCTCCAGTAGGTCTCCTGCAGTATTTGCAGCGGCTGTGGTGTAATTCTACTGAAGATTCATCAGAGAAATCCACCTTCTGCCACTTTTCCAGCGTCCATCTGTTTAGCAGGGTGTGGGACTTTGCAAATGCCACATGGTTTTTTATTTGCATTTTGTTTAGTGCTGGCTTCTGGGCACTGAATCGACCATGGAGGCCATTTCAAGACAGAATCCTACAAAGTGTTCTAGTTGACACAGGGACTTGAGGTGACCAGGCCTGTTGGAGCTCTGCTGCAGTGGAAGAGGGGTTTGCTTTGGATTTTCTAACAAACAAACGTTCCTCCTGAGCAGTTGTCTTGCAGGGTCTGCCAGACCTGGGCTTGTCAAACACATCTCCAGTCTCTTCAAATCTTTTTTTAATTGTTTGTACTTGACGCTGAGACACACCAAAGGTGCCAGCCACCTCTGCAGTGGATCTGGTCTTCTGCCTCTTGATAATCAAGGCTTTGGTCACAGGGTGGATTTTTGGCATGTTGTCAGAGCTCAAGTTGCAGTTCAAGTGAAGGTCTGGGGTGCGGGTTTCTTTTTATACACACCCACTAATTAACCGATCATTTACAGAGCACTGGTGAGGATGTAAACTAGGATTGGGTGCATTATATGACCAGGTGACAAAACTTTTGTCTTGCCAAAACCTGACCATTCTGTGTTCATTAAATGATCAATATTTCAGCATTGATGCCAATTTATTTTCTTAACCTAAACCAAATTTGGGAGGGTTTCAGCTTTCAAAAGAATAATTTAAAAAACCAATGGATAAATTTAACGTCAGGTTATAAGCTTTGATTTACATAACATGGATAAGCGACATAACTTTTGTCAGGGACTGTAGTGCATAATAAATAAATGCCAAAAAGTGTTTTAAATCTTACTCTTTGCACAGATCCCATACATCAATATTATTGCACATAATCCCAGTAAATAATCATATGGAGATGGAAAGCTCTCTTTTTCCATTTTAGTTGTAGCTCAAAGTGAAAAGCGTCAAAATTAAAAAACATGGGCGCTCAATTCCACTCCATTATGAAAAAATGGTACACAAAAAACTTAAATCATTAGGAGATCCAAACCAGAGATAGATTGCACTCTATATATAGCAACAGTGACGCTCACCACATTGGTGTGGTACCAGGGCTATGGGGTACTCGGCACCGAGCCCATTGATTTCTATGGGAGATGTCACTGGCAGCGGGACTCGGTCCGTGGCCCTGGCGGTCATGCAATGGGGGATATTTACAGGGGATTTGTAGTTAGTTCGTGACGCCACCTGTGGTGTCTGATCAATTGGACCAGCGCTGCTATATGGATCTTCACAGGGATGTTATGGGGCAGCTAGATGGTAGGTCTCCCACAGGTGAGACCGGTCCCTGGAAGTCTATGGTGATGCAGGGTGTAGTAAATGAAACAGTCTCACACAAGGCAATCTCTTTCCATACCTTTACTTGCAGATGTTTCAGGCAGGTCCCGGGGAGCTTGTCTGGGTGGAGAATGCACATTCAGGATCACCGCTGAGCAGGTTAGAGGCCTCCTTTACTTCATATGTATGTGAGTCCAACTTGCATGAAGCGAAGTTAACTCTGCAATCTCCAGCTTACTCAATAGCTGCAACGCCCGGCCGACATTGTGGTGGAGCCTTCTATGTCTCTGATTATCAGAAGTTGAGAGAACTAAGTCCCTACTTTTGTAGCGTCCCACTCAAGGTCCTTGTTCCCCCTGACTCCGTTTACGTATCAGCGCTTAGGGCTACCTTCTGCGACCTGTAGTCCAGAAAGCCTCCGGTTATCTTGTTACTAGGCGTGAAGCGCTAGCAACGCTTCGGACCCCGGTGTCCGGTGAATTAGTGCAGGTAATCTGGTACCTGGTGCACTAGCATCTATCTTCTCCACTGTGCCCTTCGCCCTGCTCTCGCTCTTAACATAAGCACTTGTAGCTTTGATGGAAATGTCAGCTTTCTCCAGAGCTCACTGAACAGCTCTCCGTATCCTCCAAGTCCAGACTGAACTGACACTGAACTGCACTGTCCTAAGACAGGAAGCTATCTCAATGATCTCAACTGTCCTGAGACAGGAAACTGACTGCTCTGAGCTCTTCTCAGACAGGAAACTATCTGACCGGGAATGACTCACTTCTGAGTCTCCCAAGGCTTGAATGGCTGACTGCTACGTGTCACTACCTCTTATACCCCTAATGGGTGTGTCTGAAAATGTGAGTGACGTGAATGGATATCAAGCTTTTCGATTACCTTCCTGTGCATTCTCCTGGATTATGTGTGCCTGACATAGCTGGGCCACACATCCCCCCTTGGTTAAACACAGCACTCCCGGGCTGTAAAAGAGAAAAAGAAAACATTTTTGTTTTGCGTTTAACATAAACATTTAACTCATCCCATCCGGGAGGTGAGGATTCTTTAACGTTACAATTTGTACATTAGAAAAATACAAAAGTATCAAAGCATCAAAACATTTCCATAAATACTAGACAATATTCTTGTGGAGGACCCGCACCAAAAACCTCCCACGTGGGTCCTGGGTGGGCTGCAGGACTTTATTGCTGCAGACCTCACTCTAGGCACACCATACGGGTTTTTCTTCAGAGGTAGTTCAAGGCTTTGTGTAAAACCAAGATAGTGCACCGAAGTGCGAACTATTTACAATACAAGTTCTTGGGCTGGCACAGTCCACAGCCACGCAGTCCATGCATAATAAAAGACACATATATATATATATATCAAGTATTCACATTATACTTTAACTCTTATTAAAGTGCGAAAATCTTCTTTTATAACATCTTTATCAAACTTTATACAATCTGTCAGTAACAGTAAACCCTTGTCTGGGTCTTGCTAACTAATTTACTAGGACTACTCTTGATAACGAATAGGTAATCTTCCTTTAGTGATACGTTCTGACCTACGTGGGGTAGCGTCAGGTATAGTAGTCTCTAGCCTATCTGTTCTGCGTAACGGCAAACTATAGATACGACTCCACCTCTCTAGGGACCTGGCAAGCATGCTAGCGACTGGGCGATGCGGTACTGCTTCACCAGGGGATTCCACTTCTTGTTGTGCTGCTTCTTGTGGTTCCGATTCTTGGGGTTCTGCCGGAACAGGTCCCTCTGGAACTGGCTCTGGATGTAGAGACTCTTCTTGCGGTTGATAAAACTGCAGCACAGGAATGACTACTGCATCTCCCACTCTGGGCCAATCTGCAGGTAAATCCCCAAATCCGTATGTATGACCGCTTCATCACTCTCTTCCTGATTGACAACAGGGTTTTCTTCACGGAGCTTTAATGGGCCCGGACACAACTTTAAATGATCTCTAGACACAGTTGCCGTCGTTTTTCCTCCATCCTTGCTAATGGTACAGATCTTTCTGTTATCAAATTTGGAATTTTGCACGACATATGGCTCTTGTTCCCACTGATCATCCAACTTGTGCATTCTTCTTTTCCTTTTGAGCACCATTTCTCCAGGCATAAAAGGCGTAGCAGGAGCATTTTTGTTATAGTTCTTCTCTTGCTTTTCCCTTACTTTATTGAGACTGTCTTCTACGCAGGCTTGTACTCTCCTGTACTGTTCTTGTCGATTCGTGTCCCAATCTTCAGCATTGTCATCAGCCTCTGGTTCTACCACACCAAGTTCCAAATCCATTGGCAGCCTTCCTGGTCTTGCTCTCATAAGGTAGGCTGGAGTGCAGTTGGTGGAACTTACTGGTATGTGGTTGTACAAGTCGACCAGGTCAGGTAACAAGTCTGGCCACCGATTTCTTTCTTCCAGGGGTACAGATTTCAGTAAATCAATGACAATGTGATTCATCTTTTCACAAAGGCCATTGGTTTGAGGGTGGTACAGTGTTGTTCTGATCTTCTTACACCCATACAATTGACAGAATTCCTTAAACAGTTCAGCTTCAAAGGCTGGACCTCGATCAGTCAGTACCTGCTCTGGATATCCTGTAGTAGTCTGCAGAAACTTGCTTGGAAGGTTTTTGCTGCTGTCTCTGCTGTCATATCTTTGACAGGGGCGACCACCAGAAATTTGGAATAGTGATCCACCATGGTCAGGGCATATGAGTATCCCGACCTGCTTGGTGACAGCTTGACATGGTCCAATGCCACGATCTCCAAGGGACGAGTCGTCCGGATAGGCTGCAGGGGTGCCTTCTGACTACAGTAGTCTTTTCGTCTGAGGCCACAGGGTCCACAGTTCCGGCACCACTTCTCGATGGAGCTGCGCATCCCTACCCAGTAGAACCGACACCTCAACAGGGTCTCCAGCTTTTTCCAGCCAAAGTGTCCCGCTTGATCGTGGTAGGCTTCTAACACCATTTGGATGTCTGCTCTGGGGACCACTATCTGCCAAACCATCTCATGGGTCCTTGGGTCGATGTATCTCCTGCACAACTTCTCACGGTAGATGAACAACCGGCTTCTCTCATTCCACAGGAGCTTTGCTGGTATAGGTGCATCTTTCTCCAAGGAGGAACCTTCCTGTCTTATCAGCTCCTTGACACGGCTGACCACTGGATCGCTGTCCTGAGTTTCCTTCCAGCTGTGATGAGGTAAAGGGTTCAACATCTCACCACACCGCTTTCTGTAGACTCGTTGCTCTTGGACCATCCCATTTCGGTGGAACGCAGGTAGCTCGATTTCTTCCAGATCATCTGATTCTTCCTCCGTGTCAGATTCATGCGGCATTCTGGACAAGGCGTCCGCGTTAGCATTTTTACGGCCCGCCCTGTACTTGATGGTAAATTGATAGTTTGACAGCCGAGCCATCCAACGTTGCTCCATGGCTCCCAGCTTGGCTGTTTCAAGGTGCGTCAAGGGGTTGTTGTCTGTGTACGCAGTGAACTTGTTGGAGGCAAGGTAATGTTTGAATCTTTCTGTAATGGCCCAGACCAGCGCCAGGAATTCCAGCTTGAAGCTGCTATAGTTTTCCGGGTTCCTCTCAGTTGGCCTGAGCTTTCTGCTTGCATACGCGATGACTTTTTCTTGGCCATTCTGCTTCTGACTGAGGACCGCTCCCAATCCCTCGTTACTGGCATCGGTGTACAGCAGGAACGGTTGGCTGTAATCTGGGTAGGCTAAGATTTCATCGCCTGTCAGAATCTCTTTCATCTCTTTGAATGCCTCAGCTTGTTCTTTACCCCAATTGAATGGAGGGTTTCTGCTCTTGAGAGGTTGTCCTACCAGGAGGTCCTGTAAAGGCGCCGCTTTCTTGGTGTAATATTTTACAAACCTCCTGTAGTAACCTGTTAGTCCCAGGAACTGACGCACCTCCTTGAGATTCTTCGGCTCCAGCCATTTCTGGATGGCTGTGACCTTTTCGGGGTCCGGCGCTACTCCTTCGGAACTGACAATATGTCCCAAGTACTGTACCTTTCGTTTGAGCAGATGGCACTTTGAGGGCTTCAGTTTCATCCCATACTTGGACAGTGACTCGAATACCTCTGCCAGGTGCTTCAGATGATCCTCATATGTCTTGGAGTACACAATTACGTCGTCCAGGTACAGCAACACGGTTTCAAAATTGAGATGTCCCAGGCAGCTCTCCATCACTCTCTGGAATGTTCCTGGGGCACTGCTGAGGCCAAACGGCATTCTGTCAAACTCACAGAGTCCCATTGGGGTGGTGAAAGCAGTTTTCTCCCGATCCTCCTCAGCCACAGCTACTTGCCAGTACCCACTAGTGAGGTCGAGGGTAGAAAAGTAGTTAGCCGTTTTCAAAGCAGCTAAGGATTCCTCAATGCGTGGTAATGGGTATGCATCTTTATGTGTTATGCGATTTACTTGTCTGTAATCTACACACATTCTCATGCTACCATCCTTTTTCTTAACTAAACTAGAGGTGCTGCCCAGGGGCTACAACTATCCCTTATCACCCCGGCTTCCTTCATGTCACGCAACATTTCCTTAGCTTTCTGATAGTGGGCTGGAGGTATAGGCCTGTACCGCTCTTTGATGGGAGGATAACTGCCTGTAGGGATATGATGCTGTACTCCCTTAATTGTCCCAAAGTCAAGTGGGTGTTTGCTAAATACTTGTGCGTACTCTTGTACCACCCGTAGTACCCCCTGTTTCTGGTGGACGGAAGTGGTGTCTGTCCCTATATGAAGCTGCTGACACCAATCCGCTACCGGGGTTGCCGGATCATTATCCTCCTGTAATGTATGTGGTACAGTTCATATAGCGTCTTGTGCTTGGGTGCGATGAAAATACTTGAGACACAGGTTGATAAAGAAAGTCTTGTATTGCTTCATACAAATTGGCAAAAATAAACACACAGGTTGCAAACACAGAAGCAGGAGACACAGCAGGCCAGAGTAATCTAAGCTCAGCAATAACTCTCCACAACAGATTCAGATCTTCTTCTCTGTTACCGCAAGTCCATGCAAACGTGAGGCTCTCAAGAGCAGAGTTCAGAGTCCACAAGTGCTTCAGAGTTCCTCAGTAGGAATGGCTGGAGTACAAGGTCCAAGGCTTCAGGAGTCAGAACACAGGTTCACTGCAGGCTAGATTCTGAAGCACTGATTGCTCAGCTGTGGCTGTTTAAGAAGCAAACGGAGAGAATCAGGGCGGGAACATGCAAGCTGGAAAACTCCATTTTAACTGAGGGCAAGATAGCTGCAGCAAAACAGAAAGCAAAATGGCCGACGAACAAACTGAGTTTCAGAAACAGATACACAGAACCTTACATTACTCCCCCCTTAGGACAACCTCCGGATGACCTCAGACCAGGCTTGTGTGGGTACCTCTGATGAAACTGACGGAGCAAGCGAGGAGCATTAACGTTATTGACTGGCTCCCATGAGTTGTCCTCCACTGGGTAGCCCTGCCATTTAATCAGATATTGTAACTGATTTCTATACAACCTGGAATCTAAAATCCTTTCCACCACAAATTCTTCCTGACCATCGACTAGCACTGGGTCAGGGCAAGGAGAAGAACGTCCAGGAAACGTATTGGGTGTCGCAGCCTTTAGTAGGGATACATGAAAGACAGGGTGGATTCTCATAGTTCTGGGCAATTGAAGACGACAAGCAACGGCACTTATAATCTTACTGATTTTATAGGGTCCAATGTACTTATGTCCCAACTTAGACGATGGAATCCTTAACTTAAGATTTCTGGTTGACAGCCAGACCAGGTCTCCTACCTTAAAAGCTGGTGCAGGTTTACGAAATTTATCTGCTGCCTTCTTGTACCTTTCCTGAGCCGATTCCAGATTCTCCTTTAGAAGATCCATATTCTTCTGTAAAGTCGTGACTCTTTCAGCCACTGCTGGCAAAGGCGTCTCTATGGGAAATCGTGGTAGAATGTTAGGATGATAACCTAGATTAGAGTAAAAAGGAGACTGTTTAGTGGAGGCACTCTGAGAGTTGTTGTAAGAGAACTCAGCCAATGGAAGTAGATCCACCCAATCATCCTGTAGGTGGCAGATAAAGCAGCGGAGATACTGCTCCAGGGTTTGATTGGTTCGTTCGGTTTGTCCATTAGTCTGGGGATGAAAAGCAGAAGAAAGGTTTACTTTAATGTCCAATGCTGCACAGAAATTTTGCCAAAACCTAGAAGTGAATTGCACCCCTCGATCCGAAATAACCTCATCCGGTACTCCATGTAAACGAAACACATCTTTAATCATCAAATCTGATGTCTGTTTTGCAGTGGGTAAGCCGACACAAGGGATAAAATGAGCTGCCTTTGTTAAACGGTCAACCACCACTAGAATAGTGTTCTTCCCTTGAGAGGTTGGTAATTCCACAATGAAGTCCATAGAAATGGATCCCCACGGGCGGGACGGGGTGGGAAGAGGCTGTAACAGACCAGTTGGTGAAGAGCGAGGTGTTTTGCATCTTGCACAAACCTCACACGAAGTGACATAGTCCAAAACATCCTTCCTACAAGTGGGCCACCAAAAGAAACGAGAAAGAAATTCCTGTGTCTTTAGAATTCCTCTATGCCCGGCTATTTTGGAATCGTGAATGAGTTGCAATACTCTCAATCTGACTGTTTCAGGTATATACAGACGTTGTCCCAGAATCCACACACCATTCTTAAAGACAAGACTTACGTCCCTTGGGGGTTGAGCCAAAAAAGAATCCGCATGGTATGCTTCCTTGATGTCTTTAATTAGGTCTTGATGATGAATCACTCCTAGGAATCTAGAGTCAGGAAGAATAGTCTTAGGAGGAGTAATTGGACGTGTCTCTGCTGAGTAAATCCTAGAGAGTGCATCAGCCTTTCCATTGCGCGATCCTGGTCTATAAGAAATAATAAAATTAAATTGGTTTAAGAAAAGATTCCAGCGAGCCTGGCGAGGAGTCAGGCACTTAGCCGACCTGATAAACTCAAGATTACGATGGTCTGTCAGAACGACTATTTGCTGTGCAGCTCCTTGAAGAAGGTGTCTCCATTCTTTGAAGGCGGCAATAATGGCCAACAACTCTCTATTGCCCACATCGTAGTTCTTCTCAGCCGAAGACAACTGCTGGGAAAAGAAGGCACAGGGATGCAAGACATTCTTCTCACCTGTTCTCTGAGAGAGTATAGCTCCCACGGCACAGTCTGAAGCATCCACCTCTATTATGAAGGCAAGCTCTGGGTTGGGATGTACTAGGATAGGTGCAGTGGTAAATTTATCTTTTAGACGGGAAAATGCTTCCTGGGCTTGGGGAGTCCAGGAGAACTTAGACTCTTTCCGGGTAAGTTGGGTGATAGGTGACACTACCTCAGAGAAATTTCTAATGAAACGTCTATAGAAGTTTGCAAACCCGATGAAGCGCTGTACCTCCTTCACATTTCTAGGACTTGGCCAATCATTGATGGCTTGGGTTTTACTTCCATCCATACTAATTCCTTGTGTAGACAGTACATACCCAGAAATTGAATTTCGGTCTTATGGAATTCACACTTTTCAAGCTTGATGTAAAGATGATTTTGTCTTAGACGTTCCAAGACCATTCTCACATGTCCATGATGTTCCTCTGTGGAGTTAGAAAAAATTAAAATATCATCCAAATAAATTACCACGAATGTATCTAGGAGATCCCTGAAGATGTCATTCACCAAGTGTTGGAAAGTGGCTGGGGCGGTACTCAGACCAAAAGGCATAACCAGATATTCAAAGTGTCCATAGCGTGACCTGAATGCAGTCTTCCATTCATCCCCAGGTCTAATACGGACTAAGTTATAGGCCCCACGAAGATCTAGTTTAGAAAAAATTTGGCATGTCGCACTCTCTCCAATAACTCAGGGATTAAAGGCAATGGATAACGGTTTCTAATAGTAACCTTATTGAGTTCCCTATAGTCTACGCATGGTCTCAGGGATCCATCTTTCTTCTTTACAAAGAATATGGGTGCCCCTGCAGGAGATGAAGAGGGGCGTATGAAGCCCTTGGCTAGATTTTCGTCTATGTACTCTTTTAAAGCCTTCAGCTCGGGCCCCGCCAGGGGTAGATCTTACCAAAAGGTATCTCTGCTCCAGGCAATAATTCAATTGGACAATCATATGGACGGTGAGGAGGAAGCTGGTCAGCGTTCTTCTTGTCACATAAATCCACATAGTCCTGGTATACAGCTGGTAGTTCAGGGACTGGCATGGTTCCTTTAGGAACAGAGCAAGCTGAAATTTTTGGACTCATCTGTTTCTCTGGAAAGTGTAATTCCTTGGTCTCCCAGTTAATGGTAGGATTCTGAGCCTGCAGCCATGGTAGCCCTAGAATAATGGGAAAGTGAGGAGAAGAGATAAGCATAAAGGACAGTTTCTCTTGATGATCTTTACCCATAAGAACCTTTAAAGGCTCTGTTTCCTGATCCACTGGTCCAGAGGTCAGCAGGGAGCCATCCACAGTTTCCATCTGTACTGGAGTAGCCTTCTTCACTGAACGTATTCCCTGTTTTAGAGCAAAGGAGACATCCATAAAATTTCCACTTGCACCTGAGTCGATCATAGCAGAGCTAGACACCCAGGCTGAGTCAACCCAGAGTTTGATGGAAAGAAAACAGTGAGAATTGTTTTTCTTACAACTCAGCTGGGACACCGCTGAGGAAACTTGAAAGATGGCAGCATTTACACAGTCAACGTCCTCAGAGGTAACGGAGTTTAAGTCCGAGAAATCAAGATCTGTTGCTGCAGCCCTCTCTGGAGCCTGAGGCTCGGACCTGACAGATCCCCTCTCGCAACACTCACAATGAATGAGTGCTGCAGTAGTCTTGCGAGAACGGCTGGGACAGTTAATAATAAAGTGCCCTGACTTACCACAATAAAAACATAGATTCTCCTTAAAACGATGTTCCTTGCGTGCATCACTAACCCGTCGTAGTAAAGAGTCTACCTGCATGGGTTCAGGTTCAGGTTCCCGTGTAATCCTATTCAAAGGTTCCTTAGCTGGAGAGGAAGGTAGGAAAAGGTTAGTACGATTGCTTTCGAACCATCTCTCTTGCCTGCGTTCAGTTAAACGAGTATCAATACGGATGCAGTAGTTAATAAAGTCACCTAACGCAGTGGGAGGGTCGGCACGAGCAAGTTCATCCTTAATCAGTGGGGATAACCCCTTTCGAAAAATAGATTTTTTGGCGGAATTGTCCCAGGTGGTATCAAGGGCCCATCTCCTGAAATCCAAGGCATATTCAGCTACCGAGTGCTTACCTTGGCGCAAAGCTAACATGGCTGCTTCAGCTGTTGCACCTCGATTGGGGTCATCAAACACCTGCCCCATGGCTGAAATAAAATCATCAAGGTGATTCAAACAATCATCCTCAGTCTCAATCAGAGGGTTTGCCCATATCAAAGCCTTGTTGGTAAGCAACATAATTATAGTAAGCACCTTAGATCGTTCAGTAGGAAATTTGAAGCATGTGCAGAAAAAAAAAGATTACATTGATTAACAAATCCCCTGAATTTTTCACGTTCACCACCAAAACGAAAAGGGGGCAACTTGGGAATCCCAGAACTCGGGGCCACGGCAGGAGCCTGGACTCGCCCCTCCAGAACCTCAATCCTGGCTCGCAAATCCTGGGTAGTCTGTCCAACCACTTGCAAATTGTGATTATTTAGGTCCTGAAGATTTGTAAAACGGGTCTTTAAATTCTGCAAATCTGCAAGGATATTATCAGTCACTCCGCAAAGTTCCTTTATGCGGGCCTCCATTTTCCAGATCTTTTAAGACAGGATACTGGAAGAAGAGAGAAAAAAAAAAAAACAATAGTGTTCACCTGTGGCAACACTGAAGAAAGAAAAAACTTTAAGGGAACTGCTCACCTGGAATGGTTGTGAGAAGTCACAACCACTATCATCACAGAAAGCTTTCAACCAGACATCTGATATCCAGAGTTTCAGCAGACAAAGAAGAGAAAAAAAAAAAAAAAAAAAAACAATAGTGTTTACCTGTGATAACACTGCAGAAAAAAAAACTTAAGGGAATTGCTCACCTGGAATGGTTGTGAGAAGTCACAACCACTGTCATCACAGAAAGTACAACCGGACATCCGATATCCACAGTACAGCAGACAAGCCTTTCCAGACCCAGCAGACACTAACGTTTGGCTTCAGAATCTTGTAATGTATGTGGTACAGTTCATATAGCGTCTTGTGCTTGGTGCGATGAAAATACTTGAGACACAGGTTGATAAAGAAAGTCTTGTATTGCTTCATACAAATTGGCAAAAATAAACACACAGGTTGCAAACACAGAAGCAGGAGACACAGCAGGCCAGAGTAATCTAAGCTCAGCAATAACTCTCCACAACAGATTCAGATCTTCTTCTCTGTTACCGCAAGTCCATGCAAACGTGAGGCTCTCAAGAGCAGAGTTCAGAGTCCACAAGTGCTTCAGAGTTCCTCAGTAGGAATGGCTGGAGTACAAGGTCCAAGGCTTCAGGAGTCAGAACACAGGTTCACTGCAGGCTAGATTCTGAAGCACTGATTGCTCAGCTGTGGCTGTTTAAGAAGCAAACGGAGAGAATCAGGGCGGGAACATGCAAGCTGGAAAACTCCATTTTAACTGAGGGCAAGATAGCTGCAGCAAAACAGAAAGCAAAATGGCCGACGAACAAACTGAGTTTCAGAAACAGATACACAGAACCTTACACCTCCGCTGGTTGGCGGGAGGCTAAGGACTCGGTTGTAAGGATAGAATTGTTATCTACGGCATGTAATTTAGCAACTGTGGCATAACGTGGTAAATTTACTTCATCGTCTCCCCAGTTGAGAAGTCGTACTGGTACTCTCCCATTTATTACTTCCACTACCCCCCTAGCAGTCAAGAGTGTAGGTCTGTGCTCTGAACGATGGGGCTCTACTACTGCTTGGTAGTTCTGTCCTCTCAGACCTATGGCTGCTCTACACCATATTAACATTTCACTCATTGGGGGTATTACAATGGGATTCGGGTCCGTGACCCGTACATTACCAATTTCACCATCTGTAAGCTTTGCTTGCTGCTGGCACATCAGGGCCCGGATCTCCCTCTGGATCACTCCCTTTTGCTTTGGCTTGGCAACTTCAGCGAGCTGTTGGAGCAAAAACACAACTTCTCCCAGACAGTTACTGATAATGTTAGTACCCAAAACCACATTTAAGCCGTTTTCCTCATTTACAGTCTTTACTACTAGAAGTCCCTGATCCTCCAACTCCACTCTGCCCACCTTTACGTTCACGTTTTTTGGCTCCGAGTACTTCAACAGGGAGACCATTAGTGGCGTACACTGTAAAGTCAGGGTTCGGGGGCTGGAGACTGTCCATGGACCAAAATTTATTATAAAGGACATCAGGTATGATGGTCACCTGAGATCCAGTGTCCAGCAGTGCAGGGATTGCAATCCCGTCCAGAATTATGGACAGGTAGGGCCGTCCTCCCACAAATCTGCGGTTCCAGTCTAAGGGGCCTGATGAGTCTACTCCTGGGTGTTGGCCCTCGGACCCAGGATCGGCTCGTTTAAAGGACATTGCTGAGCCATATGACCTTTTTGGTTGCAGCGGTAGCAGATGATCTCTCGGCGAGGATGGTGCTGATCAGGAGTCGCTCCTGGGGGTGGCGGGGTCCTCCTCCGGTGAGGCGACGTCCTCCATTTCTTCCGGTTCATCCAAGGGACATCCTCTGGACAGTCGGCTAGTAGGATCTTTCCTCCTTCTTCTTTCCGCAGTTGCAGGGCATTCATTACAGTGGCCAGGTTTTTAGTCAGCTGGCGCACTTCTGAGCGCAGACATTCCAACTCACTAGGGGGCGCCACCTGCGTTTTGGCTTCTGCCACCTGCGGGGAAAAGGTGGGTACTGCCGACTTTAGAGTGGCTTCACCCGGTTGATACTGAGTTGCCACCTCAGGCTTTTCCAAGGGTCGCAGTCCTTTTATTGCCATGTCCTTTAGGGCATCAAAGGTGGCATCAGGATGATCCAAGGACCACCAGTTTACAGTCCTGCCTTCCGCTGGAGACCTCAGTCCCCGTACAAATTGTTCTTTCAACATTTGCTTTCATCAATGGCACTTGTAGGGTTAGCCTGTTTGAGAGCTCGTAGGGCCCCCTGTAGTTGGCAGGCGTAGTCCCTAATACTGTCACCTGGTCTCTGGGAGCACTGATAAAATGCCATCCGGAGATCCGTTTCTGTGCGGTCCTCAAAGATGGCCTGTAGCTTTAAGAGAATCGCAGGTACCGACTCCTGGTCTGCAGTGGTCCAAGTCTCTACTTCTCTCTCAGCCGCACCAGCTAACTGTCCTATTAGCACTGCAGCTTTTTGCTTCTCAGTCATTGAGTACATGTCCAGAATACTACATATTTTCCGTTTAAACCCTGGCAGGGTGTCTGGCTCGCCGCTGTACTGAGGGAGCCACTTCGCTCCAGGCATGTATGGGAGCGTTAACGGCATGAGTGGGACCACAGGACCAGGTGAGGGGCCTGCACCTCCATCCTGCACTACAACGCCAAGCGGTGGGCTATTGGGGCCACCGGCTGGGGCCGCTCTGTCTGCCGGTTTCTGCGACATGTTGGGGCCCCCTGTTCAATCGGAGCCTACCTTTTTTTTCAAAGGCTGCAGCGCCGCAGGCACAGCGGTGGAGACAGGACCTTTGTCGCTGGCGCTCTGATGTCAGAGCGTTCACTTCCGCTCTCACAGGACCTGCCGCCGCGTCAGCGTTGGGGGCGTGTCCAGGCAACAGCGCGCTCTTTCAGGTACGCCCCCCTTCTTCACCAGCGCCTTAGGGCGCGAATATGGCGGCAAAAATGGCGGTAAAATGGCACCAAATACAGCAAACAGTCTTTTTCACAAAACAGTTCAATAGGCAACACAGGACTCACAAATTGTAAGCTTCGTATCCTGTTCGTGACGCCAAGTTTAGATGACTCGCACCACATTGGTGTGGTACCAGGGCTATGGGTACTCGGCACCGAGCCCATTGATTTCTATGGGAGATGTCACTGGCAGCGGGACTCGGTCCGTGGCCCTGGCGGTCATGCAATGGGGGATATTTACAGGGGATTTGTAGTTAGTTCGTGACGCCACCTGTGGTGTCTGATCAATTGGACCACCGCTGCTATATGGATCTTCACAGGGGATGTTATGGGGCAGCTAGATGGTAGGTCTCCCACAGGTGAGACCGGTCCCTGGAAGTCTATGGTGATGCAGGGTGTAGTAAATGAAACAGTCTCACACAAGGCAATCTCTTTCCATACCTTTACTTGCAGATGTTTCAGGCAGGTCCCGGGGAGCTGGTCGGGGTGGAGAATGCACATTCAGGATCACCGCTGAGCAGGTTAGAGGCCTCCTTTACTTCATATGTATGTGAGTCCAACTTGCATGAAGCGAAGTTAACTCTGCAATCTCCAGCTTACTCAATAGCTGCAACGCCCGGCCGACATTGTGGTGGAGCCTTCTATGTCTCTGATTATCAGAAGTTGAGAGAACTAAGTCCCTACTTTTGTAGCGTCCCACTCAAGGTCCTTGTTCCCCCTGACTCCGTTTACGTATCAGCGCTTAGGGCTACCTTCTGCGACCTGTAGTCCAGAAAGCCTCCGGTTATCTTGTTACTAGGCGTGAAGCGCTAGCAACGCTTCGGACCCCGGTGTCCGGTGAATTAGTGCAGGTAATCTGGTACCTGGTGCACTAGCATCTATCTTCTCCACTGTGCCCTTCGCCCTGCTCTCGCTCTTAACATAAGCACTTGTAGCTTTGATGGAAATGTCAGCTTTCTCCAGAGCTCACTGAACAGCTCTCCGTATCCTCCAAGTCCAGACTGAACTGACACTGAACTGCACTGTCCTAAGACAGGAAGCTATCTCAATGATCTCAACTGTCCTGAGACAGGAAACTGACTGCTCTGAGCTCTTCTCAGACAGGAAACTATCTGACCGGGAATGACTCACTCCTGAGTCTCCCAAGGCTTGAATGGCTGACTGCTACGTGTCACTACCTCTTATACCCCTAGTGGGTGTGTCTGAAAATGTGAGTGACGTGAATGGATATCAAGCTTTTCGATTACCTTCCTGTGCATTCTCCTGGATTATGTGTGCCTGACATAGCTGGGCCACACAACAGCATAATAAACCATTAACCATAGCATATGCATAGCAACAACACAAGGAACCATTGACATGGCATATCATCAAACAGCAAACATATTGGAGTTGGAGTTTATTACCTGAAGTTATGAGCAATGTGTAGAGGTTAAACACACCAGTCTCTCTGCCCCAACGCGCACGTTTTGCCCTGCTTCTTCAGGGGACGTGTCTCTTATGAAGCCTGCAATTGCATTATGGGTGTGATAATGAGGTGTCAGAATGAAACCCTCCTTAGGCTGACCACCATGGTATATAACTGATTAAACTGCTGCAATTGGAGCTGGTTTCAACCTTAGAAGTGGGAGTCTGCCGGGGTATGTAAACTTTTAAGCACAAATATATTATACATATATATATTATATATATATATACATATACATATATATATATATATATATATAGTGCTCAAAAGTTTACATACCCTGGCAGGATTTTTGCTTTCTTGGCTTTTTTCCAGAAAATATGAATGTTAACACCAAAACTTTTTCTCCACTCATGGTTAGTGGTTTGGTGAAACCATTTATTGTCAAACTACTGTGTTTTCTCTTTTTAAATCATAATGACAAAACAAAACATCCAAATAACCCTGATCAAAAGTTTACATACCCTGGAGGATCCTGCCAGTGCAATAACTGAACCTGTGTCCGAGACATTCGGTGAGAATTTCATGTCAATAGAACCAGAAATATAGTTACTGAGAAAACTGGTGACGTGTTCAATACTTATTTCACCTGCAGTTTATATATCTGACACATGCCTTTCATGATGAGCTCAGCTCCATACATGTGCAAGCAACATCTCCTGTGCATGTATAGCAGATGTTAGGAAGGAGTTAAAAAGAGTTAGGTATGGATGGATCTTACTTGCCCTTTCATTTTCATAAGCCTAAGTCCAGGAGAGGTACATGTGTTAGTATTGGGTCCGATCTGAAATAGTTGTCTTGTCAATGGCAGATGGGTTCACATAACTTGATCCAGATGTGTGTTAAAATCCTCACATTTATAAGTATAGTCTATGTAGCAGTAATTCAATTAAAATTTTAGTGCACTCAGCGATTCGATTGCATACAGCCATAAAGATTATCACAAAGTCTTTGAGATTCTTATAAAGTAGCACAACAGTATATTTTGTTGCTTGTAAAATAAGTCGCCAGAAGTATTCCAACCAGGGTCGCACTGGCCACAGGAAAATCTGAGAATCCTCCAATGGGCCTCCCTGACCAGCACCATAACCCCTGCCTTCTTCACATTAGTGCCTGCTCTGCCCTGTTGTATTCCGATTGCGTGCACCAAGCAGTGAGTGCGTTACTCCATACCGGTGTCGGAGGGCCATCTGCACTGCTCAGCAACAAGTAATGTGAAGTGAGTGCTTTCTCATCACCTGCTGCCAGCTTGATCTCATTGCACTCACTGCTCTCTCACAACACTGTAGAGGCTAGAATGGAGTTGATTTTTTGAGGGAATGATGTCACTGGATGGGACAGGGCCTCATTCAGTCCAGTGAAGACCCGATAGAAAGAAGCAGCGATGAGCTAAGGTTGCTGGATTTGAGAAGAGGGAAAAGAGGAGCTGCACCATGGACCTGTGTACAGATGGGAACTGAGAGCCAGGACTCAGTGTGAGTGCTCTGAGGATGCATTTTGGAAAAGGTTGATGTAACTTGAGTGGGGCTGCATAGGGAAGATAATGATGAGGGCTGTGTGCAGAAGGGGGATGATGAGGGCTGTGTGAAGAAGGGGAGGATGAGGGGCTGTGGGGAGAAGGGGGGTTGATGATGAGGGGCTGTGTGGAGAAGGGTTATGATGAGAGGCTGTGTGAAGAAGGGGGCTGATGTTGAGGGGCTATGTGAAAAAAGGGGGGATGATGAGGTGCTATGCATCAGAATTGGCACATCTAATAGATGTGCCTTTTCTGGGTGGCTGTGGGCTGCTGTTTTTAGGTTGGGGGAACAATATCAATGGCCCCTTACAAGCATGAGAATACCAGCCCCAGCTGTCTGCTTTAGCTTGGCTGTTTGTCAAAAATGGGATCCCGCTTCGTTTTAAAAAATTAATTTATTTAAATAATTAAAAAAAAAGCATAGGGACCTCTCTATTCTTGATAAACAGCCTTGCTAACCGTGAAGGTTGCAGCCCTGAGCTATCAGTTTTGCCTGGCTGGTTATCAACAATGCAGGGGAACCCACTCCGTTTGTTTAATTACTCATTTAGCACGCAGGCTGATGAATACTCCCATCAGCTGCTCCCACTTGCTGTTATTAGCAGGCATAGGCTGATGGGAGCAGTAGTCCTATTAGCTGACGCTAGTGACTGGAGGTAAACTTTATACCTCCGCTCACAGCTGCAAGCTCACTCTGTCATTTGGCATCATGGGATTTGTGGCTGTATGACCGGCGGTAATGATTTTACCACCAATCAGAAGCAGTGTTTGACAGACTAGCAAACACTGGATGTTCGAACCCACCATTCAAGTGAATGAGTCCGGGTACTGTTCTGGTACCCGAATCCAAACTTTTTTTTAACTTGTACGTCCGAAACCACCGGGCCCGAACATCCAAGGTTCCTGCCCATCTCTAATCCCGTGTCTAGTGTGTGACTGGTGTGTGTCATGTGTCTAGTATGTGACTGGTGTGTATGTATCCTGTGTGTAGCGTGTGACTGGTGTGTATGTTTCCAGTGTGTGTGGTGTGTGACTGGTGTGTATCTATCCTGTGTCTAGTATGTGACTGGTGTGTATGTGTCATATGTCTAGTGAGTGTATGTGGCACGTGTCTAATTAATACAATCTTTCTGTGCTTATAGAATATAATTGTTCTCGACAGCACTTGTCTTGTTTACGCAAAATTATCTGCTAGCGAAAAAGATTTTTTTAAATCAAGCATAAAAATCAATGCACCCAACAAATGAGCGTTTTACTGGTTTGTCAGGTAATTGTTTTGACAGGTATATAGTTGGAAAAAAATCCCTGATTATCAGCTTGACTAGATGGAAGCTAAGGGAAGACTCTGCAGCTAGTACCCCTTAAGCATGGTGGGCCCCAAGAATGATTTTTTCTGGTGGGCCCAAACTACTCCAGTCCGACACTGATTCCAACAGTGTATTTTGTTTCCTCCGAACTCTGTTGCATCTTCACACTTTGAACTGTTCATTGTGCGCATCTATATCATGTGATCCTTGTCTGACCACCTGTCCAGTACATTATCTCCTGTGTAGACAGATCAGTCTCTGACTTCCTGTAGACAAAAGGATGTCATCATCACTTACATAATAAGTCTGACCAGCTCTCAGACATCTTCTTTCCACACTAAATTCCACCTTTCTTGTTTATCTGGTTTGTCACACATGAAGCTGAAGATACCATTTCTGGTTTATGTAAAAGCGCAATGTTTTAAAAGCCTATACAACAATTAGCAGCAGTCATATAACTCCCCTGGTTCAAGCTACCTGTTTATGCTATCTGTGTGTGCTGCGTGCAGAATCTCAAATGTATCCTATGAGATGAATCTTCACACTGATTTTCCCTGCCTCCTGCTTGTAAGAGTTGGCATATGGCAGCACGGTGGCTTAGTGGTTATCACTACAGCTTTGAGGTGTTGGTGGACCTGGGTTCAAAACCAACTAAGGACAACATCTGCAAGGCGTTTGTATGTTCTTCCTGTTTTTGCTTGGGAATCCTCTGAGTACTCTTGTTTCCTCCCACACTCCATAGGGAACTTAGATTGTTAGCCCCACTGGGGACAGCGCCAATAATGTCTGTAAATCGCTGGGGAATTAATGGCGCTGTATAAGTGAGTAAAATAAATAAAAATGAATAGTGAAAACCGTCACAAGCAAGGAGCTACAAGACAGGCTAAAACTGCATATATAGGATACAGTGACACTCTGCATTGTGAGGTAGGTGACAGCAGTTCCCATGTACACTGTGTTCCAAATTATTATGCAAAAATTGTTTAGGAGTGATAAGGTAAGAATTTTTTAGTTTGTCAGTTAAACTCATTGATGGTGATGTGTGTCAGGGCTCTTTATATCACTGTAAGCAATTGCATATATGAATTTTTATTGTCCAGGATAGTATGCAGGGAAGAACGTTTCGGTCACACGACCTTCATCAGCTACCCTGTGAAGTAACAACCAGCGTCCTATATTCAATTAAATTCTGATGGACCGGTGTTTAATTGAATATAGGACGCTGGTTGTTACTTCACAGGGTAGCTGATGAAGGTCGTGTGACCGAAACGTTCTTCCCTGCATACTATCCTGGACAATAAAAATTCATTATTATCCAAAGTTGAGTGCAGAGTTTTCTAATATATATTGTGGTTTGGGCACCTACTCTTGCACCCTCTAAGGGCTGTGCATACGTTTCTACTATTACATGTAAGCAATAACAGACACCTGTGCTAATTAGTTTGGCAGGTGTGTCCAATGAAAGGCAAGACTACTTAAGAAGGCTGTCCCACATTATTAAGCAGCCTACATTTTCTGCCAAAATGGGAAAGAAAAAGGATGTGTCGGCTGCTGAGAAGCAACAAATTGTGGAGTGTTTAGGTCAAGGCATGACTACAATCAACATTGCCAAGACACTTCATCGTGATCATCGCACAATCAAGAAGTATGTAGCTGATTCACAGTACACACGTGTGCGTGCTGATAAGGGAAAATTGAGGACTCTTTCCTACAGGCAATTACGTCAGGTTAAAAGAGCAGCGGCAAAAAAGCCTTGTCATAGCAGCAGACAAGTTTTTGAAGCTGCTGGTGCCTCCAACGTCCCCCGAACAACAAGATGCAGGGTCCTTCAGAGGTTTGCAGCTGTGCGTAAGCCATCCTGTCGACCTCCTCTATCCACTGCACACAAGCAGAAACGGCTCCAGTGGGCAAAACAATACATGAAGACTGACTTCAAAACTGTTTTGTTCACCGATGAGTGCCGTGCAACGCTCAATGGTCCAGATGGATGGAGTGGAGGATGGCTGGTTGATGGACACCCCATGCAAACACGGCTACAGCGCCAACAAGGAGGAGGTGGAGTAATGTTTTGGGCTGGAATCATGGGGAGAGAGATTGTCGGCCCCTTTAGGATCCCTGAAGTGGTAAAGATGAACTCCATAGTGTATGTTGAGTTTCTCAAACAGCACTTCCTGCCATGGTTCAAGAAGAAGAACCGTGCATTCCGCAGTGAGATCATTTTCATGCATGATAATGTACCGTCTCATGCTGCACATAACACATCTGCTTCTCTGGCTACTATGGGCATAAAAGGGGACAAACTTATGGTGTGGCCCCCATGCTCCCCTTACCTCAACCCCATTGAGAACCTCTGGAGCATCATCAAAAGGAGTGTCTATGATGGCGGGAGGCAGTTCACATCTAAGCAACAGCTCTGGGAGGGTATTCTGTCCTCATGCAAAACAATTGAAGCAGAAACCGTCCAAAACCTGACAAATTCAATGGAAGAGAGAATTCAGAAGCTCCTTTCGAACAAGGGGTCCTATGTGCAAGTGTAACATCACCTAGAATAAAGTTTTGAGTTGAAAACTGTTTGATTTCAGTTTGTAAGAACCTGCTAATGCTTATAATTTCAAAAATGACCATTTTTTTGTTCTTTATTAAAATGAAAAGGTTGAAAACTCTGCTGTGCATAATAATTTGGAACATGCATTTTGAGTGCAGTTTGAGTGTTTTATTTTTTAAAAAAAATATACTGTTATCATAGGCAGTTTGAACAAAAACCTTTCAATTGTACTCTAATAGTTATTTGACTGAAAAATTACAATGACTGCAATTCATATACCGTATATACTCATGTATAAGCCGACCCGTGTATAAGTCGACCCCCCTAATTTTGCCACAAAAAACTGGGAAAACTTATTGACTCGCGTATAAGCCTAGGGTGAAAAATGATTATGCCCCATATGATGCTCCACAGATTATGCCCCCATATGCTGCACAGATTATGCCCAATATGATCCACAGATTATGCCTCCATATGCTCCAGATTATGCCCAATATGCTTCAGAGATTATGCCTCCATATGCTCCAGATTATGCCCCCATATATTCCACAGATTATGCCCCCGTATGATCCACAGATTATGCCCCCGTATGCTCCAGATTATGCCCCCATATGTTCCACAGATTATGCCCCCATATGCTCCAGATTATGCCCCATATGTTCCACAGATTATGCCCCATATGCTCCATATTATGCCCCCATATGTTTCAGATTATGCCCCCATATGTTCCACAGCTTATGCCCCCATATGCTCCAGATTATGCCCCCATATGTTCCACAGCTTATGCCCCCATATGCTCCAGATTATGCCCCCATATGTTCCACAGTTTATGCCCCCATATGCTCCAGATTATGCCCCATATGTTCCACAGCTTTTGCCCCATATGCTCCATATTATGCCCCCATATGCTCCAGATTATGCTTCCATATGCTGCACAATTATGCCCCATAGTATAGGTCCCTTATGCTGCTGCTGCTGCAAAAAAAATAACATACTCACCTCTCGTCGCTTGGGGCCAGGTGCCGGTGTCCTGAGCAGGCGGTGACAGCGGCGCGCTATGGGGGACAGGTGCCGGTGTCACCGCTCGCTCAGGACCCCGGCACCTGAGATATTTACCTGTCCTCTCTGCACCGCTGCGCTGCTCCCTCGGTCTGACTCCTCTGGCTGTGGATGATCTGGCAGGGGGCAGGGCGTGCACTAATGACGTCATCGCACCCTCTGCCTGAACATTCACAGCCAGAGGAGTCAGACCGAGGGAGTAGCACGCAGCGGTGGACCGGGGGACAGGTAAATATCGCTATACTCACCCCTCCGCCGCGCATCTCTGCAGCCTCTCCTCTTCTCCCGGCGCTCTCCGCAGCGCTTCAGTCCTGCAGCGGTCACGTGCTACTGCTCATTAAAGTCATGAATATATGCATATTCATGACTTTAATGAGCGGTACCATGTGACCGCTGCAGGAAGGAGCCGGAGATCGTGGGAGAAGCAGGGGGCTGCAGAGACTGCGCCGGCGGAGGGGTGAGTATGATCCGACACCTCCGCTCCCCCTCCCCGCCGACCCCCGTATATGACCCGCGTATAAGCCGAGAGGGGGACTTTCAGCCCTAAAAAATGGGCTGAAAATCTCGGCTTATACATGGGTATATACGGTAGGTAATTTGGGAAAATCGGAGAAAATATTATTTGCATAATAATTTGGAACACAGTGTAATGCATTTTCAAAATCTTCCAAATAGAGTGTTAAATTAACCATTTCATGAGTCAGGTTTGTTTAAATTTCAGGCTGGAATATGTTCAAAAGAGGTCAAACAGATCTGTCTGCAGATTTTACAATGCAAACTGCACATAACATTATTATTATTGCTATTAATAAAATTTTTGTTTTCAAAATTACTTTAAATCTCTTATGAATTATGAGCTGTGACTGCTACTTTATAGCATTGGCCATATGTGAACAGTCAACTCTATCTGATGACTAAATGCACAATTATACAATTGTGGTTGAAACCAGGTAAGAACTCCTCTGATTTAACCATTGTCAGGTATAATCCTATATGCAAACATGTTATACATTATTACTACTAAGGATTTCATATCTGCATTCGGGTCTTGTGTATTCCCATTTGACGAAGATGCTTATGCAATTGCTTCTATCTGAGTGCAAAAGATGGAGTTCAGCCAGTGGTGGCAGAAGGGTAAATTATAGCTGAGACACGTTATGTAAAAGCTACATGCATGAGTTGAGCTAAAATATTTTTCTCATTTCATTTAAAGATCAATCAGACCAGATGAAGCTTGTGAGTTATTTTCTTATTTCATGTCAGTTGTCACTTGACACTGAAATGAAAATTTTGCTTTTCTAGAGAATACCACTGCATTAGGCTTAAGGATAGTAATCTATGACATTATCATACATTCACTATTTCTCACTTTTTCTTAGTATAATTTGGAAACGTGAAAGTCTGAATCTAAGTAATATTAATCTTCCGAAAGATATTATACCGAAGCATGAGACCCAATACACAGAGAACAAGGGTCCCTTCCAAAGCCATGAGATAATTCATACTTGTGTGGGCCACCAAAGGTCAGATATAAACAGTACTGAGTGCAGAAAACGAGTATAGGCATCCTGTTGGTGAAGAAGTTCTCTGGTAAGAGGCTGGAGGAGATGCCACAGAGACCTTCAAAGACATTGGATACTCTACAGATGCCAGAAACATGTCAAAAGACTTTATATTAGGAAAACTTCATCCCAATGATTGATCCAAGATCCAGAAACCAACAGAAACCTTTATTACCACTTCTGAATTTGATTCAAGATTGTGGAGTAACAGGATTATCACAGAAATATCCACTGTCATTGGTGCCTGGATGTATCATTTTTATATGGCTGAAGAGTAAAACTTGTCCACAGACTTTCCAGAATAGTTTCCGGTCCAGACCCAAAAGTCAAGCATCATGTTAAGATGGCCTATTATGTTTCTAATCTGTGCTTGTATAAAGTCAGACTTCGAGCCCTTTAAAGATATTTTATATTTAGTTTTTAAAAGGATACTGTCACGACTTGGTTGTCAGGTGACCCGGGGCGAGGGACTCCTACCCTGTCCCTAACACTAGGGGGCGCTCTAGCTAGCCTTCTTCCCCAGGTTACTTCTGAAGGTGACTATGCCAGGGCCACCAACCTTACCTTATCTCCTGTGTCTGCCCTCCCTCTGTTCCCTTCCTCCTCCCAAGTAAGAGGGGAGCAATTGTGCACCGTAGTACACCAACCAGACGAACAAGGCAACACGTACAAGGGCAACTGAAAATACCAGGCATAAAAATATTCACTCACATATAACAGAGGAATGCACCGTTGAGTGGAGGATGGGGAAAAACCAAAGTAAGAGGAGGGAAGGGAATTATCACACTTACAAACCCACGCAACAGTCACAGATAAATCCACCAAACTCCTTCTCATATAACCACCAAACAACTCTCCTCCAATCCATACAGCATAAGCTTGCTCTGATGATGTGTGTCAATCAGGACACAGATTACATAGGGAATAGGAGTGGCTAACCGTGCACAGCTGAGAGCTCAGACTCCCAGAGCTCCCAACATGATCGATTAACCTCTGTTCTGCCAAAAGAAATTAACACCATTTAAAAAGAAGGTGAAGTGCTTAATTTCAGCACAGGAGTAGAAGCAACCAGATGCTGCGGTCTTCTGGCTCCTCTTTGTTGTGGTAACCCAGTGACAGATACCTATAGTCTGGCCATGTCCTGAAATATGGATGGACTTATGAATTATGATGGAAACTGTGAATTTGTGCATACAGATCTGGTGTACACAATGATTTCTTTGTTCCCCTTACCCCTTAAAATTTTTGGACATGATCATCAAGAATCAGAAATATTCTTTAGTAGCAAATGATAAATCGGATCAAGCTATTTTACGTCTCATGCCAGGGTAAAGGTTCGTCAGATGAGCGAACAGCAGGAAGCAGAGAAGAGGGGCTTAACAGTAATTTACTTAGAGAATAATTAAATACGAATTCAAAGAAAACCTCCACGCAGTGAGGTGATTAAGCAAATGATGAATTACACAATAACCGTAACAAGAAGGGGAAAAGTGAAGGTAAAGACTTATCAATTGGAGCTCTGGTTGGGGAGTGGCTGGAACAGCTCCCGACGGCGTCGCAATCCGTGAACAAAGTCTCTGGCTCTGCTGTGTAGAAATGAGATGCACTGTCTCCTGAAGTATCCGGGTCCGGGCATCAGTTGATGCCTTCTTTCCAAGCTGCTTTCCTATTGTCCTGTAGTCCATCCCAGCCTTGTGCAGGTCTACAATTTCGTCCCTGGTGTCCTTAGACAGCTCTTTGGTCTTGGCCATGGTGGAGAGGTTGGAGTGTGATTGAGTGTGTGGACAGGTGTCTATTATACAGGTATCAAGTTCAAACAGGTGCAATTAATACAGGTAATGAGTGCAGCAAACAGGGCTTCTTAAAGGAAAACTAACAGGTCTGTGAGAGCCAGAATTCTTGCTGGTTGGTAGGTAATCAAATACTTATTTCATGAAATAAAATGCAATTTAATTGTTTCAAAATCATACAATGTGATTTTCTGTTTTTTATTTTTAGATTCTATCACTGGTGAAGTATACCTACAATAAATATTACACACCTCTCCATTCTTTGTAAGTGGGGAAAACTTGCAGAATTTGCAGTTTATCAAATACTTATTTTCTATACTGTTTTGGCTTTTTCCAGTCCAATAGCTCATCATAGTGCATAATTCCTCTAGCTTTGGAGATGGTAGTGGCCCCCTTACATCTTGGGCTCCGTACAGCTGCACAAATTTGCACCAATTTTATGTCCACCACTGATGATATGCATTCCATATCCATTCAGCACTCTACTCGGCTGTTTTGTATCAGCCTCACTGACATTGAATTGAGCTACATGGTGCATGCATGACCTTCAAACTCCTTCCCACAGCATTCAAAGCAGCCAAAAACAAAAAGTTCAGAACTCGTGTTCTAGCAATTAGTGAAGATGCTAGTGGTAGGGCCCCTTTGATCACATATTATTAGCTATCCTGTGGGTAGGCAATAAATGTTTTTTTTGGATAGGAGGATATACAGTCATGGCCAAAAGTTTTGAGAATGACACAAATATTATATTTTCACATGATCTGCTGCCCTCTGGTTTTTATGTGTGTTTGACAGATGTTTTTATCACAGACAGAAATATAATTGCAAACATATGAGTAACAAAAGCTTATATTGACAGTTAGAATGAGTTAATGCAGCAAGTCAATATTTGCAGTGTTGACCCTTCTTCTTCAGGACCTCTGCAATTCTCCCTGGCATGCTCTCAATCAACTTCTGGACCAAATCCAGACTGATAGCAGTCCATTCTTGCACAATCAATGCTTTCATTTTGTCAGAATTTTTAGGTTTTTGTTTCTCCACCTGTCTCTTGATGATTGACCACAAGTTCTCAATGGGATTAAGATCTGGGGAGTTTCCAGGCCATGGACCCAAAATCTCTATGTTTTGTTCCCTGAGCCATTTAGTTATCACCTTTGCTTTATGGCAAGGTGCTCCATCATGCTGGAAAAGGCATTGTTGATCGCCAAACTGCTCTTGGAGGGTTGGGAGAAGTTGCTCTTTGAGGACATTCTGGTACCATTCTTTATTCATGGCTGTGTTTTTAGGCAAGACTGTGAGAGAGCCGATTCCCTTGGCTGAGAAGCAACCCCACACATGAATGGTTTCAGGATGCTTAACAGTTGGCATGAGACAAGACTGGTGGTAGCGCTCACCTTGTCTTCTCCGAATGAGGCGTTTTCCTGATGTCCCAATCGAAAAGGGGATTAATCAGAGAAAATAAACTTTACCCCAGTCCTCAGCAGTCCACTGCCTGTACCTTTTGCAGAATATCAGTCTGTCCATGATGTTTTTTCTGGAGAGAAGTGGCTTCTTTGCTGCCCTCCTTGAGACCAGGCCTTGCTCCAAGAGTTTCTGCCTCACAGTGCGTGCAGATGCACTCACACCTGCCTGCTGCCATTCCTGAGCAAGCTCTGCACTGCTGGTAGCCCGATCCCGCAGCTGAAACACTTTTAAGAGACGGTCCTGGCGCTTGCTGGTCTTTCTTGGGCGCCCTGAAGCCTTTTTGGCAACAATGGAACCTCTCTCCTTGAAGTTCTTGATGATGCGATAGATTGTTGACTGAGGTGCAATCTTTCTAGCTGCGATACTCTTCACTGTTAGGCCATTTTTGTGCATTGCAATGATGACTGCACGTGTTTCTTTAGAGATAACCATGGTTAACAGAAGAGAAACAATGATGCCAAGCACCAGCCTCCTTTTAAAGTGTCCAGTGGTGTCATTCTTGCTTAATCATGACAGATTGATCTCCAGCCATGTCCTCATCAACACCCACACCTGTGTTAATGGAGCAATCACTGAAAAGAGGTTAGCTGGTCCTTTTAAGGCAGGGCTGCAATGATGTTGAAATGTGTTTTGGGGAATAAAGTTCATTTTCTAGCCAAATATTGACTTTGCAAGTAATTGCTGTTAAGCTGATCACTCTTTATAACATTCTGGAGTATATGCAAATTGCCATTAGAAAACGTGAAGCAGTAGACTTTGTAAAAATTAATATTTGTGTCATTCTCAAAACTTTTGGCCATGACTGTATGTGTTACACACCTGTCCTGGGTATTCCACTCTCTGCTTCCTTCCCTTGGGTCCACTGCCCTCTGTTGTGCTCCACGTCGGGTTTTGCAAATTGCCGGCATGGCTCAATAACATCATCTCCCTAGACTTATTTAAGGTCCATTTAGATACACACCTGTGTCTTGGGATTAAGATTTCTTGTCCCGTGTTAGGTGTGCTCCACCATCTGTGCTCTTTGTGTTTGGGCTTGCATTCATCCTTGCTGGGTTCCACTTCGTCCTTCCCGCTGTTCCTGAGATTCTAGGTTAGCCTTTACAGTCCTCGCTACCTATGCGCCTTCTTGCTTGCTGCACCAACGCCAAAGGTCCGTGTGCCCTCCAGGACCTAAGGCTTAGAGGATATATCTCACCTGATGAGCCTTAACAATATGAGTTTTTCCTTAGGAAAAATAACTTTAAGGAAAAAAAGACCCTATTTGCACCACTATTAACTTCCATAGTTGCAACCAAGTACATCATATTATATTAAGGGAACTGTTATGTCTTTAGATAGATAGTTTGGTGTTTCAGTGGTGGGGCCCCCAACAATCATGCAATTGACATACTATCATACAAACTATCCGGTGTATAGATAACTTTTTTGGGGGAGTACATCCCCTTTTAAGAGAGCATTTACACTGTTGTATATATGTGGTGCAAGATATGTACCAGTATAGCAAATATGTAATAATATCAGAAAGGTTCAAATGTTCTTCCACAGTAAAACAGAAAGAGGCGCATTGTTTTGAAGTCACATAAACCAGAAGGATAATGCAGCTATACAGTACGGATTTCCCGTATTTGTCTTTAGCTCTGATTCTTGTCTTTGGCTTCTGAAGAACCTGTTCGTACGAGGTTCTGAGTATAAAATATAAAATGAATCAATGAATTAATATGTAAAACTAATTTAATTCAAAAGAACAAAAACTTTGCGAGTTGCTTGTTAAATCAGAGTAACTAGATTTTTGCTTCACAATGAAAGTATTTAGGTTTTAATATTCCAACACAAACAGCATTGATTGGAAAGGAAATTATTTTTGCTCCACTCCCGCAAATTTCTTTTGTCAAGCACGAACAAATCCTTAATTAAAGTTTGTGTGGAATTAGGGCAGTGGAAACTAAAGAATAGAAATCAAAATGTACAAACAAAGGGAATGCAGCCAGCTATTAATATTTTAACATTTGAACAAAATGTAATGTATAAGATATGATGACAGAATATGAAACAGGAGAGAATCATGTTTAATGTTTGCTTGTTAAATGGAATGTGGCATCAGGGTAGGGCATATTGTTCAAATCATGTTT
>JARQOD010000009.1:17634118-17658294 GCA_033576555.1 Oophaga sylvatica
GTCAAGGCCCATGGATTTTGGCCCTCAACAGTGTAAAAATACAAGGCTGCAGCAGCCCCACAATTGGCGCATCCAAAGATGCACCAATTGTGGCACTTTACCAGCCTCTTCAAACTTGCCCTGTAGCGGTGGCAAGCGGGGTAATAAGGGGTTAATGTCACCTTTGATTGAACGGTGAAAATAAGCCCGGTTAATAATGGAGAGGCGTCAATAAGACACCGATCCATTATTAATCATAGTTTGTAAATTTTTTAAAAAAAATACACAGCCAGAAAAAAGTCTTTTAATGAAATAAAACACCACACAGTTTTCATTATTTTTATTGTACGCTCATCCTGCGACGCCATCGTTCTCCTGTAAAAAAACAAAAATAACAAAACAACACAAATACTCCTTGTCCGACGCAGTCCAAAATCACGAGTGTCCCACGACGAGTCCAGCTCTGCTACATCTGCATGCCAGGCTGAGCCTGACATCCACATAGAGCAGAGCTGCTTAGCTGAGGAGGTTCCCCGGCGGTGACGTCATCGGACTGGTTTACGGCCAGCTGTCGCGAGAGTACAGCTGGCCGAGATTACCCAGTACCGGCAGTCACTGCAGTTATCGCGAGAAGCTGCAAGTGACCGCCAGGGAGAGGGTAATGGCCGGCCTGGATGGATGGATGGACGTGACCGCTGGGGATCTTCTGCCAGGTAAGTGCTGCTGACACCTGACAGACCCGACCGACACTGACAGTGACACTTTCGGGAAGTTCCTATGTCACGTACTTCGTTCTGTGACACAGGAACTCCCCATAGACTTTAGAGGAAAACTCCGATTCCGGTATCCGATATGACAAAAATATCGGATCTCAGAATCGGAATTCCGATACAGCAAATATCGGCCGATACCCAATATTTGCAGTATCGGAATGCTCAACACTAGTGGTGAGAGACTCATTAATATTTTATTAGTAGCTCTGCCCTTATCTAGAAAATTAATTGTTTAAATGTGGATTTGTCCTATTGCTGCAGAATAAAGGGGTTGTCCACTACCAACATACTGATGATCAATCTATATAATAGGTCATCAATATTAGATCGGTGGGAGTCAAAAAGCTTCCAACACTATCGATCAGCTGTTATCTTCTCAGCAGCAACCAGATCTAAACAGTGTACAGTACTGGAAAAGCACAGATATGTACACTGTATAATGGTTTCCACCAAATACTGCAGATCTGCTCCAATTCACATCAATAAAAGCTGACCTGCTGCTCTTATTCCACTCACTATTTGCATCCAACCACCGCTGGAGCAAATAACTACCGCATAGTGGGAGTGCCCAGTGTTATCAACCTTAGTCGAGCAGAACCTATTTAAACCTTTAAAGGCAGCAATGTCATCTTCCGCTCATTGGACTGAAAGTAAACACGGACATATATGACTGATATTAACAATATTCTGTACGTAGTAAAGTTCAGGATCCTGGCAGGAAGTCGTAAAAATCTTTACTTAGTTTATGTTTTGCTAATTCGTTGCCCATTGTGATGCATTGATGAATTTATCACCACAATTTGTTGGCGAATATTTGAGAAAAATATGTGAATCGATTCACAGATGGTTTTAGATGGACCAGCAACTCGATAAAATGGTAAAGCAGGAAAACCAATTTGTTCATCTTGAACCCTAACCAGATCTGAGCTCAGGGCTCCATTTACTCTTCATGTGCTGAACAGACCCAGTTTCCCTCTCATAGTTGGAACCTCTCCCTGAAATACTGAAATGCCTGCATCTATCTGAAATACTATATCTATTGGAGAAACTTCTTGGAATTTCTTCTACTGTCTTTTTTTGTGTTTTCCAAGAACAGACACATCAAATCTACTCCCCTTTTCCCAATTGGCTGCGCTGCCAACCACAGAAAAATTTGGCCCAATCTCTATGCAGCTCAACCCCTTCAGAAGACATGTTGTTGATAATTGCAAAGAAGCAACTAATTGTTTTTCTGACCAATCATCTGATCCAAAGCCACAAATTCAGGTCACCAGGCCACCCCTAAATACTGGATGACTAATCTCCCCCTGACAAAACTATAAATAATTCTGCCGACACCATGAACTATGGCAAATTATGTGCGATCTATTCAATATCAGAGAGTGAATCCCATCTCATCTATACAGACAAGAAAGAGCCTCTTACAAATCCACATGTCTATAACTAAAGCTTTCTATTCAAAGCATAAATGTCATCTTTTTATTTAGTGATTTAGAATTTTTTTTAATATACCGTACTCAAATTCTTGGTTCACTAGCCAAAATAAACGAATTGTGTTAAATCCTATTTCATGCTATGTAACAAATCCAATGTGTTACATTGGCCAATTTCATTTCTTCCCAGAAGCACAATTAATAAATCTGAATATAACCATTTAATACTTCTGCAGCAGATGCTTATTAAACCATTTTAATCCATTCTTAATCCATTTTTATACATCTGCAACATCTGCTTGTTAGAGGTTTTAGTCAATTACAATTTGAGCAAAGTACCTGAAAACTACCTGAATCCAGAGACAATTTTTCAGAATACATTCTGTGCACAATACATATAAATTAGAATCACCCGTAAAGGGAGCACCTAGAAAATAAATAAGGTCTACTATAAATCCTAACATTTTGAGATTCCTACATGCCTAACTCAAGGCTCAACTTAATCAAATCTAACATTATAGCCTCCGATCCTTATATTTTGAATGAGTAGATGTACATGTAGAGTAGCTCAGACGAGATGAAGCTGGGAGATGAACTAACAGGAGGTGTGTAAGGTTCTGTGTACATGTTCCTGAAACTCAGTTTGTTCGTCAGCCATTTTACTTTCTGTCTTGCTGCAGCTATCTTGCCCTCAGTCAAAATGGAGTTTCCAGCTTGCATGTTCCCGCCCTGATTCTCTCCTTTTGCTTCTTAAGCAGCCACAGCTGAGCAATCAGTGCTTCAGAATCTAGCCTGCAGTGAACCTGTGACCTGACTCCTAAAGCCTTGGACCTTGTACTCCAGCTATTCCTACTGAGGAACTCTGAAGCACTTGTGGACTCTGAACCCTGCTCTTTGAAAGACCCACGTTTGCATGGACTTACGGTAACAGAGAAGAAGATCCTGAACCTGTTGTGGAGAGTGATTGCTGAGCTTAGATTACTCTGGCCTGCTGTGTCTCCTGCTTCTGTGTCTGCAAACTGTGTGACTATTTTTGCCAACTTGTATGAAGTAATACAAGACTTTCTATATCAAACCTGTGACTCCTGTGTTTTCATCGCACCCAAGCACAAGACGCTATATGAACTGTACTACATACATTACAAGATTCTGAAGCCAAAACGTTAGTGTCTGCTGGGTCTGGAAAGGCTGTGTCTGCTGTAACTGTGGATATCGGATGTCCGGTTGTACTTTCTGTGATGACAGTGGTTGTGACTTCTCACAACCATTCCAGGTGAGCAATTCCCTTAAGTGTTTTTTTTTCTGCAGTGTGACCACAGGTAAACACTATTGTTTTTTTTTTTTTTTTTCTCTTTTCTCTTTTTTGTCTGCTGTAACTGTGGATATCAGATGTCCGGGTGAACTTTCTGTGATGATAGTGGTTGTGACTTCTCACAACCATTCCAGGTGAGCAGTTCCCTTAATTTTTTTTCTCTCTGCAGTGTTACCACAGGTAAACACTATTGTTTTTTTTTTCTCCTCTCCTCTTCTTCCAGTACTCCTGTCTTAAAAAATCTGGAAAATGGAGGCCCGCATAAAGGAACTTTGCGGAGTGACTGATAATATCCTTGCAGATTTGCAGAATATAAAGACCCGTTTTTCAAGCCTACAGGACCTCACTAATCACAATTTGCAAGTGTTTGGACAGACTGCCCAGGATTTGCGAGCCAGGATTGAGGTTCTAGAAGAGCGAGTCCAGGCTCCTGCCGTAGCCCCGAGTTCTGGGATTCCCAAGTTGCCCCCTTTTCGTTTTGGCGGTGAACGTGAGAAATTCAGGGGATTTATTAATCAATGCAATCTTTTTTTTTCTGCACATGCTTCACAATTTCCCACTGAACGATCTAAGGTGCTTACTATAATTATGTTGCTTACCAACAAGGCTTTGATGTGGGCAAACCCTCTGATTGAGACTGAGGATGATTGTTTGAATCACCTTGATGCTTTTATTTCAGCCATGGGGCAGGTGTTTGATCACCCCAATCGAGGTGCAACAGCTGAAGCAGCCATGTTAGCTTTGCGCCAAGGTAAGCACTCGGTAGCTGAATATGCCTTGGATTTCAGGAGATGGGCCCTTGATACCACCTGGGACAGTTCCAGCCAAAAAATCTATTTTTCGAAAGGGGTTATCTCCACTGATTAAGGATGAACTTGCTCGTGCCGACCCTCCCACTGCGTTAGGTGACTTTATTAACTACTGCATCCGTATTGATACTCGTCTGACTGAACGCAGGCAAGAGAGATGGTTCGAAAGCAATCGCACTAACCTTTTCCTACCTTCCTCTCCAGCTAAGGAACCTTTGAGTAGGATTACACGGGAACCTGAACCTGAACCCATGCAGGTAGACTCTTTACAACGACGGGTTAGTGATGCACGCAAGGAACATCGTTTTAAGGAAAATCTATGTTTCTATTGTGGTAAGTCAGGGCACTTCATTATAAACTGCCCCAGCCGTTCTCGTAAGACTACTGCAGCACTCATTCATTGTGAGTGTTGCGAGAGGGGATCTGTCAGGTCCGAGCCTCAGGCTCCAGAGAGATCTGCAGCAACAGATCTTGATTTCTCGGACTTAAACTCCGTTACCTCTGAGGACGTTGACTGTGTAAACGCTGCCATTTTTCAAGTTTCCTCAGCGGTGTCCCAGCTGAGTTGTAAGAAAAACAATTCTCATTGCTTTCTTTCCATCAAACTCTGGGTTGACTCAGCTTGGGTGTCTAGCTCTGCTATGATCGACTCAGGGCAAGTGGAAATTTTATGGATGTCTCCTTTGCTCTGAAACAGGGGATACGTTCAGTGAAGAAGGCTACTCCAGTACAGATGGAAACTGTGGATGGCTCCCTGCTGACCTCTGGACCAGTGGATCAGGAAACAGAGCCTTTGAGGGTTCTTATGGGTAAAGATCATCAAGAGAAACTGTCCTTTATGCTTATCTCTTCTCCCCACTTTCCCATTATTCTAGGGCTACCATGGCTGCAGGCTCAGAATCCTACCATTAACTGGGAGACCAAGGAATTACACTTTCCAGAGAAACAGATGAGTCCAAAAGTTTCAGCTTGCTCTGTTCCTAAAGGAACCATGTCAGTCCCTGAACTACCAGCTGTATACCAGGACTATGTGGATTTATGTGACAAGAAGAACGCTGACCAGCTTCCTCCTCACCGTCCATATGATTGTCCAATTGAATTATTGCCTGGAGCAGAGATACCTTTTGGTAAGATCTACCCCCTGGCGGGGCCCGAGCTAAAGGCTTTAAAGGATTACATAGACGAAAATCTAGCCAAGGGCTTCATACGCCCCTCTTCATCTCCTGCAGGTGCACCCATCTTCTTTGTAAAGAAGAAAGATGGATCTCTGAGACCATGCGTAGACTATAGGGAACTCAATAAGGTTACTATTAGAAACCGTTATCCATTGCCTTTAATCCCTGAGTTATTGGAGAGAGTGCGACATGCCAAAATTTTCTCTAAACTAGATCTTCGTGGGGCCTATAACTTAGTCCGTATTAGACCTGGGGATGAATGGAAGACTGCATTCAGGTCACGCTATGGACATTTTGAATATCTAGTTATGCCTTTTGGTCTGAGTACCGCCCCAGCCACTTTCCAACACTTGGTGAATGACATCTTCAGGGATCTCCTAGATACATTCGTGGTAATTTATTTGGATGATATTCTAATTTTTTCTAACTCCACAGAGGAACATCATGGACATGTGAGAATGGTCTTGGAACGTCTAAGACAAAATCATCTTTACATCAAACTTGAAAAGTGTGAATTCCATAGGACCGAAATTCAATTTCTGGGGTATGTACTGTCTACACAAGGAATTAGTATGGATGGAAGCAAAACCCAAGCCATCAAGGATTGGCCAAGTCCTAGAAATGTGAAGGAGGTACAGCGCTTCATCGGGTTTGCCAACTTCTATAGACGTTTCATTAGAAATTTCTCTGAGGTAGTGTCACCTATCACCCAACTTACCCGGAAAGAGTCTAGGTTCTCCTGGACTCCCCAAGCCCAGGAAGCATTTTCCCGTCTAAAAGATAAATTTACCACTGCACCTATCCTAGTACATCCCAACCCCGAGCTTGCCTTCATAATAGAGGTGGATGCTTCAGACTGTGCCGTTGGAGCTATACTCTCTCAGAGAACAGGTGAGAAGAATGTCTTGCATCCCTGTGCCTTCTTTTCCCAGCAGTTGTCTTCGGCTGAGAGGAACTACGATGTGGGCAATAGAGAGTTGTTGGCCATTATTGCCGCCTTCAAAGAATGGAGACACCTTCTTCAGGGAGCTGCACAGCAAATAGTCGTCCTGACAGATCATCGTAACCTTGAGTTTATTAGGTCGGCTAAGTGCCTGACTCCTCGCCAGGCTCGCTGGAATCTTTTCTTAAACCAATTTAATTTTATAATTTCTTATAGACCAGGATCGCGCAATGGAAAGGCTGATGCACTCTCTAGGATTTACTCAGCAGAGACACGTCCAATTACTCCTCCTAAGACTATTCTTCCTGACTCTAGATTCCTAGGAGTAATTCATAATCAAGATCTACTTAAGGACATCAAGGAAGCATACCATGCGGATTCCTTTTTGGCACAACCCCCAAGGGATGTAAGTCTTGTCTTTAAGAATGGTGTGTGGATTCAGGGACAATGCCTGTATATTCCTGAAACAGTCAGATTGAGAGTATTGCAACTCATTCACGATTCCAAGATAGCTGGGCATAGAGGAATTCTAAAGACACAGGAATTTCTCTCTCGTTTCTTTTGGTGGCCCACTTGCAGGAAGGATGTTTTAAACTATGTCACTTCATGTGAAGTCTGTGCAAGATGCAAAACACCTCGCTCCTCACCAACTGGTCTGTTACAGCCTCTTCCCACCCCGTCCCGCCCGTGGGGATCCATTTCTATGGACTTCATTGTGGAGTTACCAACCTCTCAAGGGAAGAACACCATTCTAGTGGTGCTTGACCGTCTAACAAAGGCAGCTCATTTTATCCCTTGTGTCGGCTTACCCACTGCAAAACAGACATCAGATTTGATGATTAAAGATGTGTTTCGCTTACATGGAGTACCGGATGAGGTTATTTCGGATCGAGGGGTGCAATTCACTTCTAGGTTTTGGCAAAATTTCTGTGCAGCATTGGACATTAAAGTAAACCTTTCTTCTGCTTTTCATCCCCAGACTAATGGACAGACCGAACGAACCAATCAAACCCTGGAGCAGTATCTCCGCTGCTTTATCTGCCACCTACAGGATGATTGGGTGGATCTACTTCCATTAGCTGAGTTCTCGTATAACAACTCTCAGAGTGCCTCCACTAAGCAGTCTCCTTTTTACTCTAATCTAGGTTATCATCCTAACATTCTACCACGATTTCCCATAGAAACGCCTTTACCAGCAGTGGCTGAAAGAATCACGTCTTTACAGAAGAATATGGATCTTCTAAAGGAGAATCTGGAATCGGCTCAGGAAAGGTACAAGAAAGCAGCAGATAAATTTCGTAAACCTGCACCAGCTTTCAAGGTAGGAGACTTGGTCTGGCTGTCAACCAGAAATCTTAAGTTAAGGATTCCATCGTCTAAGTTGGGACATAAGTACATTGGACCCTATAAAATCAGTAAAATTATAAGTGCCGTTGCTTGTCGTCTTCAACTGCCCAGAACTATGAGAATTCACCCTGTCTTTCATGTATCCCTACTAAAGGCTGCGACACCCAATACGTTTCCTGGACGTTCTTCTCCTTGCCCTGACCCAGTGCTAGTCGATGGTCAGGAAGAATTTGTGGTGGAAAGGATTTTAGATTCCAGGTTGTATAGAAATCAGTTACAATATCTGATTAAATGGCAGGGCTACCCAGTGGAGGACAACTCATGGGAACCAGTCAATAACGTTAATGCTCCTCGCTTGCTCCGTCAGTTTCATCAGAGGTACCCACACAAGCCTGGCCTGAGGTCATCCGGAGGTTGTCCCTAAGGGGGGAGTAATGTAAGGTTCTGTGTACATGTTCCTGAAACTCAGTTTGTTCGTCAGCCATTTTACTTTCTGTCTTGCTGCAGCTATCTTGCCCTCAGTCAAAATGGAGTTTCCAGCTTGCATGTTCCCGCCCTGATTCTCTCCTTTTGATTCTTAAGCAGCCACAGCTGAGCAATCAGTGCTTCAGAATCTAGCCTGCAGTGAACCTGTGACCTGACTCCTAAAGCCTTGGACCTTGTACTCCAGCTATTCCTACTGAGGAACTCTGAAGCACTTGTGGACTCTGAACCCTGCTCTTTGAAAGACCCACGTTTGCATGGACTTACGGTAACAGAGAAGAAGATCCTGAACCTGTTGTGGAGAGTGATTGCTGAGCTTAGATTACTCTGGCCTGCTGTGTCTCCTGCTTCTGTGTCTGCAAACTGTGTGACTATTTTTGCCAACTTGTATGAAGTAATACAAGACTTTCTATATCAAACCTGTGACTCCTGTGTTTTCATCGCACCCAAGCACAAGACGCTATATGAACTGTACTACATACATTACAAGGTGTTTTGTAAAGTTTTACACAATTTTCAACTAATATTATATTATATGTACTACAGTAGCTTGTATTTTCTTACATTAAAACCTGTGTTTAAATTTATTTGTAATCCAATTTGTGTTGATGCATCCGCATTAAATAGTCTAAGCTGGTGAAGTGAAGTGAGAAAAATAAGGAATAAATTAAATTTATGGCATAAAATAACTAGAAATTGGCATGTGCATATGTATTCACCTCCCTAAAGTCAGTACTTTGTAGAGCCTCCTTTTTTCGGCAATTACAGATGCAAGTCGCTTTGGATAAGTCTCTATGAGCTTTCCACATCTTGCCACTGGCATGTTTGCCCATTCCTCAAGGCAAAACTGCTCCAGCTCCTTCAAGTTAGATGGTTTCTTCTGGTTAACAGCAATCTTCAAGTCTCACCACAGAGTCTCAGTTGGATTAAGGTGTGAGCTTTGACTAGGCCACTCCAAAACATTTACACATTTCCCCTTAAACGACTTGACTGTTTCTATAGCAGTATGCTTTCTGTCATTGTCTTGTTTGAAGATGAACTTCCATCCAGTCTCAAAATAACTGACAAACTGAAAAAGGTTGTGAGGAGCTGACCCCTTGTTCTAAAGACTACTGGATCAATGCAGGTAGAGCGGAATCCACAGTTCTAAGGGATGCAGACTTTTTCCAGCATGGAGCACCAGTTACATCGAACTTGTTTTGTTTTATTAGAGATTTGCTTGCTCGTCAGTTTAAGTGCACTATTTTCATCTGGAAAGTGTTCAGACTCTGGAATCAATGTTTACTTTCAGTGACAGTAAGAAGAGGAACATATGAGGGCTGTATCTTATGTATACATAAAATAAAGGTAAAGGTAAAAGCAATCATTCCATTATTCTTGCTAGTGCCTCAGAGGCCTCAATGGAGCCATTGTTTCAAATGAGACTGTACTTTGACTCTTGTTGTATGTTAATTTGTGAATGCATGCTGATTACGTATTATATCAGCCCACTGCAGTTTACTAGCCTACAGTACTTTGGAAAAATATGCAGATTATTTAAACAATTGAACAATGAAGGATCACCTCCCTCCGCCTTCTTCCAATCCTATGGAAGAATGTCCACAGGATTGGATGAATGGTAGCTGTGGATATAAAAAGTCTCTGGCTCAATCTGAAAAGAGACCCTCTTCAGGAACAGCCAAAATAACCATGGCTCCAACTGGTGGAATGCAGGTCTGCTCCTCTGCCCATCACTGAACCCACAAAGACGTTTGGAGAACTGCGGTTGGGACTGCATTATATATGGTTGCCGGCTGGAACTTACATGTGCTACGGTTGTGATATTGAATGTCTGGATATGAGGAATTATCTTAAGGCTTGTTGTTCCCGGCTGGAGCTTGATACATGTGCTACGGTCATGATATCTATTGTCTGGATGTGGATGAAAAGCGATCCCACACATGACATTATTTCTTTTAAATCAGCTTCAGGGAATTAATGTGTTTAAATGACTTCTTGGACATTCATTAATGTGCAGTTCATATTAATGATAAGTTATTAAGGTGCAATTCATATTACCTAGTAGATCCTGGCTATACTCCGCACACTAAATATACTTGTTGGAATTTTAATAGAATAAGAACACAATTCCCTGCATTAGATCGTGAAACAGAGCAACAGGCTCTGCTGAAGCTAATTTGTCTAGGAGACAAACCACACACCACAAAAGAGTTATTGAAAGGAATAACAAACCAGACAGATCTGTGGCTCTCGCCGTTGAACCATCAACCAGGCATGGACGTGTGTGATAATGGCCATAACCTGGTGGCAGTTGTGAAGCTTGGTAAGCTCACACACTTGGCCCACGTGTTCAACTTGGTAGTTCAGCAGTTTCTGAAAACAGAGGCCTTCCAGCTGGTACCTTCACGGATGACCCTCCTTATAATTTGTTTCTGGCTTTGCACTATTTTCAGAGCCTTTATCAGTGTAGAAGCACCACAACTACACTTTCTTAATATTTGAATGAGACCTTCCACTTGGTGCCTTCAAGGGTTTATGGATGACCCTGCTTGCATTTTTTTGGCAGGCTTTGCACTGTTTGCAGGGCTTTTATGAATGTTGGAATATCACAAATACAATTTATTCACAATATGTGAATAAGGCACTACAGTGTCAGGAACACCGCACTATACTTGCTCACTGAGCCAGTGCGTGTGTCCTGAGTGAACAAACTGTGCCCAAAGATAGCTGTAGATAAATTAAAATAACACGGCACTCAAAGAACTAATATGAATGTTGGTGCACAAGTAGGGTCTCCAGCCCAAGTAGCAATATCAAAAAAGACTTGGCACTCAAATGATGAATAATAGGACAAAGATATGTTGTTGTTGCTGTGGTTTTCCTTTTTATTTGCATCCGTATCAGATTAAAGTGATATACATAACAGATTGAACGTTTTCAGCCATATAACATCAGCCTTCATCAGAAAGTATGTACAGAACTCAAGAAGAACGGATGTTATAAGAAAGTAGATGCGCTGTATATGGGTGCTGCAAGGTACATAAACAATGGAGCCTACTGTAATTAAACTAAGTACTGGCCTCACTGGAACAATGAGAGAAGCGCTGCAGGCTACTAATGTAGCAATAGAAGGGCGCTGTATCAGCGTGCTGGAGCACACGTGGGCCGTCTGAAAGTAGGACCCTACCAGTACTTAGTTTAATTACAGTAGGCTCCATTGTTTATGTACCTTGCAGCACCCATATACAGCGCATCTAGTTTGCTAATTTTAGCTACCAGCGCTTTTCCTTAGGTCTCTTGGTGCCACTTCTCAGTGGCCTACCTCCTGTGGTTAATCTTATAACATCCGTTCTTCTTGAGTTCTGTACATACTTTCTGATGAAGGCTGATGTTATATGGCCGAAAACGTTCAATCTGTTATGTATATCACACTTTAATCTGATACGGATGCAAATAAAAAGGAAAACCACAGCAACAACAACATATCTTTGTCCTATTATTCATCATTTGAGTGCCAAGTCTTTTTTGATATTACAAAGATACCTGTAGAGCAGAGCAGCAGCAGGGAAGAGGTGTGCTTCAGAGGACCAGGACCTGCAGCATGTGACTGCCAAGGGGCGGAGCCGGCCACAAGTCTCTCAGAGGAAGCAGTAGCAGATAGAGAATGCTTCAGGCCAGAGGACCTGAAGCACGTGACTGCTGGTGGGCGTGGCCTAAGCTCCGGAGAGCTATGAGGTGAAGGAAAATGCCTAGAAGGGTAACTACGGGACACAGTTACCAAGGGGCATATACAGAACGGATAATCAGGGCGTAGCCAAGGGGTCATACACATAGAGGGCGATGAAGTACAAGAGGAGCAGGCAGTGCGTAATCAGAGAATAGCCAAGGGGTCGGACACAGAGAGAGCAGCGAAGTTCAAGAGGAACAGACAGAGCATAGTCACAACGTAGCCAAGGGTCATACACGGAGAGGGAAGCATAGTACAAGAGAAGCAGGCAGAGGGTAGTCAGAACGTAGCCAAGGGTCATACACGTAGAGGGCAGCAGAGTACAAAAGGGACAGGCAAAACTCGAAACAGGGACACAGCCAAATCAGAACCAGACAGACAAAACGTAGCACAGGCACACAGCACTGGCACAAGCACAACAGAGTCAAACACACTCGGCCAAGGGTCAGAGTATAAGCGACAGAGGATGGCCCCACAATGAGGCTATAAAAAGCCTCCCAGAATCCCAGAGTGAGGCCATCCCAGTTAACCCTAAAACCACCCAATCCCAGAAACTCAGCAGACCATGACATACAGTTGGTGCATTCAATGTGTATGGATGACCCTGCTTGTAATTTTTGTCATGTGTTTCACTTAGTGCATAGCCTCTATGAGTCTAGGAGTAGAACTACATGACAGTTTCAACAGAATGTTTATGAGGCTCTCTTTTGTCTAATACAGGGTGTATCTTAGTCCCTCTTCCATCAAATTTTTGGCTTGTCTTTCTTCTTTTCTAAATTACACTGAAATTTCAAATTTGTGAATAAAAATTTAAATTTTGGTTTACTTAAATTATTTTTTTTTAATATGCAAATTGAGGAAGAGGATTTGAATTGTATAGCGCCACCTGTTCGAAGCTGCAGTCCTACTAGTCACTAGAGACTCTTTAACGAGTCTTGCAATATGACTTAGGATAAAAGCCAAATCAGAGTATCAATTAGCAGACACGTACCTCAGTCCAGCGCGTCTCACCTAGCCAAATCAGTTCTCATACTTTGCACTGACTAGGGCCAATAGCATGAAACACCATGTCTGCATACCTATACCTCATATTTCATGTATATAAAACACATTTAATGACAATTGTATGCAGATAAAGGTTATTCATTATAACAAACTAAGTTTGATGTCTGCCTTTTAGTAAAAGATTTATATTTAATCTATAGTAGACAAAAAAATTATCTGCTTTAGGACACTCTCTAATAGTGCAAAGTTGCTAGCAAAGTGCAGAGTGCATAGCAGCAAAAGATAGTAGAGCATGCATTAATGTGAACAAGTCACTACTAGAAGGAAGGTGAACACCAAACAAAATGACCACAATTGTGTGTGTACCTGACCTGTGATGCAGTAACGACGCAACAACACGTCATGTATATGTGTTTCATATACATGAAATATGAGGTATAGTTTTTTTTTAAAACTATATGTATTTAACATTATGACTTTTTTACCTTATTTAAATTATTGTATGCAGTGGAAGTTATTTATTCACTATTTTGCATAATCTGTGACTTGCAGTATATCTTTGCACGTGTTTCTCTGTTATCTACTTTTTAATGTAATTTTTAATGTGTTTTCTCAATAAAGATGTAAAAAATTTTTTTGCGAATACTTGGTGTAAGCTTTCAGTTGCTCTGTAGGGTTACGTCATTAAAGGGTTGATAGTAACTTGTAGGATTGCTGCTTCCAACAGTTGGTGCTATAAATTTCAAGTCACCTTCCTCTTTGAAGAGGCAATTTGCCTATTCAGTTTCCTAGAGCAGAGTTCCCCAACTCCAGTCCTCAAGGCCCACCAACAGGTCATGTTTTCAGGATTTCCTTAGTATTGCCCAGGTGATAATTGCATCACCTGTGCAATACAAAGGAAATCCTGAAATCATGACCTGTTGGTGGGCCTTGAGGACTGGAGTTGGGGAACCCTGTCCTAGAGGAGCATTGCACGGCGAATAAGCCTCCTTACCTTGGCATGTTATCCCTTTTTTTTAATTCTTTTTAAATTTTTGCCTTATATACAAGTCATTACACAGGAAAGAATGTTTCTTAACTTTTTATTCTTGTAAACTCCAATTATTTTTTGATTTTGCATGTTTTATTGTCAGTCCTTAAAATAGAGTAAAAGTGTGATACCATTGTTCTCCCCAGCGATCTGGAAGTCAGAGATGCTTCCAAGGGTCTTCCCCATGCTGTTCTCCTACCATGTAGCACTTTTTCCATCCATTGCAACATTTTCACTGCCCCCAAGATCTACTTGTAGGGTCTGCCGGAAAAATGCTCAGATTTTCCATTGACTCCTATTATTCTCGTTACTCAAAAGAACATCTGAGCATTAGGTATTGCTCGTTATGAGTAATGAGCATCCGAACACTTTAGTGCTCGCTCATCCCTACTGTCAACTGTTTAGATGCTGCTGTCAACTTCTGACAGCGGTATTTAAACTAAACAGTTTGTCTGTGCAGCACAGTCTTCTTTTTCACTGCTTATCTGCACCTCCTGCAGGAGCCTGAAATTTACATGGTGATAAAACACTTACTCCTCTGACCCACTTGCCATTTAGACAGCAACTCATTGCACATTAACATTTAGCACATAGTCCAAAACCCTTGATGAATACTGATAGTACATCAGACACTAAAACGATATCCAGTGGTACCCTGCATAAGGCATTTCTTGCCCCAGGCTGTATTTCAAATCAATGGTGTAGCATATGAAGCCACAGAAGCATTTGCTCTAAGGATCAAATTCTATGGCGCAAAATTTTACTCCTCATCAGCTGTCAGGATGCTGTTGTCCTTCTGCGAATTGACCACTAGTGGCTGGTATCATTCACTTTGCTAAATTGTGCTGCAATTCCACTCCTTACCAATTGAGGCCGCTGCTGTGTTTCTGCAATCGACGTTTACCAATATGACCAATGCCGAACCTGTGGAAGCCATCTTGTTTCCTTTTTAGGCCTACTTAAAGCCACTTGGAATATTCACCCATTGTTTGAGTATTGTGTCTAGCTGTTGTCTAGTTCCAGTTTCCAGTTCCTGGACTATCTTACCCAAGATGTTCCCACTCTTCTTTGAATTGTTTCTACAACTCCCATTTCTACGCCTAAGGACTTTTATTACTGCTTGCAGTTAACGGCTCATGCTCCTCCAGCCATTGGATTCCAGCTGTTTCCACCAGCATCATAACAGGATACTCAAGCATTACTATGTAGTCACCAGGGTGTGATGGAAATATAAATATATTTCAAATAGATCTCACTTGCATATACTGTATACTCATGTATATATATACACTATAATCAATTGCTTAAAATGGCTGCCACAAACCAGAGAGACTGTTAGGTACTTTACAGGCAAAAAAAAAGTGGAACAACACCAGGTGTGTTGAGTGCTGAGTAGATGTCTCAATTTTTGTCCTGGTTGCATAAAAAGGCGACAGTTACACTTTAGTTGTTTAATCAGCATTTATATATGCCTTGATCACAATATTCTATTTATATATATTCAGATAACTAATAACATTGTAGCTCAACAATATGGTAATTAATAACCACCCCTTTTTATACGCAACTATAAAACATGTATGTACTAAAATAAATCATTAGTATTTGATGGAATGTTATCCTGTCACCACAGTGTACAGTGTCATTCTTGAGCGCTCTAAATACTTAGCATAATTGGGAGCGGCCGCAGCACACGCAAGGATAGATTTATCCTAACCAAATTTTCTTCACAAGGGTAACAGTAGAAAATTGTTGTGCAATTTCTGAATATGCCAATACCTTATTTGTATGGGAAATATCCTGTTTGGCACACGGCAGGGCTCATATTTGACTTTTTGAATGTAAAATTTGCTGAAACAATTAGCAGATGCCATGTCGCATTTGGAGAGCCCCTGATGTGCCTAAACAGTGGAACCCCCCAAGTGACCCATATTGGAAACCACACCCCTCAAGGATTTTATAGAGGGGTATGGCAATCGTTTTGAACCCACAGGTACAACACAGAATTTGATAACATTAGGTTGTCATATTAAATATGTCGTCATTAGTGTTGAGCACAAGTGCTGCTATTCCAGTTTGCATCAGGTACTTGGGTATACACCAAATATAGCGGGTGCTCAAGTGGCATGCTCGAGTCCCTGTTCCGCATTTTTCATGGCTGTTACACCCCTCAAAAAAACATGCGGGGATCCACGATACTCTGTACATACCCAAGCACCCAATGCAAACTCCAGTAGCGAGCACTTGCACTCAACACTAGACGTCATATCATTTTTTTGTACTCTTGAAAAAACCCCAATTGTAACCCCTAAACCCAACCCTAACACACCCTTAACCCTAAAACAACTCTAACCCTAGCCCTAACCCTAACACAACTCTAATCACTGCCCTAACCCCAACTCTGACCTTAAGCCCAACTGCAAATAATGGAAAAAATAAAAAATAATTACATTTTTATCTAACTAAGGGGGTGACGAAGGAGATTTGATTTACTATTTTTTTTTATTTTGATCACTGAGATAGGGTCTATCACAGTGATCAAAAGAAGCAATAGGAAAAATTTCCTATTGTTTACGGGTACCAGCTGGCAGAGCTCGGCAGCCGCACTGTGCATGCGCCCAACATTTTTTTTTTCTCAGGAAGATTACACCGGGTCGGAGGGCATCATTTCTCTCTCCTCTGACATGTATATCATGTCAAAAGAGAGAGAAATCATTGAAACAGCAGGTACACTTTTTTTTAAGTGATCGTACACCGGAAAATGTGGCCCTGATCATTTTCTCCGGGGCTTCAGCTGCCCCCTATAGCTGAGACCCCAGAAATTTTCTGACTCTGGGGGGCGCTACAGCCTTATTCCCCTTTTCTTCTTATAGACGTGGTAAATTGAAAGATGACATTCAAAACTATAATTTGTCCCATAAAAAACAAGTACTCATATGACTTTGTTGATGGAAAAAAAAAGTTAAGGCTCGTGGAAGAGGGAGGGGAAACTAAACGCGCAATAAATGAAAAAAGTTGATACATTTTACGGGGACAATTGCCGTATTTTTCGGACTATAAGACGCAGTTTTTCCAAAAAATTTTTTGGGGGAATCGGGGTGCGTCTTATAATTGGAATATACTTACAAATGCAGCGGCGCTCTGTGCTGGGTCGGCGGGCTCTGTGCTGTGGTCCAGCAGTGCTCTGTGCTGATGAGTCGCTCACGTACCAGGGCTTATGGGGTACTCGGCACCGAGCCCATTCACTTCAATGGGGGAGAGGTCACGGGTAACGCAGCTCGGTCCGTTGCCCTGGGCGCTCATTCAAAGGGGGATATTTACAGGGGATTGTAGGAATTGTTCGTGACGCCACCTGTGGTTTCTGATCAGGGTGACCAGCGCTGCAGGGTGAATCCTCTGAGGGGATGTTATTGGGCAGCAAGGTGTTAAGTCTCCCACAGGCGAGACTGGATCCCTCAAGGTATATGGCGGTGCAGGGTGCAGGCAATAAGGCAGACACACACAAGTCAGTCTCTTTCCATACCTTTACTGGTGGTATTTGCAGGTATGTCCCGGGAAGCTGCTCAGGGTGGAGGATGCACATCCAGTAATCACTGAGTAGGTTTAAAGCCTCCTTTCTTCCAATGTGTGAGTTTCTAACCTGCATGAAGCCAAGTTTAACTCCGTGTAGAACAGCTACGCCCGGCCGACATTGTGGTGGAGCCTTCTTTTGGACAGAACTAAGTCTATGTGGCTGATCAGGCCTGACTCCTGTTCTTCCTGACCCCGGTTACGTATCAGCACTGAAGGGCCCCCTCTGCGACTTGAAGTCAAGCAGGGTCACCGGTTTCTCGCACTAGCCTTGAAGGAACTAGCAAGCTCGGACCCGGTGTCCGGTTGGGCAGAGTGGAGGTCAGCTATCGTTGCTATATCACCTCAGTCACTCTTTCTTCTTCTTTACCACTCGCCTGTCGCCCTACTCACACCCTTAACATAAGCACAGGCAACAGTAGGTGTAGTCGTCAGCTTCCTTCTATCCACAGCTCACTGACGGTTTCTCAGTCGACTCGTTGTTACAAATAACTGTTGTTCCCTTCCTTCTGCTCCTTCATAGGCTCTGTCCAGAGTAGCTATCAGGACCTTCCGTCAGACTGATTTCACGCTCACTCCGAGAGTCACTTTCCACGTTCATAGGGAACTAACAGTCAGCCTGTTCTGAGGTAACATATATGAAGAAAATGCTAGCACAGCTATAGAGAAGGTGCCACAGTAGGTTCCCAAACCGAATACTGTGTATAAAGAGACTGGGCACACTCGTAGTAGTGTATCAAGTGAAAATTTTAATAAATGCCGTGGTCACTTAACTAAAGCAAACGTTTCGGTCAAGAGACCTTCATCAGTGTGCTATGAAAAAACAAAATATATATATACATAGATGAATGGACCACATATGAACAAACATAAATAAAGTATATACACTTTTGAACAAGGCAATGAACAGTATAGAGTACAAGGGAGATGATACTATCCAATCAACAATATACTTAGTCCAAGCGACCCAAAGTTATGAATGACTAAGTCTGCCTCATCATTCATAACTTTGGGTCGCTTGGACTAAGTATATTGTTGATTGGATTGTTTTTTCATAGCACACTGATGAAGGTCTCTTGACCGAAACGTTTGCTTTAGTTAAGTGACCACGGCATTTATTAAAATTTTCACTTGATACACTACTACGAGTGTGCCCAGTCTCTTTATACACAGTGTTCTGAGGTAACAGCTCCTCTTTCTTCCTCTGTCTCATCTGACAGGAATCACCAACCATCTGAACACGCACTGGCTCAGACAAAGCTCTGACTAGCACTCTCCAAGACTCCAGTCTGGAAAAGACCGAATCTCCTCACTGCTATGTCTCCCACACCCTTATATAGTCTAAGGCTCCCTCTAGTGGCACTATAGGGAAGTGTGAGTGTGAATGAATATCAGATGTTGGTGATTTACCTTTCTGTGCATCCTCCAGGGAACATGTGTCACCAAGCGCAGCTGGGCCACACATCGGCCGGCAGTGCTCTGTGCTACGGGTGGCGGCGCTCTGTGCTGGGGCGGCGGGGCTCTGTGCTGCAGCAGGCGATGCTCTGTGCTGCGGCTGGCAGTGCTCTGTGCTGCGGGCAGTGGCGCTCTGTGCTGCGGGCAGCGGCACTCTGTGCTGCAGCTGGCGGCGCTCTGTGCTGGGCCGCAGGGCTCCGCCGGCATCTTGTCAAAGCCTGGAGGCCCCCGCAGCTTCATTGCTGCATCTGAATCTGAGCATGCGCCGTCGCCAACGGCCATTTTCCCGGAGGCAACCGCATCGCAGAAATGGAGCTGCGGGGCATCTGGGCTTTGACAAAATGCCGACGGAGCCCCACCGCCCCAGCACAGAGTGCCAACGCCGCACACAGCACAGAGCACCTCCGGCCGCAGCACAGAGCACCGCTGCTGCACCTCTCACAAACTGCCGGCGGAGCCCCCCGCACCACAGAGCACCACCGCCGCACCAGCCTGGGATGGGATTTCCCGGAGGCCACCGCACCAGCCAGGACCACCGAACAACCCCTGTGACCACTCCTCCACCTGTGCCGATCCCCCCGGTAAGCTGAATTCGGACTGTAAGATGGACCCCCATTTGACACATTATTTTTTCTCCCTATTTTCCTTTTGAAAATTTAGGGTGCGTTTTATGGTCTGGTGCGTCTTATAGAAAAATACGGTATGCTTTTTTTAACACAAATAATTTTATTACAAAAAAAAACCAAATACCAGTATATACTTGTTTGCTGTTGTCAACATTTAGCATGGCATCTTTGTGACATTATGTCCAAGTACCTTGATCACACTGTCCCAAGCACAAAGTGAATACTTGCTTATAAAACGTTGTGGAGTATGCTGGAATTATAAAAACAAGAGTAATAAATAAAAAAAAATCTTCTGCTGGTCTAAATTATGTGACAAGGACAAAACTTCACAAATATAAAATATCAAATGGCATAAACAATTTTACTACATGCACCATTGAATCTAAAAAAAAAATCTCCGTTTTAAAAAATCTGTTCAATGCCTTCCTGACATATGATGTACAATTACATTGCATGCTGGGTCCTTGACTTTGACGGGGGCTCGCAAGCCGAGCCTGCATCTCCATCATCTGCCTCTAAAAGTCACTGGGGGGTAAGTAAAGCTCTACCCGTGGCTGTTAACCTGTTAAATGCCACTGTCATTCTCTGACATCGGAATTTAATGCACGCTGGTAGGGGTCGCTTCATTCCATGTGCCCAATGGTGTGCCCAAGACATGATCACAGGGCGCTGATAGATTGCCATTATAATCGGGGTCTGCTGAAGATCTCCATGCTTTTCATGACTATTCTCCTGTGAAAGCCAGTGTTTAGCTGGCATTCATAGGAGACCATGATTTTTGCTATACATAGTACATGTACATTTTTGCTATATGTATAGTACAAGCAATCGGCTGATCGCAGGTTCAAGTCCCCTAAGGAGACTAAAAAATACAGTAAAAGATGAAAAAAAGTTTTAAAAAATGTATAAAAATTAAAAATTTCAAAACAACCCCCTTTTGCCCCACTGAAAACAGATTTAGTATTGCTGCATTCATAAAAAATATCCGGTCATGGAAATATAAAATAAATTAATCCGAAGGGAAAATAGTGTAACGAGAAAACAAATCGAATTGTCGGAATTACTTTTTTTCGCCTCCGCAATGAAATAAGAGGCGATCAAAACATGATAACTACCCCAAAATAATATCAGTAAAATGTCAGCTCACGGCGCAAAAAATAAGCCCTCACCCAGCCCCATATCCCAAAAATTAAAAACGATATGTGTCTCGGAAAATAGCGACACAAGCAAAAACATTTTTTTTACACATTTTTCACCACTTAATTAAACAAAACCTATAAATTTGGTATCTGCGTAATTGTACTGACCTGGAAAATTATATTTCCAGGTCAGTTTTATCGTATAGTGAACATGGTCAATAAAAAAAAAAAATTAAAAATTGTGGGATTGCACTTTTTTGCAATATCAAGGCAATTGGAATTTAATCACTGCTTTTCAGTGCATCACATGTTAAAATGAATGGTGTTATTCAAAAGTTCAACTTATCCTGCAAAAAACAAACCTTCATACAGTTATGTGGATGAAAAAATAAAAAAGAAAGTTATGGTTCTTGGAAGAAGGTGAGGAAAAAACAAAAGCTAAAAAAAAATGGAAAAATGTCCAGTCTCGAAGAGGTTATACTTTGTAGACAATAATGTACCCCAAATTTTTCTTGACCATAATGAGGTTGTCATGCAGAATCCACAGATCCAGTTACCATATGGAACGTTGTTCAGATAGAAGGTACCAGAAGGTTCTGATGCATCAAACAGTGGAAGATGTTGTGAATGTGCTAGAGATGGCTTCTGAGCAGAGGCTCCCTCTGGTGGTTACAGACATACTGAACCTTTCAGCTTTTCTTTTTGTGCTTGCTTTTTGCATTGTTTTCTGCACTTTTGTGGAGGTCAGCCAGGTCCCCTCCTGGGGCCTGAGCTCCTCACAGTTTATCTGCAGCCACTGTTATTTGCTCATTTGCTTTTTCCTGTTTTTTCAGCGGCTGCAGCTTGGTTTTGTTCACAATGAGATCTGATTTAGCGGGTGGCGAGATCGTGTGATCTCAGTATTTTTGTAATCAGAATTGTTGGATTTTTGTAGGGTTTTCTGGGTTGCAGAAAGTAATCTCTCCTTTCCTATCCTTTTAGTCAGCTTGTGGCCCCAGCGTTTGCTCAATCTATTTTCTGCCTTGTTTGTGTTTTCATCTTGTCTAACCGCCATTATATGTTTGGGGGCTTCCTATTTTCTTTGGGGATCTGCTCCGGGGCAGATAGCTTTCATCTTTCTGCCTTTAGGTGTAGTTATCTCTCAGGCTGTGACGAGGCGTCTAGGATCAACGTAGGAACACTCCACGGCTACCTCTAGTTGTGTCGTTAGTTTAGGAATCTGCAACCCATCAGTTACCAACATCTCAGGTGTTCTGCTGCCCTGCTGTTGTTCCTGTCCTCCTCAGCTACCGAAACATTACAGTAATATCTTATTTGTTAGCAGAAGATGCAGGCAAGACTCCAGCAAACTTCCAAATGAACCAGGAACCACAATTGAGCAAGAACAATTGATCACCGGCAACCATCATGGGAGGGAACCTCCCTTATATCAGACCAGTCAGTGAACCCAGATTGCCATTCCTCGCTGAAAGGTTCAGTACTGTCTGTAACCACCAGAGGGAGCCTCTGCTCAGAAACCATCTCTAGCACATTCACAACAGGAAGACTTATTTTGAATGGAGTACCACAACATAACGCACCACATGTCAACTACATGGAATCTTTCTTATAGGGATTGACATATTCATTCACAATAGATGCTAAAAACAAATCCTCTAATTGTGCATATATTATCTATCACACAAATATAGCTGCCACCTACCCAAAGTCCTCAAAATAAACAAACAATGGAGAGATATACTGTATATTACAGCCAATTTGAAGAACGAGTTGTAAAATGGCAAAATGCAATTAAATATCAATTTGTCGTAGAACAGAATGGGTTGAGTCACTACAGGTCTACAGATCCCAATGGGAAGAAATCCGCTGATCAGCCTCTGACCCTAAAGGGTATGCCACACTGAACAATATCGCTAACGGGATCGCTAAAAAACGTCACTATTTAGCGATCCCGTTAGCGATGTTGTTCAGTACGGCAGCTGCCAGCGACGAGCTTCCTGCTGTGATCTCGCTCGTCGCTGGAATGTTCCGGACCCTATTTTCTCGTCGGCGCTCCCGCTGGGTAAGTATATATCGCTAGTGTGGCACCTTTTCTTAGCGATTTAGCGGTACTTTTGTACCGCTAAAGTCGTTAAGAAGATCGCTAACGGCGATAGCGTCGTTAACTATATCGCTAAATGTGGCTGCATTTAGCGATATAGAAACAATCCCGCTAGCGATCGCATTAGTATGCGTCGTTATCGTGATCGCTAGCGGGATTGTTTAGTGTGGCAGTACCTTAAGACCTTCCCAAGCTGTGCATGTATTAAATCCTAAAGCCCACTGGGAACAGCTCCAAACAGACTCAGCATCCCATGATATTACTGGTACAAATACGCTGGCAAAACGTTCCTCAAATTTATTAAGCAATGAAATCCCAGAAGGGATAATACCTCTTGTTCTATAAATTCTACTATATTTAGTATAGAAAACATCATAATTGTTACAATTGTTTTTACAGATTATAATAAAGTATAGAAAGGATACAGCGGCATTACCGGTAAGTGTTTATCGGCTTATAGCCTGGCTAACATGGGTAATAATAATTCTGGCAGACATACATCTGATATTTACATACCATCCACAAGCTTTTGTGATTGCCTTTAGGGTAAATCTACAGAGGATCGACTTGCAGTGGATTTTACCTTTGGATTGGTTCAGACAAAAGGATTAGATTTTCCAATGTAGCAGAGGTATTCAACAGGGTATAAACCCATAGCAAAACCCAGATGCCTGCAGACCTAGCCTTAAACCAAACTCTGGTCCCCATGATAGAACGAAAGGACTTTCCAGACGTCTGTTAATAAATCGTAATCATTGTATAATAAGTTATGTGACTTCATCATACGTGTGTTACTATGTGCAGGCATAATGGACATTTAGGCATAAAAATAAACCAAAACGGCATAGCAAAAAAATAGGATATGCTAGTGTGGCACCCCAGAAGTTTGGTCGCCACAGTGACCTTGCCTTCCTCCAGGGGAGGGTGATGTCATGCCTGAAACAAAGAGGGATCCCTTAGCAGGTAACACAGCATGCAACATCTTTTCTTACTCCAGACCAGAAGGGGGAGCTCTAACCTGATTTCAGTAGAGCTCCTCTAGAATATTCTGGCTGGGGGAGGAGTTAGTCAGTCTAGCTGAGGGAACGAGAGAGGGAGGACGTGAAGAGAAAAGCTGGGGACTGAAGCGATAGCAGGGCTGATCCCCAGGTCTAAGCGCCAGAGACCGGACCCCTGGAGTCCGAGGCTGAGAGGGTGTAGTAAAATCCCAGCAGCAGAATCCGGAGGGCAGAGGACGGCAGGTTCTCTGTTCCCATTAAGACTCTTCCA
>JARQOD010000009.1:17658394-17822271 GCA_033576555.1 Oophaga sylvatica
TTCCAGGTGGCTAGCCCCCACAGGGAGGCCGGCTGAAAGCGGCTAACAAGCCACATGGTCTGTTCCTTTGTTGCATGGTAGTTATTCAAGATCAAAAATCTTAGCTCCTGTGTATAAGTATGAAATTTTCATATCTGCCAATTCATCGGTGAATCCAGGGATCAGTGAAGTTTCTAAGCGCTGGCACCAGCAGAACCTAAGAAACAGATTTCTGCTTAGCCGATCCACCCAGGCACTCTGCGTTTAGACTTAAATGCACGCCAACATCTTGCGGAGTACAATGGTATGCTCTGCATCGCTGTATGAGACTCCATCTCTTATTTATGAAAGTTTTGAGTTTTCTGAACTAAGAGTAACCTTAGAGCAAGAGGAGGACCCTGGTAACTCCACCCCGTTTATGATGTCACGGCCACAGGTCTATAAGGTAGGAGCCAGGTATTCTGGTCAGATCTGCCCTGGACACCAGACTTATAGCAGCTCTGTGATGCATTGTGATGTCTCCCCTCCCCCGACCGCATGGCTTGCCTACTATGATCTAAGAACTGTAAGTTGATCTTCCTTATGTTAACCCCTTTTATTTTCTAATTGTATTGTACATAACTATATTGCCTCAGCTTGTTGCATCTTTTTATATTGTATAAGCACTGCCTTTTTTTAAGGAATAAACCTATAAATTTATTAGTTTGTTTCTCGTGCTTTATAAACGAATTTGCACGTGCCTGAAGCACTACGCTACTGTTTTGGGGTTGCTACGGACCCTCTTGATAAATTGTTCAGTAAGAAAAACCGTAGCTGGTGGCAGCTTAAAAGAAGGGGGTGTTAAGTGTTGACATATGGGGTGGCGTTGGCAGTGACGGAGCGGGTATTAAGTGTATTACCCGGCTGCGGCTCGGAGTAATTATAATTCCCTCACTGCAGCGTGCCCAATAGCCAGCACACATCCAAGTGACCCGTCTGGCGACTGATTATCCTAGGTGCAGTTCCCTGACTGACCTGAGGGTAAGGGGGGCGCCAGAGAGCTGCAAGTTCCTAAGTGGAAGTGGGATAATTATAAATCCCTGCAGTTTACCGGGTCGGACGGCAGCAGCCGTCGTGTGTGTGCACCGTTTCATCACATATTGGTGGCAGCGGTGGGATCACAAGCCGTGATACCCCGGGCTACCGTGTGGCAGACCGTGTGCACGTTTCGTCACATATTGGTGGCAGAGCGGTGGGATTATAGAGCATTAGTGATCTGGTTTGAGCAATCATTCCATTCACTAAAAAACTTGCACGGTTCTTCAGCGACCCTGCAACTAAAGTTTTGGAGAACAGACTCAGTGTTTATTAGTCCTGAGACAATTGTGTGTACTTGCGGTTACCCCTCCCTTCTCTTTGTTTTTCTATCCTATCTTTTATTTGGCAACCATGGCTACGAGGGGATTCGACTGGTATAATCGGAGTAGCAGGGAAACTCTTCTAGCCATATGCGAGTGGAGGCAGATTGTCCCCATGGACCAAACCAAGGCCACAGTGATCCAGGCCCTGATGGCACGGGACCACGCTCAGAGCGAGGAGGGCGCAGGAGCCGGCCCAAGCCAAGGTGGTGCCGCAGGAGCAGAGGCCCAACCCCTGACTGCTTACACCCAGGGCGGGATGGACCCTTACCTGCAGGCGGCCCTGGAGGGACTCTCCACTGACGACCATGAAGAACGCCTGAAGCTGATCCAGAAAGCTCAAGAGAGAGCCGACCAGCGAGAGGCCAACCAGCGAGAGGCCGAGAGAGCCCAGCGAGAGGCCGAGAGGGCCGAGCGGGAGGCTGAGAGAGCCGAACGGGAGGCTGAGAGAGCCAAGCGGGAAGCTCAGAGAGCCCATGAACTGGAGCTGCTCAGACAAGGGGCAATGCCCTCCACAGCCCAGAGCAGTGTGCCCAGCAGCGCTCAGAGTCCCAAGCCCCGGCCGGAGCACTTTCCCGTGATGGAAAAGGACGGAGACTTGGACACTTTTCTGCGGGCCTTTGAGAAAGTCTGCAGACAGTACCGGCTGCCTGACAACCAATGGGCCAGGTACTTGACTCCCGGGCTAAAGGGCAAAGCTCTGGAGGCGTTTGCTTCACTCACGCCGGATCAAGATGACAACTATCAGGCCATCAAGCAGGCCCTGATCGCCAAGTACCAGCTAACCCCTGAGGTATACCGAAAGAAGTTCCGGAACCTCCAACGTGGCCCACACGACAGTTATAGCGATGTGGTGCAAGGACTCAGGAACCACTTTGACCAGTGGATCCAGGGACTGTCAGTTGACACCTTTGAGAACCTGAGGGACCTGATGATCAAAGACCAGTTCCTGCATCTGTGCCCAGCTGAGGTCCGACAGTTCATCCTGGACCGAGAACCGGAGGACGCGGTCAGAACAGCACGGATCGCCGACAGCTATGAGGCCAACCGGAAAACCGAGGTGCGGAAGCCCGTCACCACCTGCTGGGGAGGGGGTAAGCCTGCAACCAACCCCAGTGCCCCTGCCAGCCGTCCCTCTGGAGGCACTATCCCCTTTGCCAGCGCCAGGCCTACATCAGACCCCCGCCAGTGTTTCTCCTGTAAAAGGACTGGACACATCAGCGCCACCTGTCCGGAGAGGCAAGAAGAACCCCCCAGCCAAGGCCTCCAGGCCCAACGCCTCTGTTCTTTTGGTGGGTGGTGTGGTGGGGAGGGTTGATGACAACGTGCAGCCCGTCCGCGTGGGGGCCCGTCTTGCTACAGGCCTCAAGGACACCGGGGCTGAACGAACCCTCATCCGACCCAAACTGGCGGCCCCTGAAGAGTTGATTCCGGGGAAAACCTTAACTGTCACAGGGATTGGGGGCGTCCACTAACCCTTGCCGATAGCCCGAGTTTTCATTGACTGGGGTGCCGGGAGCGGGGTGAAGGAAGTGGGGGTGTCCGAAAACCTGCCCACTGATGTTTTATTGGGGACTGATCTGGGGAGGATGGTGGCGTACTATGTCCCTGACACCCCTTCCCAATCTGATGATAAGGTTAACGTTAACCATGATGTTGATGTTGATGATGATGGGAAACTGATTGTGTTACCTGCTAATGCTTTGCGAAGTGATGATGCAACTGATAACCTTTCTTTCCCTAGGAATGATGTTGATAGTGATGTATCTGTGCCATCTGAATCTGTTAACCCTTTCTCTGAAGTGGTAGATGTGTCCACAGGTACAGGAGCGTTCAGTCCCGTCGCTCGGCGGAGTGAGACGGCTGAGGAACCCCTAGCAGGAGCAAGCGACAGTGCTCAAGGAAATGGGGAGGTGCATGGGAACCGGGAGGAAGGTGACGCCATGACACTGACCAGTGCCACCGAGGAAGGTAACTGGCCCATAAGTAGCACTGCTCCTGAAGTGTTGGGGGTGGATGGGGAGGTAGAGCCCATAGCAGCGCAGACTGATGGGTCTATAGAAATCCCCGGGGAGACTGCATATGTAGCTGCTGTCACCCGCAGTCAGAGTGCCCGGATCGCAGGTAGCTCCCTGCCATCTGGACCCTCCTCCGCTACAGGAGAGACTGAACCAGAGGTGGACCCAGAGCCGGTCCCAGAGGGTCCCAGTGAGGAGGATCCCCTCCTAGACATGCTGGCCCAAGCTAATGCCAATGGGTCCATTGAGGACATGGAGGTAAATGCCTCGCTAACCGTCTCCCAGCGGTTGCAGTTGCTGACCACTCTGGAACCCTTCCAGGCCGAGTTCACGAACCGACCCGGAAGGACCGAGTTGGCAGTCCACGAGGTGGACACCGGGGATCATGCCCCGTTACGGCAGACACCTTATCGGATCTCTGAGGAGGTGCAGCAGATTATGCGCCAGGAGATCCATGAGATGTTGCAGCTGGGGGTGATCCGGCCGTCCAAAAGCGCGTGGGCCTCACCTGTAGTTCTCGTGCCAAAAAAGGATCGGACCACCCGGTTCTGCGTGGACTACCGGGGCTCAACGCCATCACTACCTCTGATGCGCACCCAATGCCACGCATCGAGGATCTGCTGGAGCGGTTGGCGAATGCCAAGTACATATCCATCATGGATTTAAGCCGGGGATACTGGCAGATTCCCCTGAGCCCTGAGGCGCAGGAGAAATCCGCCTTTATCACCCCTTTTGGACTGTACGAGTCCACGGTCATGCCTTTCGGCATGAAGAATGCCCCTGCCACTTTCCAGCGGATGGTCAACCACCTGCTTCAGAGACTGGAGGAGTACGCTGTGGCGTACCTGGACGACATTGCCGTCTTCAGTTCCACCTTGGAGGAACACCTTCAGCATCTCCAGGAGGTGCTCAAGCGTATTCACCAGGCAGGTCTGACCATCAAGCCGGGAAAATGCCAGATGGGCATGAGGGAGGTCCACTACCTGGGGCACCGGGTAGGCGGGGGTTCCATGAGTCCAGAGCCCGAGAAAGTGGACGCGATCATGTCCTGGCCCACCCCCAGGACCAAAAAGCAGGTGAAGTCCTTTCTGGGCACTGCAGGGTACTATAGGCGTTTCGTACCGAACTATAGCGCCATTGCAAAACCCTTGACGGACCTCACCAAGGGCGGTCTACCCCAAACAGTCAGCTGGACAGATGGCTGTGAGGCGGCATTCCGAGCTTTGAAAACAGCCCTGTGCAGCTCTCCGGTGTTGAGAGCCGTCGACAGCAGTCGGCCCTTCCTGGTACAGACTGACGCCAGCGAATTTGGCCTCGGTGCTGTACTCAGCCAGGTTGATTCGGGGAACCAGGAGCACCCCGTGTTGTACCTGAGCCGGAAACTTCTGCCAAGGGAAGTGGCATACTCCACCATCGAGAAGGAGTGCCTGGCCATGGTCTGGGCACTGCAACGTTTGCAGCCCTACCTGTACGGGCGCACCTTCAAGGTGGTCACCGACCACAACCCTCTGAGCTGGCTGCACACAGTGTCCGGAACCAATGGTAGGTTGCTACGCTGGAGCCTTGCCCTACAGCAGTATGATTTTGCCGTACAACACAAGAAAGGCAGCGAACATGGGAATGCTGATGGGTTGTCACGACGTGGCGAACCCGCTGAGGTGCGCATGTCGGATTACCGGCAGGTCATGCCTCCTTAGCGCCCTCTAAGGGGGGAGATGTGATGATCCTGCAAGCTCCATATCCTGTACTTCTCTAGAAGTCTCCACAGCTACTGCATTCATTAGGCTTTGCAGCCTGTGGGCTTCCCCCCCCTTCAGCTCACTACACACTCTGTGTAATCTGATTCCAGGTGGCTAGCCCCACAGGGAGGCCGGCTGAAAGCGGCTAACAAGCCACATGGTCTGTTCCTTTGTTGCATGGTAGTTATTCAAGATCAAAAATCTTAGCTCATGTGTATGTTATAAGTATGAAATTTTCATATCTGCCAATTCATCGGTGAATCCAGGGATCAGTGAAGTTTCTAAGCGCTGGCACCAGCAGAACCTAAGAAACAGATTTCTGCTTAGCCGATCCACCCAGGCACTCTGCGTTTAGACTTAAATGCACGCCAACATCTTGCGGAGTACAATGGTATGCTCTGCATCGCTGTATGAGACTCCATCTCTTATTTATGAAAGTTTTGAGTTTTCTGAACTAAGAGTAACCCTTAGAGCAAGAGGAGGACCCTGGTAACTCCACCCCGTTTATGATGTCACGGCCACAGGTCTATAAGGTAGGAGCCAGGTATTCTGGTCAGATCTGCCCTGGACACCAGACTTATAGCAGCTCTGTGATGCATTGTGATGTCTCCCCTCCCCGACCACATGGCTTGCCTACTATGATCTAAGAACTGTAAGTTGATCTTCCTTATGTTAACCCCTTTTATTTTCTAATTGTATTGTACATAACTATATTGCCTCAGCTTGTTACATCTTTTTATATTGTATAAGCACTGCCTTTTTTTAAGGAATAAACCTATAAATTTATTAGTTTGTTTCTCCTGCTCTATAAACGAATTTGCACGTGCCTGAAGCACTACGCTACTGTTTTGGGGTTGCTACGGACCCTCTTGATAAATTGTTCAGTAAGAAAAACCATAGCTGGTGGCAGCTTAAAAGAAGGGGGTGTTAAGTGTTGACATATGGGGTGGCGTTGGCAGTGACGGAGCGGGTATTATAAGTGTATTACCCGGCTGCGGCTCGGAATAATTATAATTCCCTCACTGCAGCGTGCCCAATAGCCAGCACACATCCAAGTGACCCGTCTGGCGACTGATTATCCTAGGTGCAGTTCCCTGACTGACCTGAGGGTAAGGGGGGCGCCAGAGAGCTGCAAGTTCCTAAGTGGAAGTGGGATAATTATAAATCCCTGCAGTTTACCGGGTCGGACGGCAGCAGCCGTCGTGTGTGTGCACCGTTTCATCACATATTGGTGGCAGCGGTGGGATCACAAGCCGTGATACCCCGGGCTACCGTGTGGCAGACCGTGTGCACGTTTCGTCACAGACGCTTAGTATAAACATTTGGCCAAACATTTTAAAGCCCACCAACCATCGTCAAGGTTGTCTCAATACTGGTGAGTCCCTGACCTAATGTGAACATACCTCTATTAGGCTGACATCTGAATTTCTGGGTGAATATGCACCTCTGTCAGCAATGCCTGCATTTATGGGTAAAGTAGGGACCTGGTGTAATTAAAATCACCACCTGGTGGGGGCGGAGTGCTCGGTCAGCAAGCTAACATTCAATAGACAAAAAAACCTGACTGGCACATCCAGACTAATGTGAACTAGGTGCAAACCAAGGGAAGCTACCCCCATGTAAAACATACAAAAAAAGGCTGCACTCAAGCATACTAAAGCATGACAATATGGAATACATGAAATTTAGAATAGCAACATGGCTTTGGAATATAAGGAAAAATTTGAGACGCTTAGTATAAACATTTGGCCAAACATTTTAAAGCCCACCAACCATCGTCAAGGTGGTCTCAATACTGGTGAGTCCCTGACGTAATGTGAACATACCTCTATTAGGCTGACATCTGAATTTCTGGGTGAATATGCACCTCTGTCAGCAATGCCTGCATTTATGGGTAAAGTAGGGACCTGGTGTAATTAAAATCACCACCTGGTGGGGGCGGAGTGCTCGGTCAGCAAGCTAACATTCAATAGACAAAAAAACCTGACTGGCACATCCAGACTAATGTGAACTAGGTGCAAACCAAGGGAAGCTACCCCCATGTAAAACATACAAAAAAAGGCTGCACTCAAGCATACTAAAGCATGACAATATGGAATACATGAAATTTAGAATAGCAACATGGCTTTGGAATATAAGGAAAAATTTGAGATGCTTAGTATAAACATTTGGCCAAACATTTTAAAGCCCACAACCATCGTCAAGGTGGTCTCAATACTGGTGAGTCCCTGACCTAATGTGAACATACCTCTATTAGGCTGACATCTGAATTTCTGGGTGAATATGCACCTCTGTCAGCAATGCCTGCATTTATGGGTAAAGTAGGGACCTGGTGTAATTAAAATCACCACCTGGTGGGGGCGGAGTGCTCGGTCAGCAAGCTAACATTCAATAGACAAAAAAACCTGACTGGCACATCCAGACTAATGTGAACTAGGTGCAAACCAAGGGAAGCTACCCCCATGTAAAACATACAAAAAAAGGCTGCACTCAAGCATAGTAAAGCATGACAATATGGAATACATGAAATTTAGAATAGCAACATGGCTTTGGAATATAAGGAAAAATTTGAGACGCTTAGTATAAACATTTGGCCAAACATTTTAAAGCCCACCAACCATCGTCAAGGTGGTCTCAATACTGGTGAGTCCCTGACCTAATGTGAACATACCTCTATTAGGCTGACATCTGAATTTCTGGGTGAATATGCACCTCTGTCAGCAATGCCTGCATTTATGGGTAAAGTAGGGACCTGGTGTAATTAAAATCACCACCTGGTGGGGGCGGAGTGCTCGGTCAGCAAGCTAACATTCAATAGACAAAAAAACCTGACTGGCACATCCAGACTAATGTGAACTAGGTGCAAACCAAGGGAAGCTACCCCCATGTAAAACATACAAAAAAAGGCTGCACTCAAGCATACTAAAGCATGACAATATGGAATACATGAAATTTAGAATAGCAACATGGCTTTGGAATATAAGGAAAAATTTGAGACGCTTAGTATAAACATTTGGCCAAACATTTTAAAGCCCACCAACCATCGTCAAGGTGGTCTCAATACTGGTGAGTCCCTGACGTAATGTGAACATACCTCTATTAGGCTGACATCTGAATTTCTGGGTGAATATGCACCTCTGTCAGCAATGCCTGCATTTATGGGTAAAGTAGGGACCTGGTGTAATTAAAATCACCACCTGGTGGGGGCGGAGTGCTCGGTCAGCAAGCTAACATTCAATAGACAAAAAAACCTGACTGGCACATCCAGACTAATGTGAACTAGGTGCAAACCAAGGGAAGCTACCCCCATGTAAAACATACAAAAAAAGGCTGCACTCAAGCATACTAAAGCATGACAATATGGAATACATGAAATTTAGAATAGCAACATGGCTTTGGAATATAAGGAAAAATTTGAGATGCTTAGTATAAACATTTGGCCAAACATTTTAAAGCCCATCAACCATCGTCAAGGTGGTCTCAATACTGGTGAGTCCCTGACCTAATGTGAACATACCTCTATTAGGCTGACATCTGAATTTCTGGGTGAATATGCACCTCTGTCAGCAATGCCTGCATTTATGGGTAAAGTAGGGACCTGGTGTAATTAAAATCACCACCTGGTGGGGGCGGAGTGCTCGGTCAGCAAGCTAACATTCAATAGACAAAAAAACCTGACTGGCACATCCAGACTAATGTGAACTAGGTGCAAACCAAGGGAAGCTACCCCCATGTAAAACATACAAAAAAAGGCTGCACTCAAGCATAGTAAAGCATGACAATATGGAATACATGAAATTTAGAATAGCAACATGGCTTTGGAATATAAGGAAAAATTTGAGACGCTTAGTATAAACATTTGGCCAAACATTTTAAAGCCCACCAACCATCGTCAAGGTGGTCTCAATACTGGTGAGTCCCTGACCTAATGTGAACATACCTCTATTAGGCTGACATCTGAATTTCTGGGTGAATATGCACCTCTGTCAGCAATGCCTGCATTTATGGGTAAAGTAGGGACCTGGTGTAATTAAAATCACCACCTGGTGGGGGCGGAGTGCTCGGTCAGCAAGCTAACATTCAATAGACAAAAAAACCTGACTGGCACATCCAGACTAATGTGAACTAGGTGCAAACCAAGGGAAGCTACCCCCATGTAAAACATACAAAAAAAGGCTGCACTCAAGCATACTAAAGCATGACAATATGGAATACATGAAATTTAGAATAGCAACATGGCTTTGGAATATAAGGAAAAATTTGAGACGCTTAGTATAAACATTTGGCCAAACATTTTAAAGCCCACCAACCATCGTCAAGGTGGTCTCAATACTGGTGAGTCCCTGACCTAATGTGAACATACCTCTATTAGGCTGACATCTGAATTTCTGGGTGAATATGCACCTCTGTCAGCAATGCCTGCATTTATGGTAAAGTAGGGACCTGGTGTAATTAAAATCACCACCTGGTGGGGGCGGAGTGCTCGGTCAGCAAGCTAACATTCAATAGACAAAAAAACCTGACTGGCACATCCAGACTAATGTGAACTAGGTGCAAACCAAGGGAAGCTACCCCCATGTAAAACATACAAAAAAAGGCTGCACTCAAGCATACTAAAGCATGACAATATGGAATACATGAAATTTAGAATAGCAACATGGCTTTGGAATATAAGGAAAAATTTGAGACGCTTAGTATAAACATTTGGCCAAACATTTTAAAGCCCACCAACCATCGTCAAGGTGGTCTCAATACTGGTGAGTCCCTGACGTAATGTGAACATACCTCTATTAGGCTGACATCTGAATTTCTGGGTGAATATGCACCTCTGTCAGCAATGCCTGCATTTATGGGTAAAGTAGGGACCTGGTGTAATTAAAATCACCACCTGGTGGGGGCGGAGTGCTCGGTCAGCAAGCTAACATTCAATAGACAAAAAAACCTGACTGGCACATCCAGACTAATGTGAACTAGGTGCAAACCAAGGGAAGCTACCCCATGTAAAACATACAAAAAAAGGCTGCACTCAAGCATACTAAAGCATGACAATATGGAATACATGAAATTTAGAATAGCAACATGGCTTTGGAATATAAGGAAAAATTTGAGATGCTTAGTATAAACATTTGGCCAAACATTTTAAAGCCCATCAACCATCGTCAAGGTGGTCTCAATACTGGTGAGTCCCTGACCTAATGTGAACATACCTCTATTAGGCTGACATCTGAATTTCTGGGTGAATATGCACCTCTGTCAGCAATGCCTGCATTTATGGGTAAAGTAGGGACCTGGTGTAATTAAAATCACCACCTGGTGGGGGCGGAGTGCTCGGTCAGCAAGCTAACATTCAATAGACAAAAAAACCTGACTGGCACATCCAGACTAATGTGAACTAGGTGCAAACCAAGGGAAGCTACCCCCATGTAAAACATACAAAAAAAGGCTGCACTCAAGCATAGTAAAGCATGACAATATGGAATACATGAAATTTAGAATAGCAACATGGCTTTGGAATATAAGGAAAAATTTGAGACGCTTAGTATAAACATTTGGCCAAACATTTTAAAGCCCACCAACCATCGTCAAGGTGGTCTCAATACTGGTGAGTCCCTGACCTAATGTGAACATACCTCTATTAGGCTGACATCTGAATTTCTGGGTGAATATGCACCTCTGTCAGCAATGCCTGCATTTATGGGTAAAGTAGGGACCTGGTGTAATTAAAATCACCACCTGGTGGGGGCGGAGTGCTCGGTCAGCAAGCTAACATTCAATAGACAAAAAAACCTGACTGGCACATCCAGACTAATGTGAACTAGGTGCAAACCAAGGGAAGCTACCCCCAGTAAAACATACAAAAAAAGGCTGCACTCAAGCATACTAAAGCATGACAATATGGAATACATGAAATTTAGAATAGCAACATGGCTTTGGAATATAAGGAAAAATTTGAGACGCTTAGTATAAACATTTGGCCAAACATTTTAAAGCCCACCAACCATCGTCAAGGTGGTCTCAATACTGGTGAGTCCCTGACCTAATGTGAACATACCTCTATTAGGCTGACATCTGAATTTCTGGGTGAATATGCACCTCTGTCAGCAATGCCTGCATTTATGGGTAAAGTAGGGACCTGGTGTAATTAAAATCACCACCTGGTGGGGGCGGAGTGCTCGGTCAGCAAGCTAACATTCAATAGACAAAAAAACCTGACTGGCACATCCAGACTAATGTGAACTAGGTGCAAACCAAGGGAAGCTACCCCCATGTAAAACATACAAAAAAAGGCTGCACTCAAGCATACTAAAGCATGACAATATGGAATACATGAAATTTAGAATAGCAACATGGCTTTGGAATATAAGGAAAAATTTGAGACGCTTAGTATAAACATTTGGCCAAACATTTTAAAGCCCACCAACCATCGTCAAGGTGGTCTCAATACTGGTGAGTCCCTGACCTAATGTGAACATACCTCTATTAGGCTGACATCTGAATTTCTGGGTGAATATGCACCTCTGTCAGCAATGCCTGCATTTATGGGTAAAGTAGGGACCTGGTGTAAATAAAATCACCACCTGGTGGGGGCGGAGTGCTCGGTCAGCAAGCTAACATTCAATAGACAAAAAAACCTGACTGGCACATCCAGACTAATGTGAACTAGGTGCAAACCAAGGGAAGCTACCCCCAAGTAAAACATACAAAAAAAGGCTGCACTCAAGCATACTAAAGCATGACAATATGGAATACATGAAATTTAGAATAGCAACATGGCTTTGGAATATAAGGAAAAATTTGAGACGCTTAGTATAAACATTTGGCCAAACATTTTAAAGCCCACCAACCATCGTCAAGGTGGTCTCAATACTGGTGAGTCCCTGACCTAATGTGAACATACCTCTATTAGGCTGACATCTGAATTTCTGGGTGAATATGCACCTCTGTCAGCAATGCCTGCATTTATGGGTAAAGTAGGGACCTGGTGTAATTAAAATCACCACCTGGTGGGGGCGGAGTGCTCGGTCAGCAAGCTAACATTCAATAGACAAAAAAACCTGACTGGCACATCCAGACTAATGTGAACTAGGTGCAAACCAAGGGAAGCTACCCCCATGTAAAACATACAAAAAAGGCTGCACTCAAGCATAGTAAAGCATGACAATATGGAATACATGAAATTTAGAATAGCAACATGCCTTTGGAATATAAGGAAAAATTTGAGACGCTTAGTATAAACATTTGGCCAAACATTTTAAAGCCCACCAACCATCGTCAAGGTGGTCTCAATACTGGTGAGTCCCTGACCTAATGTGAACATACCTCTATTAGGCTGACATCTGAATTTCTGGGTGAATATGCACCTCTGTCAGCAATGCCTGCATTTATGGGTAAAGTAGCGACCTGGTGTAATTAAAATCACCACCTGGTGGGGGCGGAGTGCTCGGTCAGCAAGCTAACATTCAATAGACAAAAAAACCTGACTGGCACATCCAGACTAGTGTGAACTAGGTGCAAACCAAGGGAAGCTACCCCCGTGTAAAACATACAAAAAAAGGCTGCACTCAAGCATACTAAAGCATGACAATATGGAATACATGAAATTTAGAATAGCAACATGGCTTTGGAATATAAGGAAAAATTTGAGACGCTTAGTATAAACATTTGGCCAAACATTTTAAAGCCCACCAACCATCGTCAAGGTGGTCTCAATACTGGTGAGTCCCTGACCTAATGTGAACATACCTCTATTAGGCTGACATCTGAATTTCTGGGTGAATATGCACCTCTGTCAGCAATGCCTGCATTTATGGGTAAAGTAGGGACCTGGTGTAATTAAAATCACCACCTGGTGGGGGCGGAGTGCTCGGTCAGCAAGCTAACATTCAATAGACAAAAAAACCTGACTGGCACATCCAGACTAATGTGAACTAGGTGCAAACCAAGGGAAGCTACCCCCGTGTAAAACATACAAAAAAACAGAAGTGTTGGAAGACTCGATAGCGATCCCTATTGTGAATGTGTTAGAAATGAATTCTGAGCAGAAGCTCCCTCTGGTGGTTACAAACAGTACTGAACTATTCAATGAAGATTGTGAAATTGGCAATCAGGTGTTACAGACTGGTCTTATATAAGGGAGGTTCCCTCCCATCAGGGTTGCCGGTGATCAATTGTTCTTGTCTCAACTTTGGTTCCTGGTTCACTTGGAAGCTAGCTGTGTCTTGCCTGCATATTCTGCTAACAGATAAGATATTTTCTGCTTTTATTTTTGTGCTTGCTTTTTGCATTTTGTCCTTTACTTCTGTGGAGGTCAGCCAGGTCCCCTCCGGGGGCTTGTGCTCCTCTCAATTTATCTGAGCCACTGTTATTTGTTCATTTGCCTTTTCCAGTTTTTTCAGTGGCTGCTGCTTAGTTTTGTTACACCAGAGAACTAATTTAGGTGGTAGAGGTCGTGTGATCTCAGGTCTTTTTGCAATTAGTGAGTTGGTATTTTTTTAGGGTTTTTTGGATTGCAGTAAGTGTCCTTCCTATCCTTTTCTTTCTAGGAAGATTGGGCCCCAACGTTTGCTCATACTATTTTCTGTCTGTGTCTGTATTTCCTCTTGTCTAACCGCCATTACATGTTTGGGGGCTTCCTATGTTCTTTGGGGATCTGCTCCGGGGCAGATAGTTTTCCTCTTTCTTTCTTTAGGTGTAGTTAGCTTCTCAGGCTGTGACGAGGCGTCTAGGACCAACGTAGGTACGCTCCACGGCTGCCTTTAGTTGTGGTGGTTAGTCAGGGTACTGCAATCCAGTAGATTCCAACCTCTCTGGTGTATTGCCTTTTTTGCCTGCTCTCCTCAGCTACCAAATCATAACAGATCCCCTAACATGTGCTAAATAATATACTTGATGTTGATTAGTGAGTGCTTATTACAAATAATTGAGGCTGACATTGCCTCAGTACCCCCTGATGAAGCAATATGCGAAATGCACGTTGGGGTACTGGGCAGTGTGTCTCAAGAAGTCTACTGGTATGGCATTTTGGTGGGTATTATACCTAAGGTTCTTATAGATCGGTCGCCTATACTTAAGGCCATGTTCTGTATTTGGTCAGTATTTTACAACATTTTACCTCAGTATTTGTAAGCCAAAGCCAGGAGTGGGTTATAAATACAGAAGTGGTGACGTGTTTCTGTGAAGACATGGGGGTTGGCGGGCTTTCCGGGTCCGCTAGCCAGAACAGCATGGACCAGAGATTGTCCCGCCTAACACCTGCTCTCCTGTTAACGTGGGCATAATGCTACTCAGACAACACAGGGTGAGGGTAAAACAGTGTAGCAAGGTCAGTTGATCTGAAGGTCACAACCTGACTTCGCTAAATGTTTCCATGGAACCAGACGACCAGCGGGTCCCAATCCTGGCTTTCTCCAAACATATCCATGATTCAGCGATGGTCAATGGATCAGATCTGTATTCTTCCAACTGGAGCAGAAAACTCCTAGGTTGTTTCCTGTAGAATGATAGATCCGTGTCCCTTGTGACGGTGCCATGATGAATTGGCTGCAGTCCTGTCTCTGGTCATTTTTATCTTAGGATGTCTTGGCAGAATCTCTGGCTGTCTCACTCCATCTCTGAGTCTCTTTATACAGAGGCATGTAACCTATTTTTACATTTAACAAGTATCCTTCAGTCCAGCATCACAGATAAGGGGAAGAATGGTGATGAGATCTAGTAGAATTACTTGATTATTTAATCTATTTGCATAGTTTTTCCCTCTCTGCTTTCAGAGTCAACAAACTGACTCCATAACACAATGCACAATTATCATATCAACAAACGTCACTAGTCATCAAAAATAAGAGCACACTATGTTATATGAAATATCAGCTTACAAGTCAATATTACAGGCTTACACAAGCAAAAGTATAGATAACAGACTATTCTTCTTGGTTTGCTAAAAATAGTCACCTCAGTAATTAAGATATAATCCTGTTTCTTCATATTGCTCCCCATCTTAATTAGCCAGACATGATAGGATTCCAATCATCCTTCTTCACTTATCGGCGACAGTCCACAACATATCTTTAAGCATAGTCACGAATGTAAGAGGTCTCAGCATTGTGACACAAAACTTTCTATCATCCAGTTTCCTCAGAGCATATTCTGTGTCTTAGGTTCAGCGATGTTCAATGGAGCAGATCTGTATTCTTCCAACCGGAGCTGAAAACCACTAGGTTGTTTCCTGTAGAATGATAGATCTGTGTCCCCTGTGATGGTGCCATGATGAACTGGCTGCAGTGCTGTCTTTGGTCCTTCGGGTGTTAGGATGTCTTGGCAGAATCTCTGGCTGTCTCACAATGTCTCTGAGTCTCTTTATACAGAGGCATGTAAACTATTTTTAGATTTAACAAGTGTCCTTCAGTTCAGCCTCATAGATAAGGGGAAGAATGGTGATGAGATCAAGTAGCATTACTTGATCATTTAATCTATTTGCATAGTTTTTCCCTCTCTGCTTTGGAAGTCAACAAACTGACTCCATAACATAATGCATAATTAGCATATCAGCAAACATCACTAGTCATCAAAGATAAGAGCACACTATGTTATATGAAATAACAGCTTAGAAGTCAATATTACAGGCTTACACAAGCAAAAGTATAGATAACAGACTATTCTTCTTGGTTTGCTAAAAATAGTCGTCTGGGTAATTAAGATATAATTATGTTTGTTCACAGTTTCTATTATACTTTTCCTCTGATTGTTCCACTCCTGATTTTAGCTTACAAATACTGGGGTAAAAAATGGATACAATGTTATAGGTGCTGATGTATTTATAATGATGGATATGAAAGCACTTGTTGTGTAATATTCTTTTTATCAATCTAATTACTTGTTATACTTATTGTAAACATATTTCATATCATGTTATCACTTTAATATAACCACACTGCCCTAATAGTTTTTCTAATGAGTTTTTTAAAATAATTTCTTGTCTGTTTTTACAGTTTTTACACGTATAACATTGGCATATTTATTATAATTACAACGTTATAATGATTACTGTATATTAACTGATACTATGTACTTTTAGCATATTAAAGTAGTAATCTGCTTTGGGGCTTATCATTCAGATTTGGATTTCAACTTCTTGGTACCTGGATACAGTGTGGCATAATATATTGAGTCAATCCAGGCCAACCATTCAGAGCTTCAAAAAAAAAACCCTACATTTTATTTAAGTTGTCTTAAGTTGTCTCTTAAATTGTCTCTTAAGTTGTTTTTTCATCTATGTTTTAAGATATGTTTCCTTACATTTTTTTTGATACTTTAAAGGGCTATTGAGACCCTCAGGCTCCAGGACTCATGTGCATCATGTACCTTCAATGGCTGTTCCATTGTGGAAGTGAAAGAACTGGCTGCATGAACAGCAGCATTGACTAACATACATTTTTATATTTAACCTCTTTCCGACATATGGCGTAATAGCACGCCAATGTCGGGCTCCCCCTGCTCAGCACCGGAGCCTGCACCTTTCCGGACACATGGAAGCTGATATATACAGCTGACATGTGCCTGCAACAGCTGTGGGTGGAATTGCGATCCACCCGTGGCTGTTAACTAGTTAAATGCACCTTCCGGAAGCACGTCGTAAATCCTGCCAATCAGTGACCCTGTCTCCAGCAGACCTCTATAGTTGTCATGGCTAGATTGTTATGAGCGCCACCCGGTGGTCGGTTGCTCATAGCAAGTGAGTATTTCTGCTACACTGAGGCTATCTGATTATCTGCTGTGTGTAGCAGAGGAGATTAAAGTACTGCAACTTCTAGTCTCACATGGAGATTATTGAAGCATGCAAAAAGTAAAAAAAAAGTTTTCAAAAATATTAAAAAAATAAAAAAAATGAAAGTTCAAATCACCCCCCTTTCGCCCCATTCAAAGTAAAACAATAATAAAATCAAATATACACATATTTGGTATCGTCGTGTTCACAATCGCCAGATCTATCAATATAAAGAAATAATTTATCCAATCGCTAACCAGTGGAACGAGAAAAAAATTAAAAACATCAGAATTAAGTTTTTCTGGTTGCCGCTACATTACAATAAAATGCAACAATGGGCGATGAAAAGTTTGTATCTACACCAAAATAGTATGAGTATAAATGGCAAATCGACGCTCAAAAAATAAGCCCTCACCCAACTCCAGATCACGAAAAATGGAGACGCTACAGGTCTCAGAAAATGGCGCCTCTTTTTTATACCAAACGTTGAATTTTTTTTCACCCCTTAAATAAAAAAGAACCAAGGCATGTTTGGTGTCTATGAACTCGTAATGACCTGGAGAATCATAATGGCAGGTCAGTTTAGCATTTAGTAAACATGGTAAAAAAAAAACTGTGGAATTGCACTTCTTTTTGCAATTTCACTGCACTTGGAATTTGTTTTTTCCCATTTTCAAGTTCATGATATGTTAAAACCAATGATGTTGTTCAAAAGTACAACTCGTCCTGCAAAAAGCAAGCCCTAACATGGCCATATTGACCAAAAAATAAAAAAGTTATGGCTCTGGGAAAAAGGGGAGCAAAAAATAAAAACGCAAAAACGAAAATACAGCTGGTCATGAAGGGGTTAATGCTTTCAAATTAAAAATGTTGCAAAATATAATTATCTCAATTTGGCCATGAATTAAGTTTGGAGATCTTTAAAAGGGTTGTCTGGACTAATCACAAAAGTCTGTCGTCTATTTGATTACAGACTTGTGAATCCTCACATCGCACACAGCACGCACTGTGAAGATTCTCCAGTATCGGTGGCAATATGCATACTCCCGGCCACATTCTGACTAGACTTGTGTGGCCTCTCTCAATTCTCTTGTATTGAGCGAGGCAGCGCATGTTTAGTATATTTCTGTCCTACCACTTCACTGACAATGCCATCCTGTGTCAGACATTGCACTGGTTGCCCATCTGCTACAAAGTACAATTTAAACTTCTCACTCTCACCCATAAAGCTCTGCACAGTTCTGCACCACCCTATATCTCCTCCCTCAACTCTGTCTACCACCCTTCTCATGCTTTCTGGTCTACTAATCTACTAATGACCTAAAACTAACATCCTCTATAACAGAACCTCATCTGCCATCGCCAGGACTTCTCTCATGCTGCCCAAGTTTTTCTAATGTACTACCCTGGACAATCCAATAAGTTCCCAGTATCCACAGTTTTAAGGGTGCCCTAAAAATATATTTCTATAGACTGGCCCATTACTTCATCCCACTAATCTAACTAACTATTCCCTTTTCTCACTTCCTAAATTTGCCCCATACTCTAGCCCCTCCTATCATCTGTTTCTACACCCTTGATGTACTCAATAGCACTTTGTCTGTGTATTGATATGTGCTGAATTGTATGTTTCTTTCTAATGTCTTTTTTGTCTATACATGTCTCCTGTTTGTGCTATAAATAAGAATTATTATATATGATAAACTACGGATTGCTGATTTTTGGTGTTTATTAGAATTTGGGAACAGCCTGGTATAATTGCGTATGTTTATTTCTGCATTTCTTCAGTTCATGTTCATGCATCAATAGTATTTATACCTAATAATACTACCTTTTTTTAGAAATCCTACAAAATATTTGCAGCTGTTGAGGATTACTTCTTACTGTATTGTGTACATGGCACTCATTAAAAGTGACAGTCTCCTTCTGTCGTCTCTGTGGGGAGCCTATAAAAGTCGGCCATCCACCCCAGTACCTTCAGGGCTGCATATTTCTCATGCAGCAGCAAACACTGCAGCTTCGGTTTAAAGACATCCCTGAAAAGTTATATACAGATAATCCCCACGCTGGACAGTAGGAAGCTTGCATGTAGTTGAAAATATAGAAGCTGACAACTGATTGATTGATATAGACGACTGCTCCAGTTTTCCTGTTCACATCTATCTGTCAGTCTATTTTACTGTTACCTTCAACAGTGGAAGAAACAGAAATACAGTATATTGGTCAACATTTAAACTTAAGTGGCTTCATTTTAGCCAGTTTGTAAGACAAGGCTAGCTATAAAAGTGTGTTCCAGATCTATGATTGCATTTCCCTTTTTTGATGAAGCTGCCACAGCTTAGATCACTGCCATTAACTTTTATACTGGCTAAAGTTATGATTCTTGTTGGAGAGTTGAAAGTGGGTGTGCTGCGCCCTTACAAATATCAGACTGTTACTACATGGACCCCCATTGCTTCTAGAGGATCGGTTCAGAACTATACTAATGCCAGGTTGATGTGATATGTTGTTATACAGTATGTAATGCAGTTGGTAATGCTATGCCATGTTTTTGTATGTACAGTGTGCTGCAACAACCGTGCGACAGATGAAGTGAAGTGCTGCATTTATGATGTAAGTGATTGATGTGTTCACCAATACATTTTGTATGAGAAATTCCTGGGCTCTGGCATGCCCATACAGTGGGCTTTTGAGTAGCAGGAGTGATGTCTGAAGTTATGAATGCAGTGCATAAAGAGTTAATGTAACGTGGTGTGGGGTGGCCGTCATGGACAAGGGGAGCATCATCCATGCCCCGATGCGCTACATGAAAATGCAGGTCCTGGCTAGGTGTATGTGCTGGTATTACCTTAGCGATACGCCTCTGCAGACCCCATACTGCCATTGAACTTTGCAGACCAAGAGGAGATGGTATGGAGATGAATGACCAGAGTCCAAAAACAAACTTTTAACTAAACAATAACTTGATGAGAAGTATATTCATCTCATAGTAAGCAAAACACTTCATGGATGCTTCTTCTGCATTATGTAGAGACAAGAACTTTTGAGTTACACGTACAATACTTCCGTTACATGTTACAAGAGTCCATCAAACCATTATAGAAAGTTCCATCTTCCCTTGTGAAGTCTTCATGGGTTGAGGTGTAACACACTGCCATGTTATGTCATGGTAGCTGAGGATAAAGCAAGGGAGACACAAAGCGCAATAGGGTCTTATCCAATAATAAGTTAGCACTTTTTAAATAGGAAGCTGCTCACCTGGTATTAGGTGGTTAAAACACATGTAGGAGAGGCTGCCGCAGATCCACAGGTCGGTCGACGACCCGACAATACAATGATTGTATTGTCTAGTTGTCGACCGATCTGTGGATCTGCGGCAGCCTCTCCTACATGTATGGTAGCTGAGGAGGCAGGAGCAAAAAACCGCATAGGCAGCCTAACACCAGAGAGGTTGGAAACTAATAGGTTGCAGACCCCTAAACTAACCGCACAACTAGTAGCAGCCGTGGAGCGTACCTACGGTGGTCCTAGACGCCTCGGCACAGCCGGAGAGATAGCTATCCCTGAAGATGGAAAGAGGAAAGCTAACTGCCCCGGAGTAGGCCCCAAAAGAGTAGGAAGCCACCAAACATATAATGGCGGTTAGACAAGATGAAAATACGAACACAGACAGAAAATAGATTGAGCAAAAGCTCATTGTTCTGGTATGCTCAGGAAAAAGAGTTAGTCCCTCCAGGCTAGCCAATATATGCATGTACTGATGGAGGTTCTGGTGATGTGTTACTTTACTGATAGTGGTTCAGTTGATGTAATACTGTACTGACGATGGTTCTGGTGATGCAGTCGTGTAAATGTTGTAAACTTTAATTTATCAAATTTGACACTAAAATACAGTTGTTCACAAAAGTTTACATACCCCGGCAGAATTTTTTCTTTCTTTGCCTTTTTTCAGAGAATATGAATGAAAATACCAAAACTTTTTTTCCACTCCTGGTTAGTGGTTGAGTGAAGCCATTTATTGTCAAACCAATGTGTTTTCTCGTTTTAAATCATAATGACAACCCAAAATATCCAAATGACCCTTATCAAAAGTTCACATACCCCATTTCTTAATACCGTGTATTGCCCCCTCTTACATCAATGACAGCTTAAAGTCTTTTGTGGTATTTGTGGATGAGGTTCTCTATTTTCTCAGATGGTAAAGCTGCCAAATGTAGTCTAATGTGAATGGGGTATTAACTACTATCTGAAGGGTCTGGGCACTTTCATGGTATGTGCACACAATGTCTGTTAGCGAATGTGATAATCCCTTGAGTTTTTCAGCAGGAAGATGCTTCAGGACCAGTTGTCACTGTGCTGAAGTGACTTTTTTTGCATCTTTTTGGCTGTCTTTTCTGACATCTTTTAGCCAGCATTTTTTATTATTTTTTTTAATAAACTATTAAGCAGCTTCCAAGTGTAAGCTGCCCATATAATGGACTGGTCACTTTTTTAACTGCTTTATGTTTTAGGAGTCCTGAAGCGGTTAAAGAACGCTCAAAAGACTGAACATACTGTTCAAACAGCTAATACATTTTACATTGTATTGTACAAGTTAATTCTTTTTAGCATTTATTTAGCGATTTTCAGGCTGGTTATAGAATGGCCTTATCATGGCTGTCGGGCACAATTTGTGCTCTAAGTATTCTCAATTTTCCACGCCATAATCCATTGTCTCAGGGGATAAGCAGTTTTTAACCTGGACTGTGGCAAGAGGCGACCATCCAGGCTGAGAACCACTGGTGACTGAGCTGCGTTCCCAGCCGGGCTGAACTGTGGTGACCTTGTAGAAATCCCTGCTAGCACCGGGAGAAAGTCTCACGATGCAGAGGCAAGTTCACCGCGGTTCACCAGGAGAATTTCACTGTGGTGAATTTGAACTACAGTGAACTTGTCTCTGCATTGTCAGACTTTCTCACGGTGCTAGCGGGGATCTCACCGAGGTTATTGCAGTTCAGCCCGGCTGTGAACGCAGCCTCATAGACCACCAGTAACCTCAATGATGTCACCGCTACTCACTGAGGCTGTGCTCGCAGCAGCTCATTCATCAGTGGTTCTCAACCTGGACATTCGCATCTTGGCACTGTCTAGGTTGAAAACTGTTTATCCCCCAGATATGGATTACGGCGTGGGACAGAACGACGGATGAGTGAGGGATATTGTTGTTTTTAATTTTTGTTTTATTACAGGAGATGAGGGATTCAGTGGAATTAGGTGTTAGGTGAGTATAATTATGTTTGTTATTTTTAAATAAAAAGTAAGAGTGTGTTTTGTTTTATTTCAAATAAAAGACTTTATTCTGACTGTTTCTTTATTTACCATACAACTATTGGATTAATAATATTAATCCATGGGCTTGATGTCACATGACAATACAAAGGTGACATCAACCCCACAGATATGAACCGCACTTACCACTGCTACAGGACAATTGGGAAGAACCAGTTTAAGCACCAGAATTGGTGCATCTAATAGATGCGCCTTTTATGGGTGACTACAAGCTGCTATTTTTGGGTTAGAGGGGGCCAATATCCATGGTTCCTTACCAGCCTGAGAATACAAGCCACCAGCTGTTTGTTTTAGCTTGACTGGTTGTCACAAATGGATGGGACCTCATGACACAAATGGATGGGACCTCATGACTTTTTTTAGATTATTTATTTAAAGAATTAAAAAATACGTCCTGGGGAACCTTCTATTCTTGATAACCAACCTTGCTGAAGCTGACAGCTGAGGGTTGCAGAGCCCAGCTGTGAGTTTTGCCTGGCTGGTTATAAAAAATACAGGGAAACCCAAGCCATTTTTTAATTACTTATTTACAGCACAGGAGCCGGTTAATGAATACTCCCATCAGCCGCTCTTGTTCTCACTGTTATTAGCGTCAGCAGGCGTCAGCTGACAGGCGCAGTAGTCCCATCAGCTGACACCAATGACCGGAGGTAAACTTTATATCTCCGATCATAGCTGCGGGCTCAAGCTGTCATTTGACAGTGTGGGAGCCACGGCTCTCTGACCGGCGGTATTGATTTTACTGCCAATCAGAAGCGATGTTTGCCGCACTGTCATGCACATGACAGCGTGACAAACACCCTGTGTTTGGGGGCCTGAACTCGCACAGTAACACAGACTTCTATGGTGAAGTCCATGTTTGGTGTCCATGCCAGAATAGTATGTGTTCAGTACGGACGCCAAACTTTACTGTTCGGGTCCACCAATCTCTAGTAACCATGATAAGTGGTCATTTCCAGAACTGTAGAAGTATGCTGTTCAGTTCTGTGTAAGGGACAAAAAGTTTGCGTCTGGATAGAGGAATTGCTTCTGAAGTGTTTGCCAGCAGACTAGTTCAAGTATGATCCTAGTTGTATTCATTATTAGCGTGTTGTATACCAACTTTCCACTTCTGATCAAGCCTATTACTTTTTAGGGAGTCAATATAATCATCAAACTTGCTGCGTCTTAGAGAAATTCACTTGAACTGTTGATCATGTCCATCTGCATTGATTTTGCCCTGCCTGACTGGAGGAATTACTTTATTTAATGAGGAGCAGTGAATCCACACTATTGATTAAGGCTTCCACACATAGTGCCTGACAGAGTAAAGATGGAGAACTTCTTTTAAAAGAACTTGTTTTTTTACACATGTTCATTTTAAAAAGGATAAAAACCAAAGTAGTCCAACAGAGATGGCAAGAAAACCAGCGCAATGCTTAAGATTTAGAGACGCTTCCATTTCATATTCCCAGACTTTTAGACCCCGTTATCTACAGTATATATAGAAAATACTTCTCTATATTGTAGTTTGTCTAAAGAAGCTCTACCATTACATTTTTTTTTCACTAAATCTGTGTATATGTACATGTAGTGTAGTGTACACATTTGAATATACTCACCTACTTCTGCCTTCTCCGGTATCCAGTGTCATTCTGGTCCTGTTCTGAGTGATATTGCCACTCTGCAGACTCTCTGAGTAATACAGTACTGTGCTTTACATGACTAAGAAATGGCTTTTACCAGAATCCATAGACTTATATTGTAAAGATTTCCAGCCCACACATAGGGCATAGAGTGAGCCAGACAGTCTGAAGTGTGGTGATGTCACTGAGAAGAGGAGCAGAAGAATGCTGAAGACCAGAGAAGGTGGCAGTAGGTGAGAATATTACCAAACACACACTTCATGCACATAGACAATATTTAGTGGAAAAAACTTCACAGGAAGGCTTCTTATTTACAGCACAAACTAATTCACTAGAAAAGAAAATATTATCAGCAAACCAGTGAAAGTATCTTAATTTGCATTTATTTCCGATATGGGTGGAACCAGTGCCAAGCATTGCATGACGTGGGCTAAAGGTCACAATTCTTTGCCATTAGACAAATGATAATCTTGCTTCACAGCTGCAGATACAGTTTAGATAAAGATTCAGCCTCATTAATACATTACAGGCTGCAAACATGCAAAATATTAGAAGAAAAATCCCATTACATTGCCATAGAAAATAAGTCATTTACTTTTTCTTCAACTGAAAGGCTAAAAAAAATCAACTTCCAAATACAACAGTAAAGATTAAAGGTTTTTGGGGGAGTTGATTCAATTTAGAAAGAAGTCAGGGACACAGATACAATTTAACGTTGTGATTCGTGCCTAGGACACCTTGTGTTCTTTACTAGCAATGCCATTTCCAGAAAATAGACTTTCCAAAGACCATAAAAAACAATTGGCAATAATAAATTACATTTATTAAATTACATTTGTGGGAAATATTTTGAATGCAAATGATTTTCTTGGTCACTTGTTTTACGAGCAGGAACATTATGTGATTTATGTAAGTAAAAATGCATGAATCGAAGGAAAAAAGCTTTGAAGTGCTTGTCTAGGATTAAAACACATTTTTTTCAGCACTGGAGTGGTTCCACTAATGTAAGTTTCTTGCCCCTAATAATATACATACCAGCCACTGTTTACAGCTGTTCCCAGCCCCACTCCGGTCCCACGCTGCCATCTTGTCTGTTAAAAGTCAGAGGTAGTGATCACAAGCTCTCAATTCAAGTCTATGAGATCCTCGTTCTGGCCTCGTTTTGGCTCTCATAGACTTACATTGAGTTATCACTTCTTGATCACAAAAAATACCACAAAAAGGCAGAGATGCTCACCTGCCCTTGACTTGAAAATCCTCCAAAAATTCAAAAAATACAGCAAAAAGGCAGAGATGCTCACCTGCCCAGGCCTTCAAACAAATGCGCTGCATACAAGTCTTCATTGTGCATCAATATACCAAGCAGCCGCCCCCTCCATGTATTGGTACGTTGTGAGCGGCTGTCTCATCGGTATTCTTGCACCTGTGTTGCCGCCATCTTAACTATATGGGTCCACTGCATCCTGATAGTGCATTTGTTTGAAGGCCTGGGCAGGTGAGCATCTCTGCCTTTTTGCTGTATTTTTTGAATTTTTGGAGGATTTTCAAGTCCTCTTTTTGTGCTATTGCCACTTCTTGATCACCCAGCAAACACTGGAGCAGGTCACAAACTGCAGAAGACCAACCGGAGTGGTGTCTATAAAAGATGAAGACCGTGGCTGGTAAGTATAAGATTAGGGGCAGGGAACTAAGATTAGTGACACCACGCCATCGGTAAAATAAACCCATCCCACTGGAGTGGTGTTTTAAAAACCATGGCTGCATTGTTAAAATATATCTGTCAGTGGGTTGCATGTCATATTATAGCTCAGCACTATTCACTTCAATAGATCTATGCTGCATTCCAGACACCAACTGCAAAAAAACTATGTTCTTCTAATAATTGGTATCGTCTTGAATTTGGATAGTGTCGATATTATGTATAACCCTTATACCCCCAACATCTGTGTTGAAATAATATAAATCGACTGCATGGGAGATGATCACGCGATTTGCAGTGCAGCAGACATGTACAGGGTATGAAGAGGGAGCAATATGCCATGATGGCTCCACTATACTCTAGAATTTACTATTACTATTTTTATTCAATCACAGTAGGACCTGCTGATAGAAGGACAATCAGGTCTGTTAGTGTTCGTTCACATTGCCGTGTAACACGGCCGAGTGCTATGTGATGTTTTATCGGATAGCATGCGGACCAGTGTTATACTTTGGGGCAGTGCAGATCAATGATTGTTTCCTCTTGCAGAATCGGCACGAGAAAACAATCTCAGCATGTCGCGGGTCCATCCAGTGGCGTAGCGTGGGGGGGGGGCGGGTGGGGCGGTCCGCCCCAGGCGGCACGTGTGTGTGGGGGCGGCACCCTTTCCTTGCCCTCCGTCTCTACAGCATTAGCCTCACAGCAGCTAGCAATGACGCTGCTATTGCTGTAGTCTTCTGTGCCCACAGGACCTGTGATGAGGTCACAGGAGGGGAGGAGTCAGGGGTCAGATGATCAGTGTCCTCCAGTGCTATTGCTATAGTCTTCTGTGCCCACAGGACCTGTGATGAGGTCACAGGAGGGGAGGAGTCAGGGGTCAGATGATCAGTGTCCCCCTTGTGTGCAAGACTCTGCTGTGATGTTGTCATGGTGCTGGATTAGGGTAAGTTTGTGTGTGTGTGTGGGGGTCGGGACTTGGGTTTACAGTGTGGATGTAGCAGAGCCGTGTGTATGAGGTGTACGGAGCGGAGCCGTGTGTGTACGAGATGTACGGAGCAGAGCCGTGTGTGTACAAGGTGTGCGGAGCCGTGTACAGAGCGGAGCCGTGTGTGTACGGAGCGGAGCCGTGTGTACAAGGTGTACGGAGCGGAGCCGTGTGTACAAGGTGTATGGAGCGGAGCCGTGTGTACGTGGTGTACGGAGCAGAGCCGTGTGTGTACGAGGTGTACGGAGCGGAGCCGTGTGTATAAGGTGTACGGAGCGGAGCCGTGTGTGTACGAGGTGTACGGAGCGGAGCCGTGTGTGTACGAGGTGTACGGAGCGGAGCCGTGTGTGTACGAGGTGTACGGAGCGGAGCCGTGTGTGTACGAGGTGTACGGAGCGGAGCGTTGTCGTGTGGGGGTGTTACGAGGTGTACGGAGCGGAGCCGTGTGTGTACGAGGTGTACGGAGCGGAGCCGTGTGTGTACGAGGTGTACGGAGCGGAGCCGTGTGTGTACGAGGTGTACGGAGCGGAGCCTTGTGTGTACGAGGTGTACGGAGGGAGCCTTGTGTGTACAGGGCCACAAAGAGCGGAGCCGCGCATGTACAAGGGTCCTGTTACTTGCGGGATCTGTGTGCTTGGGGCTGCAGGGGGGAAGGATGGGTGCCATTATGTGCATGGGTCTGCGTGCGGACGGAGCGAATGCTGTTATCTGTGTAGGGCTGGGTCCCTGTCCCGGCCGGGAGGTTTACTTTCCCGCATTAGAATCGTACATGCGGAAACCCGGGGACCTCCCACACGTTCTGGCAGCCACATGTCACGTTCCACCGGAGGTGACGTGCTGTAAGTCAGCTGAACGCTGGAAATGACCGCTGACCTCATTTCCGGCGGTCAGCTTACAGCAGCAGGTACTGTAACTCGTTCTCGGGAGAGTCTTCAGAACGGCGACGCATCGAGCCGCTGGATCTGTTGGAGTGAGAGCCGGGTATTGTACGGACCGCTGCATACAATACCCGACTCTCACTGAGCGAGACAAGCAGGATGTGGGGATCTCAACATGGGATCTGTTCAACAGATGAAGAGATCCCCAGATCCTGCCTGTCTCGCTCAGTGAGAGCCGGGTATTGAATGGAGCGCTGCATAGCTGGTGAGATCCCCACATCCTGGGGAAATGAAGTCAGCGATGGAACGTGACTTGTGGCTGCCAGAATGTGTGGGAGGTCCCCGGGGTTTCCGTATGTACAATTCTAATGCGGAAAGTAAACCGCCTGGCCGGGACAGCGGACAGGGTCCCGAAATCGGGACTGTCCCGCTGAAACCGGGACGGTTGAGAGGTATGTGCTTATAATTATTGTTTATGAAACAGTGTGATCAGCAGTGCTAAGTGGGTGTGGTCAGGGCGTGGATATGGGTGTGACCAGTGAAATGGGTGTGGCTAGGGGTGTGGCCTAAAATTTGCCACCCCGGGCGCCACAAACAGTTGCTAGCCACTGGGTCCATCCGATGATTGGATCACGTGCACCCGTACAAGTTTATGGGTGCATGTGAAACATCGGACTGCAATCAGATGACATCCGAGTACAGTTTGACATCTGCAGACTCAGACAATGAGAAATTAAGGTCTTCGTCTTCTCCGCACCTGTGATACGATTCTCTCATTAGAATACTCCATATTTTATGTACATTTAGATCACATCATTGGTGTAGGGCATTTATTTTCTATACTGTGTCCCTGCTGGGTCTCCTATACAAGGATTGCTAGTTATATAGGGAACACAAAGGATTAAAGTTCTTCTGGTAGAAATTACCATATTGTAGTAAGACGAAATACACATTAATTAGAAAACATGTGAGACTAAGTCAGGGAGATTGACGACAAATCAGTATAAAATGGGTTCTGATTCTGTTATTCTTCCCGGTGGAGAAGAGATTTTATCAATAACTTGATATTTGGCCATAGGGAATATTAGGAATGTAGTTTGCTGCCCCCCTAAGTGTTGCCGTGACAACAAAGACTTGCACAAATTCACATTTGCATTTTAATGGTTGTAGAATTAGGATAAAAAATTAAAGAAACCCTCTGCCCGAGGATGAGATTCATTGCACAAATTGGATCTGAGCCAAAGCATCATGCAATGCACAGCTATCTACATACAAGTAGTGGGCAAATAGGAGCTGGATAGACACTTAGCTACTTCCACTATATAATTACCGGAGAGCACGCTAGGAGCGCAGATCTATCCCTGAGATCAACAACACAGGCGGACAAGCATTTATACAACCACTGGCGGGCTGCACAATCCCATAAAGTCAGGAGCTGCTACTTGTCACACTGAATTTCTTCAGTTCCCTATTTAGTTACTGTAAAGCCCCTCATACACATTAGATGACCATCAGCAGAAACATGGTTCAACTGATCGTTTGACTGACAGCTGTCTCTCCCAACTCTCCCATACACTGCAGCTCCCGCTCGGCCAAGGTTTCCTTTGTTCTTTACAGTCATGGCCAAAAGTTTTGAGAATGACACAAATATTAATTTTTACAAAGTCTACTGCTTCACTTTTTCTAATGGCAATTTGCATATACTCCAGAATGTTATAAAGAGTGATCAGCTTAACAGCAATTACTTGCAAAGTCAATATTTGGCTAGAAAATGAACTTTATCCCCCAAAACACATTTCAACATCATTGCAGCCCTGCCTTAAAAGGACCAGCTAACCTCTTTTCAGTGATTGCTCCATTAACACAGGTGTGGGTGTTGATGAGGACATGGCTGGAGATCAATCTGTCATGATTAAGTAAGAATGACACCACTGGACACTTTAAAAGGAGGCTGGTGCTTGGCATCATTGTTTCTCTTCTGTTAACCATGGTTATCTCTAAAGAAACACGTGCAGTCATCATTGCAATGCACAAAAATGGCCTAACAGGGAAGAGTATCGCAGCTAGAAAGGTTGCACCTCAGTCAACAATCTATCGCATCATCAAGAACTTCAAGGAGAGAGGTTCCATTGTTGCCAAAAAGGCTCCAGGGCGCCCAAGAAAGACCAGCAAGCGCCAGGACTGTCTCTTAAAAGTGTTTCAGCTGCGGGATCGGGCTACCAGCAGTGCAGAGCTTGCTCAGGAATGTCAGCAGGAAGGTGTGAGTGCATCTGCACGCACTGTGAGGCGGAGAGTCTTGGAGCAAGGCCTGGTCTCAAGGAGGGCAGCAAAGAAGTCACTTCTCTCCAGAAAAAACATCATGGACAGACTGATATTCTGCAAAAGGTACAGGCAGTGGACTGCTGAGGACTGGGGTAAAGTTATTTTCTCTGATGAATCCCCTTTTCGATTGTTTGGGACATCAGGAAAACGCCTCATTCGGAGAAGACAAGGTGAGCGCTACCACCAGTCTTGTCTCATGCCAACTGTTAAGTATCCTGAAACCATTCATGTGTGGGGTTGCTTCTCAGCCAAGGGAATCGGCTCTCTCACAGTCTTGCCTAAAAACACAGCCATGAATAAAGAATGGTACCAGAATGTCCTCCAAGAGCAACTTCTCCCAACCCTCCAAGAGCAGTTTGGTGATCAACAATGCCTTTTCCAGCATGATGGAGCACCTTGCCATAAAGCAAAGGTGATAACTAAATGGCTCAGGGAACAAAACATAGAGATTTTGGGTCCATGGCCTGGAAACTCCCCAGATCTTAATCCCATTGAGAACTTGTGGTCAATCATCAAGAGACGGGTGGACAAACAAAAACCTAAAAATTCTGACAAAATGAAAGCATTGATTGTGCAAGAATGGACTGCTATCAGTCAGGATTTGGTCCAGAAGTTGATTGAGAGCATGCCAGGGAGAATTGCAGAGGTCCTGAAGAAGAAGGGTCAACACTGCAAATATTGACTTGCTGCATTAACTCATTCTAACTGTCAATATAAGCTTTTGTTACTCATATGTTTGCAATTATATTTCTGTCTGTGATAAAAACATCTGTCAAACACACATAAAAACCAGAGGGCAGCAGATCATGTGAAAATATAATATTTGTGTCATTCTCAAAACTTTTGGCCACGACTGTATGAGAGTTGCCTCCAGGCATTTCATGGCTTATCTCAAAAGGTTCTGCAGTCCGAAATTGGACAAGCCCGATTGACAATCATCTGTTTAGGGACCCCATAAAAAGCAGTTGGCTGATCGTGGTGTTGGTATTGATGGATTCAGACAATATCAGTCTAATGTGTTTGGGGGGCTTTAGAGTAATTCATACCAGAGAAGTTATTGAGATTCTGAAAGTCACCAGCCGTGAGGCAGAGCTACGCAGACACAGTGAGGTATATAACAAAGTCTGAGAAGGCACGGCCCTATATTGGTTTGTTTATAGCAGGGATGTCAAAGTCAAACACACCGAGTGCCAAAAAAAAAAATTTGCTACAAGCCGAGGGCCGGACTGACGCCGGCCCTGCTACCGGTGCATTGTGGGAAATGTAGTGTTGGTGCCAGGGCCGGCTCCAGGTTTTTATGGGCCCCGGGCGAAAGAGCCTCAGTGGGCCCCTTTAACACAGACCACGATTCATGATGCACAGATACGGCAGAGAAATATGGGTATAGTACAATGCCAAATACTTCACTTCTTCCATTACATGAGTGATATCTATTGTAAATTGTACAATAGCTCAAAAACCGCCAAATCCTCACAGCGCACAGTACAGACCGGACAGTACAGTCCTCCATACAATATTATGGGCACCACAGTCTCCCCCTCATCACCCATATAATACCCCATGCAGGATGTCACCCCCCATATAATGCTCCATACAGAATACTGGACCCAATATAATGCTCCATACAGGATACTGGACCCAATATAATGCTCCATACATGATACTGGTCCCCATATAATGCTCCATACAGAATACTGGACCCAATATAATGCTCCATACAGGATACTGGACCCAATATAATGCTCCATACAGGATACTGGTCCCCATATAATGCTCCATACAGGATACTGGTCCCCATATAATGCTCCATACAAAATATGGAGCTCTCCTCTGCGCTGTACTGCGTTCTGCACTGTTACAGCTCAGGAAAGGGCGCTGTGGAAAGACTCCCCATTATCATCATCATTGCCTCCCCATCATCATCATGGCCTCCCCATTATCATCAATGCCTGCCCATTATCATCATCTTCTCCCCATCATCATCAATGCCTCCCCATTATCAGCAATGCCTGCCCATCATCATCTCCTCCCCATCATCATCATCAATGTCTGCCCATCATCATCTTCTCCCCATCATCAATGCCTGCCCATTATCATCATCTTCTCCCCATCATCATCAATGCCTCCCCATTATCAGCAATGCCTGCCCATCATCATCTCCTCCCCATCATCATCATCAATGTCTGCCCATCATCATCTTCTCCCCATCATCAATGCCTGCCCATTATCATCATCTTCTCCCCATCATCATCAATGCCTCCCCATTATCAGCAATGCCTGCCCATCATCATCTTCTCCCCATCATCAATGCCTCCCCATTATCATCATCTTCTCCCCATCATCATCAATGCCTCCCCATTATCAGCAATGCCTGCCCATCATCATCTCCTCCCCATCATCATCATCAATGTCTGCCCATCATCATCTTCTCCCCATCATCAATGCCTGCCCATTATCATCATCTTCTCCCCATCATCATCAATGCCTCCCCATTATCAGCAATGCCTGCCATCATCACACACAGACAGCACACAAGCACTCTCTCACATACATACATACACACACACACATACACATACACACACACACATACATACACACACAAAGCACCGCACTACATATACACACACAGAGACACACACACAGAGACGTCTTACCTGTTCAGCGTCCCCGCGCTCTGTGTCACAGTCGGCCGCTGAATGATGACGTCATTCAGCGGCCGGCTGTGAGAGGAAGCGCCGGCGCCCCCTGGAGCCCGGAGCTGCGGCAGCGGAGGCACGGGAGAGGTAAGTATTGTTGCCAGCTGCTGCCGGGGCCCTGAGCAGGCGGGGGGGGCCCAGTGGCGGCGCTGACACCGCTCTCCTCCGCTAACGGGCGCGGGGGTGCCAGACTGCGAGTGGGCCCCCCCGCCTGCTCAGGGTCCCGCCTGTCAGGGGGCCATAGATAATCAATTCGCGGGCCGGATCTGGCCCGCGGGCCTTGACTTTGACATATGGGGTTTATAGTAATAAGTTACTGGTCACAATGTCATGTAATATAACAAAATCCCACTCACTCGTCCATGCTCAGGCATTCGCCTCCAAATATAATATAGAAAAACATGTTACATTATATATGTGTGTATATATACTGTATGTATATGTGTATATACACACTGCTCAAAAAAAAAAGGGAACACTCAATTAACACATCCTAGATCTGAATGGATGAAATATTCTCATTGAATACTTTGTTCTGTACAAAATTGAATGTGCTGACAACAAAATCACACAAAAATCATCAATGGAAATCAAATTTATTAACCAATGGAGGCCTGGATTTGGAGTCACACACAAAATTAAATGGAGTGGAATGTAATGTCCTTAAAAAAAGTCAAAATGATGCTCAGTAGTGTGTGTGGCCTCCACGTGCCTGTATGACCTCCCTACAACTCCTGGGCATGCTCCTGATGAGACTGCGGATGGTCTCCTGAGGGATCTCCTCCCAGACCCGGACTAAAGCATCCGCCAACTCTTGGACAGTCTGTGGTGCAACGTGACCTTTGCGGATGGAGCGAGACATGATGTCCCAGATTTGCTCAATTGGATTCAGGTCTGGGGAATAAGAGGGCCAGTCCATAGCTTCAATGCCTTCATCTTGCAGGAACTGCTGACACACTCCAGCCACATTAGGTCTGGCATTGTCCTGCATTAGGAGGAACCCAGGGCCAACCACACCAGCATATGGTCTCACAAGGGGTCGGAGGATCTCATCTCGGTATCTAATGGCAGTCAGGCTACCTCTGGTGAGCACATGGAGGGCTGTGCGGCCCTCCAAAGAAATGCCACCCCACACCATTACTGACCCACTGCCAAACCGGTCATGCTGAAGGATGTTGCAGGCAGCAGATCACTCTCCACGGCGTCTCCAGACTCTGTCACGTCTGTCACATGTGCTCAGTGTGAACCTGCTTTCATCTGTGAAGAGCACAGGGCACCAGTGGCGAATTTACCAATCCTGGTGTTCTGTGGCAAATGCCAAGAGTCCTGCACGGTGTTGGGCTGTGAGCACAACCCCCATCTGTGGATGTCACTCAGACCATCCTCATGGAGTCGGTTTCTAACTGCAACAGAACTGTTCTGGGAGGTATCCACTGGCATTTTAAAGCCCAACTACCAATTAGCCATCTACAGCTGTCATATCATGACAGAAGTCAATGCTCTGCATGGAGGAGAAGTGGGTGACAGCAATTTGTAAATTTAGTTAATTTGTCTAGTACTTTAGAGGAGTCAGTGGTTAAACTTTAATTTTAAACTCCTACTGCCCAGTCTTAGATTGTACTGTATCTTCCTGTCTTTTCCTATGTGAGTTGATCTTGTCACTTGAGATGAAGGATGTGGACATGATACGTTCTCATATTATCTGTTATTCCTGGGGTAAATTAAGTGGCAACCACTGTGCAAGAGGTATAACACCGCAAGGACAGGAGACGACAACAAAATAGAAACTTGAATTTTACTGATGTGTTTGTGGCATATGCACAATAATATGCAATAATGGTGTGAAATTGGCAGTTCACAAAACCATACCTCCCAACTTCTGAAGAACAGAAAAAAGGACAAATTTTGGCCAAGTCACTGTCCATACCCCAATCCACACCCATTTGCTATTTATTTCTCCCCTGGCAGGAAGATTTGTCAGGGGGGCGGTGGCAGTGAGGGACATTCAACAGATGCCCAAGACTGCAAAGCGTAGACCCAAATCTGAGACTGTCCCACTGTATCTGAAACAGTTGGGACTAGAGATGATCAATTCACGTGACTCCGCTCCAGCGTCTAGATCGGTGCTACCTGATGGCTGGATGAGAGGCCGTGAATCTCTTACCTTCCAGCGTCCCCAGCTCTGCTTTTGATTAGCCAGGGCTGGTGTGACATTATCTGTGTGTCCTACTAATCTCTAGTTGGCACCTATGGAATTATTTTTTGTTCATTCATTCACAGTCAGAGCACACAGAACTTTCTCATAACTTCACTATTGAACATCTGGATTTTTGTGTCTCTAAGGCCATGTTCACGCGTAGAAAGATACAGTGTTTTATGTTTTCTGCAGGTGTCCACACCAAACTACACAATAACAATCTTCTCTTATTGTTGTAGCATTTTTAGGCATTTTCCCCATTATTTGATGCGTTTCTGGAGCAGATATGAAACCCCATTTTTAATGTGTTTTTAAATACAGAAAAGTTATTATTCTGCACTTAAAAAAAGTCCTGCAGTTTTTTACATATGTTTCTGTGCAAAAAAGCAGCTGAATATACGCAGTATTTACGCTACATGTGAACATGGTCTAAGCAAAATGGATGAGATTCCATGAAATCTTCTCCCTCTGTGCATCTGAACTGAATTTAGACTCTGAGGTTTTGGTGCATTTTTTATTTATAGGCTTCTTCTGAAGAAAAAAAAAAGCATGATAAAAAGAAGTGCAGAATCAAAGCTTTTCTGTATTATTAAAAAATAGTTAAAAACGCTGCTTCATATCGGCACCAAAACTGCATCAAATAAGATCGGAATACAATCAATCGCATAAAAATGCAGCAAACATGCAATAATCAGAGAAGATGAGTGAGTGGTGAGGACACCTACAGAAAAAAAAGTAGTAGAAAAAAATGTTGCATTTACCTTACTTGTGAACATGACCTCAGCATTACATTTTTATTAAATTTATTCCTTTTTTATTGGTTTAATAGAGAAAAAATATAAAGTGCGCCATTTTTTGTGTCATTTACCAAATCCTGTAAATAATCTGAATGCTGTGTTGTGCGGGTTGTTATAATTACAGGTACAAACAATCTCTTTTATTCTCCCTCTAGAATACAAATACATAGAAATACACTGCTGTGTACAATTTCAGTACAATCTGCCTGTGGAGTCAAAGTCTGCAATACAGATCAAGTACACATAATTCTCTATTACATCACCTGAACATGTGGCTCAATTGATTTAGCTTGTTCCTGTAATGTTGAAGGTAGTATGTTTGATTACCAGTGAGACTCACAGGAAAAAAAATTACATTTTTGCAATTGCTTTTTATTATTTTTATTAGTTTTATAGGAACAAAAAAATCTGACTTTTTCTTCATCTCTAGTATACAGAGAACATAGAAATACATTGTTATATATAATGTATCTCTATGGACATGTCAGTCGCACGTACAGGGCCTGGGGTACTCGGCACCGAGCCCGTTCACTTCAATGGGGGAGAGGTCACGGGTAGCGTGGCTCGGTCCGTTGCCCTGGGCGCTCATTCAAGGGGGATATTTACAGGGGATTTAGTAATGTTCGTGACGCCACCTGTGGTCTCTGATCAGGGTGACCAGCGCTGCAGGGTGAATCCTCAGAGGGGTTGTTACTGGGCAGCAAGGTGTTAAGTCTTCCACAGGTAAGACTGGTCCCTCTAGGTATATGGCGGTGCAGGGGTGCAGGACAATAAGGCAGACACACACAATCAAGTCTCTTTTCTGTACCTTTACTGTTGTGGGTTCAGGCACGTCCCGGGAGGCTGTCAGGGTGGAGAATGCACATCCAGTAATCACTGAGTAGGTTTAAGGCCTCCTTACTTCTTAATGTGTGTGAGTTTCTAACCTGCATGAAGCCAAGTTTAACTCCGTGTAAAACAGCTACGCCCGGCTGACATTGTGGTGGAGCCTTCTTTTGGACAGAACTAAGTCTATGTGGCTGATCAGGCCTGACTCCTGTTCTTCCTGACCTCGGTTACGTATCAGCACTGAAGGGCCCCCTCTGCGACCTGAAGTCCAGCAGGGTCTCCGGTTTCTCCCACTAGCCGTGAAGGAACTAGCAAGCTCGGACCCGGTGTCCGGTTGTGCAGAGTGGAGGACAGCTATCGTTGCTATTTCTCCTCAGTCACTCTTCCTCTCTTTACCACTCGCCTGTCGCCCTACTCACACCTTTAACATAAGCACAGGCAACAGTAGGTGTAGTCGTCAGCTTCCTTCTATCCACCGCTCACTGACCGTTTCTCAGTCGACTCTTGTTACAAATACTGTAGTTCCCTTCCTTCTTCTCCTTCATAGGCTCTGTCCAGAGTAGCTATCAGGACTTTCCGTCAGACTGATCCGTGCACACTCCGAGAGTCACTTTCCACGTTCATAGGGAACTAACAGTCAGCCTGTTCTGAGGTAACAGCTTATCTTTCTTCCTCTGTCTCATCTGACAGGAATCACAACTGGCTCAGACTGGAATCTCTGTCAGAATGACTCACTCCTGAATCACGCCAAGACTCGAAGCTCCAGCACTGCTCTGGCTCTGACTAGAAAAAGCCTACTGCTACGTCTCCCACACCCTTATATATTCTAAGGCTCCCTCTGATGGAACTATAGGGAAGTGTGGAGTGTGAATGAATATCAGGTGTTTGTGATTTACCTTTCTGTGCATCCTCCAGGGAACATGTGTCACCAAGCGCAGCTGGGCCACACATCCCCCCCTAGTTATATTCAGCACTCCCGGGCTGAAATAGAAAAACAATTTTTATAATAACATCAACAACATAACTCATCCCTTGCGGGAGGTAAGGACACTTCAAACGTTACAATGTGTACAAATGGCAATAGAAAAATATCAAATACTTTCTCACAAATAAATACAAGATTCTTGTGGAGGACCCGCACCAAACCTCCCACGGTGGTCCTGGGTGGGCTGCAGGACTTCTTTGCTGAAGACCTCACTCAAGGCCACACCATACGGGTTTTCCTTCAGATGTAGAATGGCTTTACGTAAAACCAAGATGGGGCACCGAGTGCCAACTATTTACATTACAGTTCTGTGCTGCAAGAGTCCTCAGCACACAGTCCTTCAAAAACAGCATTTATAGAAAAATCACATTTCTATCATAACCACTTTACACGACACATTACCCAACTGGGGTATACTACTTCAGACATCATCTACATATTCAATAAAGTGCAATTCTTCATAACTTTTACAGTTCAGTAAACCCTGTCTGGGTCCTACTGTTCTTCTTTGAATATAGTTGCACCTTCCACACTTGAGGCTGGAAGTATACGGCGTGCTCTGGAACGCATCACCAGAAGATCATGTCCTGCTACCAGTGTCTCAGTAGCTACAGTCCTCTTTTCAATTTTGCAATTTGCTGGAGGCCTTACAGGTGCCTCTTCTAAATACAGATTTGGCTCAATAGGGATCGCTGTAGCAGTCGCTATGCTATGCAGCGTTTCCAATGGTGACGCATGCACATGTAATGGCTCAGTAGGGGGCGCACTTGCAACTGTTGCGCTCTGTTGCGTTGCAGAATAGGACGCAGGATAAGATGCAGGTGCGCGGCCAGGCGCTGATGTGGCTGGGGCTTGGGACGCTGAGACACGGTGTACGTTTCCGGCTTCAGGGACGGGGTCGCTGACTCGGGAGACATTCAGGGCATACCACCCCTTAAGACCCCAGTGCCGCGTGTAGGTGACAATATCCCCGATAATTAGATCCCTTCCTGGGTGCCCCTCTGGCAGGTGAGACTCCACATCCCTGCGATTAACAAAGACCTTGTAATGTATGTGGTACAGTTCATATAGCGTCTTGTGCTTGGGTGCGATGAAAATACTTGAGACACAGGTTGATAAAGAAAGTCTTGTATTGCTTCATACAAATTGGCAAAAATAAACACACAGGTTGCAAACACAGAAGCAGGAGACACAGCAGGCCAGAGTAATCTAAGCTCAGCAATAACTCTCCACAACAGATTCAGATCTTCTTCTCTGTTACCGCAAGTCCATGCAAACGTGAGGCTCTCAAGAGCAGAGTTCAGAGTCCACAAGTGCTTCAGAGTTCCTCAGTAGGAATGGCTGGAGTACAAGGTCCAAGGCTTCAGGAGTCAGAACACAGGTTCACTGCAGGCTAGATTCTGAAGCACTGATTGCTCAGCTGTGGCTGTTTAAGAAGCAAACGGAGAGAATCAGGGCGGGAACATGCAAGCTGGAAAACTCCATTTTGACTGAGGGCAAGATAGCTGCAGCAAAACAGAAAGCAAAATGGCCGACGAACAAACTGAGTTTCAGAAACAGATACACAGAACCTTACATTACTCCCCCCTTAGGGACAACCTCCGGATGACCTCAGACCAGGCTTGTGTGGGTACCTCTGATGAAACTGACGGAGCAAGCGAGGAGCATTAACGTTATTGACTGGCTCCCATGAGTTGTCCTCCACTGGGTAGCCCTGCCATTTAATCAGATATTGTAACTGATTTCTATACAACCTGGAATCTAAAATCCTTTCCACCACAAATTCCTCCTGACCATCGACTAGCACTGGGTCAGGGCAAGGAGAAGAACGTCCAGGAAACGTATTGGGTGTCGCAGCCTTTAGTAGGGATACATGAAAGACAGGGTGGATTCTCATAGTTCTGGGCAATTGAAGACGACAAGCAACGGCACTTATAATTTTACTGATTTTATAGGGTCCAATGTACTTATGTCCCAACTTAGACGATGGAATCCTTAACTTAAGATTTCTGGTTGACAGCCAGACCAGGTCTCCTACCTTAAAAGCTGGTGCAGGTTTACGAAATTTATCTGCTGCCTTCTTGTACCTTTCCTGAGCCGATTCCAGATTCTCCTTTAGAAGATCCATATTCTTCTGTAAAGTCGTGACTCTTTCAGCCACTGCTGGCAAAGGCGTCTCTATGGGAAATCGTGGTAGAATGTTAGGATGATAACCTAGATTAGAGTAAAAAGGAGACTGTTTAGTGGAGGCACTCTGAGAGTTGTTGTAAGAGAACTCAGCCAATGAAGTAGATCCACCCAATCATCCTGTAGGTGCAGATAAAGCAGCGGAGATACTGCTCCAGGTTTGATTGTTCGTTCGGTTTGTCCATTAAGGTATGCCACACTAAACAATATCGCTAACGGGATCGCTAAAAAACGTCACTATTTAGCGATCCCGTTAGCGATATTGTTCAGTGCGGCAGCTTCCAGCGACGAGCTTCCTGCTGTGATCTCGCTCGTCGCTGGAATCGCTCCGGACCCTATTTCATCGCTGGCGCTCCCGCTGGGTAAGTATCTAATCGCTGTGTGGCACCTTTTCTTAGCGATTTAGCGGTACTTTTGTACCGCTAAAGTCGTTAAGAAGATCGCTAACGGCGATAGCGTCGTTAACTATATCGCTAAATGCGGCAGCATTTAGCGATATAGAAACAATCCCGCTAGCGATCTCATTAGTATGCAACGCTAACGAGATCGCTAGCGGATTGTTTAGTGTGGCAGTACTTTAGTCTCGGGATGAAAAGCAGAAGAAAGTTTACTTTAATGTCCAATGCTGCACAGAAATTTTGCCAAAACCTAGAAGTGAATTGCACCCCTCGATCCGAAATAACCTCATCCGGTACTCCATGTAAGCGAAACACATCTTTAATCATCAAATCTGATGTCTGTTTTGCAGTGGGTAAGCCGACACAAGGGATAAAATGAGCTGCCTTTGTTAGACGGTCAACCACCACTAGAATAGTGTTCTTCCCTTGAGAGGTTGGTAATTCCACAATGAAGTCCATAGAAATGGATCCCCACGGGCGGGACGGGGTGGGAAGAGGCTGTAACAGACCAGTTGGTGAAGAGCGAGGTGTTTTGCATCTTGCACAAACCTCACACGAAGTGACATAGTCCAAAACATCCTTCCTACAAGTGGGCCACCAAAAGAAACGAGAAAGAAATTCCTGTGTCTTTAGAATTCCTCTATGCCCGGCTATTTTGGAATCGTGAATGAGTTGCAATACTCTCAATCTGACTGTTTCAGGTATATACAGACGTTGTCCCAGAATCCACACACCATTCTTAAAGACAAGACTTACGTCCCTTGGGGGTTGAGCCAAAAAAGAATCCGCATGGTATGCTTCCTTGATGTCTTTAATTAGGTCTTGATGATGAATCACTCCTAGGAATCTAGAGTCAGGAAGAATAGTCTTAGGAGGAGTAATTGGACGTGTCTCTGCTGAGTAAATCCTAGAGAGTGCATCAGCCTTTCCATTGCGCGATCCTGGTCTATAAGAAATAATAAAATTAAATTGGTTTAAGAAAAGATTCCAGCGAGCCTGGCGAGGAGTCAGGCACTTAGCCGACCTGATAAACTCAAGATTACGATGGTCTGTCAGAACGACTATTTGCTGTGCAGCTCCTTGAAGAAGGTGTCTCCATTCTTTGAAGGCGGCAATAATGGCCAACAACTCTCTATTGCCCACATCGTAGTTCTTCTCAGCCGAAGACAACTGCTGGGAAAAGAAGGCACAGGGATGCAAGACATTCTTCTCACCTGTTCTCTGAGAGAGTATAGCTCCCACGGCACAGTCTGAAGCATCCACCTCTATTATGAAGGCAAGCTCTGGGTTGGGATGTACTAGGATAGGTGCAGTGGTAAATTTATCTTTTAGACGGGAAAATGCTTCCTGGGCTTGGGAGTCCAGGAGAACTTAGACTCTTTCCGGGTAAGTTGGGTGATAGGTGACACTACCTCAGAGAAATTTCTAATGAAACGTCTATAGAAGTTTGCAAACCCGATGAAGCGCTGTACCTCCTTCACATTTCTAGGACTTGGCCAATCATTGATGGCTTGGGTTTTACTTCCATCCATACTAATTCCTTGTGTAGACAGTACATACCCCAGAAATTGAATTTCGGTCTTATGGAATTCACACTTTTCAAGCTTGATGTAAAGATGATTTTGTCTTAGACGTTCCAAGACCATTCTCACATGTCCATGATGTTCCTCTGTGGAGTTAGAAAAAATTAAAATATCATCCAAATAAATTACCACGAATGTATCCAGGAGATCCCTGAAGATGTCATTCACCAAGTTTTGAAAGTGGCTGGGGCGGTACTCAGACCAAAAGGCATAACTAGATATTCAAAGTGTCCATAGCGTGACCTGAATGCAGTCTTCCATTCATCCCCAGGTCTAATACGGACTAAGTTATAGGCCCCACGAAGATCTAGTTTAGAAAAAATTTTGGCATGTCGCACTCTCTCCAATAACTCAGGGATTAAAGGCAATGGATAACGGTTTCTAATAGTAACCTTATTGAGTTCCCTATAGTCTACGCATGGTCTCAGGGATCCATCTTTCTTCTTTACAAAGAATATGGGTGCCCCTGCAGGAGATGAAGAGGGGCGTATGAAGCCCTTGGCTAGATTTTCGTCTATGTACTCTTTTAAAGCCTTCAGCTCGGGCCCCGCCAGGGGTAGATCTTACCAAAAGGTATCTCTGCTCCAGGCAATAATTCAATTGGACAATCATATGGACGGTGAGGAGGAAGCTGGTCAGCGTTCTTCTTGTCACATAAATCCACATAGTCCTGGTATACAGCTGGTAGTTCAGGGACTGACATGGTTCCTTTAGGAACAGAGCAAGCTGAAATTTTTGGACTCATCTGTTTCTCTGGAAAGTGTAATTCCTTGGTCTCCCAGTTAATGGTAGGATTCTGAGCCTGCAGCCATGGTAGCCCTAGAATAATGGGAAAGTGAGGAGAAGAGATAAGCATAAAGGACAGTTTCTCTTGATGATCTTTACCCATAAGAACCTTTAAAGGCTCTGTTTCCTGATCCACTGGTCCAGAGGTCAGCAGGGAGCCATCCACAGTTTCCATCTGTACTGGAGTAGCCTTCTTCACTGAACGTATTCCCTGTTTCAGAGCAAAAGAGACATCCATAAAATTTCCACTTGCACCTGAGTCGATCATAGCAGAGCTAGACACCCAGCTGAGTCAACCCAGAGTTTGATGGAAAGAAAACAGTGAGAATTGTTTTTTTTACAATTCAGCTGGGACACCGCTGAGGAAACTTGAAAGATGGCAGCATTTACACAGTCAACGTCCTCAGAGGTAACGGAGTTTAAGTCCGAGAAATCAAGATCTGTTGCTGCAGATCTCTCTGGAGCCTGAGGCTCGGACCTGACAGATCCCCTCTCGCAACACTCACAATGAATGAGTGCTGCAGTAGTCTTGCGAGAACGGCTGGGGCAGTTAATAATAAAGTGCCCTGACTTACCACAATAAAAACATAGATTCTCCTTAAAACGATGTTCCTTGCGTGCATCACTAACCCGTCGTAGTAAAGAGTCTACCTGCATGGGTTCAGGTTCAGGTTCCCGTGTAATCCTATTCAAAGGTTCCTTAGCTGGAGAGGAAGGTAGGAAAAGGTTAGTACGATTGCTTTCGAACCATCTCTCTTGCCTGCGTTCAGTTAAACGAGTATCAATACGGGTGCAGTAGTTAATAAAGTCACCTAACGCAGTGGGAGGGTCGGCACGAGCAAGTTCATCCTTAATCAGTGGGGATAACCCCTTTCGAAAAATAGATTTTTTGGCGGAATTGTCCCAGGTGGTATCAAGGGCCCATCTCCTGAAATCCAAGGCATATTCAGCTACCGAGTGCTTACCTTGGCGCAAAGCTAACATGGCTGCTTCAGCTGTTGCACCTCGATTGGGGTCATCAAACACCTGCCCCATGGCTGAAATAAAATCATCAAGGTGATTCAAACAATCATCCTCAGTCTCAATCAGAGGGTTTGCCCACATCAAAGCCTTGTTGGTAAGCAACATAATTATAGTAAGCACCTTAGATCGTTCAGTAGGAAATTGTGAAGCATGTGCAGAAAAAAAAAAGATTGCATTGATTAACAAATCCCCTGAATTTTTCACGTTCACCACCAAAACGAAAAGGGGGCAACTTGGGAATCCCAGAACTCGGGGCCACGGCAGGAGCCTGGACTCCCCCTCCAGAACCTCAATCCTGGCTCGCAAATCCTGGGTAGTCTGTCCAACCACTTGCAAATTGTGATTATTTAGGTCCTGAAGATTTGTAAAACGGGTCTTTATATTCTGCAAATCTGCAAGGATATTATCAGTCACTCCGCAAAGTTCCTTTATGCGGGCCTCCATTTTCCAGATCTTTTAAGACAGGATACTGGAAGAAGAGGAGAAAAAAAAAAAACAATAGTGTTCACCTGTGGCAACACTGAAGAAAGAAAAAAACTTTAAGGGAACTGCTCACCTGGAATGGTTGTGAGAAGTCACAACCACTGTCATCACAGAAAGCTTTCAACCAGACATCTGATATCCAGAGTTTCAGCAGACAAAAAGAGAAGAGAAAAAAAAAAAAAAAACAACAATAGTGTTTACCTGTGATAACACTGCAGAAAAAAAACTTAAGGGAATTGCTCACCTGGAATGGTTGTGAGAAGTCACAACCACTGTCATCACAGAAAGTACAACCGGACATCCGATATCCACAGTACAGCAGACAAGCCTTTCCAGACCCAGCAGACACTAACGTTTGGCTTCAGAATCTTGTAATGTATGTGGTACAGTTCATATAGCGTCTTGTGCTTGGGTGCGATGAAAATACTTGAGACACAGGTTGATAAAGAAAGTCTTGTATTGCTTCATACAAATTGGCAAAAATAAACACACAGGTTGCAAACACAGAAGCAGGAGACACAGCAGGCCAGAGTAATCTAAGCTCAGCAATAACTCTCCACAACAGATTCAGATCTTCTTCTCTGTTACCGCAAGTCCATGCAAACGTGAGGCTCTCAAGAGCAGAGTTCAGAGTCCACAAGTGCTTCAGAGTTCCTCAGTAGGAATGGCTGGAGTACAAGGTCCAAGGCTTCAGGAGTCAGAACACAGGTTCACTGCAGGCTAGATTCTGAAGCACTGATTGCTCAGCTGTGGCTGTTTAAGAAGCAAACGGAGAGAATCAGGGCGGGAACATGCAAGCTGGAAAACTCCATTTTGACTGAGGGCAAGATAGCTGCAGCAAAACAGAAAGCAAAATGGCCGACGAACAAACTGAGTTTCAGAAACAGATACACAGAACCTTACAGACCTCCTGGTACAGGCCTGGTTCATGGATGAACCCCCAGCCTCCCTGGAGTTTGAAGTCTCTAATGGCCCCCTGGCGCCGCGGTTCCCGGAGCGTACCTTTGTCTCGCCTGACGATCTCCTTGTCAGCAAGATCCTTCTCACGGTACCTCTGGCGAAGCTGCTGTGTGTAGCCCTGGTGTGAAGGCACACGCAGTACCCTGGAGAATGTGTGGAGAGATAGCAGTTTAATGCTCTATACCCATTCACTCAATATACACTAGACACACCCTTAGGGTAGTGTAGTGACTCGTAGGGAGTGGTCAGTGTAGATTCGTTGAGTGATTTAGTAGTCAGTTTCCTGTCTTCGGACAGAGCAGACGTGTGGAGTCTAGCTGGGACTTGGAGGGAGGAAGCAGTCCAGCTTGGTTCTATCAGCAGTTCAGCAAGTGGAGGCCAGTAAGGGTGAGATATAGATCACCTCAGCCTGGTCAGAGCTGTACCTCACTGAAGACATTGATAAAGAAGGAAGAGTTTAGTACAGAAATACTTCAGTCTCCTGTCTCAAGGACAGTGAAGGTTCAGAGACGTGCTCCTGCCTAGAAGATTACTGAGAGTCTGTCAACTAACTCTGAAGGAAGAAAAGAAGGGAGTGATTATATGACTTTTTGCAAGTGTGAGTGTTTATGCTACAAGCGCGGACAAGGCGAAAGGCACAGTGGAAGGAATATTTTAAAAGTGCTTTTGGATTGGAGAAGTCCTGCACATTGTTACCGGTCACTGGGGACCGAAGGATCACTATAGTTTCAAGCTTAGTGGTAAGAAAACCAGAGGCTTATCGGACCTTAGGTCGCGGCAAGCAGCCCCTAAATAGTCGGTACGTAACTGGGGTCAGGGGAGTGAGGACCTTGAGTCTCTGCAGGACAAGATAGGAATTCAGCTCTCTCACAGGAAGGCTCCGACCACAAAACTGACTGGGCAGTACAGCTTGGAGAAGCTGGAGATTATAGAGGGAACTACGCTTCATGCTGGTTGTACTCATCATCATTTGAAAGTAAAGGAGGCCCCTAACTTGTCCAGCTGCTATCTCGAAATACATTCTCCTTGGATCAGCCTCCCTGGGACCTGCCTTACCATCTTACAAGTAAAGGTATGGAAAGACGCTGACCGTGTGCGACTGAGTTCTTTAATTGCATGCCTGCACAACCCCACCATAACCATCGACCTGAGGGAAGAGTCCCACCTGTAGGGGACCCGACATCTAGCTGCCTCACCATCCCCTCAGAGATCTACAGCAGCGCTGGTACAAATTACCAGAGACTACAGGTGGCGTCACGAACTGTATATATATATCCCCTGTAAATATACCCCCCAACATACGCCTGACCGCCAGGGCCACAGACCGAGCCACCGCTACCTGTGACAAACCCCATAGACTTCTACGGGCTCGGCTCTGAGTACCCCATTGCCCTGGTAACCCACAATTGTGGTGCGTGGTCGAGACAAAATTTGGCGTCACGAACAGGATGCGAAACTCGCAAAATTGCGAGCCCTGTGTGCCTATGGAATTGTTTTTGTGAAAAAGAACTGTTTGCACTTTTGGCGCCAAAAATCGCCATCTTTGTCGCCATATTCGCGCCCTCAGGCGCTGGAGAAGAAGGTGGGCGTACCTTCGTGGGCGTGTACCCCCCTGTGGCGCGAAGAAAATGCCTGCCCTCTCAAAGTGCTATTACAACATGCGATCCTGCCCTACAGCAAAGGAGGTCCGCCTCCTCTTCACCTTTCCTGCAAAGAGGAGGAGACGCAAACCCCGCCTCCACGGAAGAGACCGGACGTCTCTGGAGGAAGAAGAAAGAACGCTCTGGAACATCATGGAAGCAGGACGTGTGCAGCCGAGCAGGGAAGCGGAGGAAGGCAGGCCCCGTGCCCCAGCCAAGCTGCCACCAGAACCGGAGTCATCCGTGGTCCTGCACCTGCAGCAAGCATTGCTGGAAATCAAGGAAGAAAATGCACGACTGAAAAAGATGATTTTGCCACAACCTGGATTTGAGGAGATCGGGAGACGCCGGCGTACCCTGGAGCAGCGGCGGCTGTGGGACGCGGTGATCTCTCCCTTCGATGACCCCCTACGTCTGGAGTTACCAAAACTTCTGCTGCCCAAGGCAAAGGAGCAACCGGAGGCTGCCCCCGAAAGTACCGATCCTGATCCCACCGGTGAAGCGGTGGAGGCGAAGGAGGTTGAGGAGGTACTGCCAGTTCCGGAACGCCCGCCCGGCCAGGAGGCCGCAGCAGATGATCGATCCCCGACACCGGAGGGGTCCTGTCCATCATTACCAGACGTAGACTGGGACGAGATGGCGCGCCTGGATGACGTCGCCTACGCCGCCCAGTGGGAACGTGAGTGGCAGCGTCGTGAGGAGAAACAACAACGCCAGCAGGAGGAAGAGCGGGAAGCGCAGAGGAACCGACAGCGGCAACATGCAGAGCTGATCGCGGACAAGGAAAGTGTCCGTCGAGAAAAAGGTACTCTGAGGGAACCGCGGCGGCAGGGGTGTGTGACAGAGTTCCAGCTCCGGAAGGGCTGGGGCTTCATCAGGGAACCGGGCCTCTACCCAGGGGTCTTTGTCAGTAGACGCGACGTAGAATCCCACCTACCGCAAGGCCATCCCGGGAGGGACCTAGTTAATGGAGACATTGTCACATATACACGGCACTGGGGAATGAAGGGATGGTATGCCCTTAACGTCGCCATCGTCCGTGACCCCGTCCCCGACGCAGGTAACGTCACCACTACCGCAGCGTCCCCGTCTCCAGCTCAAACAGCATTCGGCCGTGCCCCAGCATCGCCCCCTGCAGGCTCCTCGCAAATAGAAGCAACACCTGTATACTCTCCACTAACTCGTTATTCTTCTACATCGCAACTTGCGACCCAGTTTCCATCGCAATCTTTGACACGATCAATATCGCTAACTGTAACACAAATTGAAACGCAATCGGTGTCTCGCAAGGAGAAAGTACCCGTTGCGCCCCTAGAGGTTCGCACAAGAACTGTGGCAACTCAAACCCTAATAGCAGCTCACGACTTGTTAGTCATGGGATCTAGGGACCATCGCATTGTTCCAGCCCCCGGGGTGGAAGATGTCATTGAAGTCAAGAGAATGTGAAGAACGGTAGGACCCAGACAGGGTTTACCGCAACTAAGAAGATGTACATAAGTTTTATAAAAGTGAAAATGTTTTGCACAAGTTAAATGTGTATATAACGTATATATATATTGGTAAAAAAAAAAAAAAAAAATAGAATGCCCGGCTGGGTAATCAGATAAGGAGTTTTTGCACTTTATTGTGATGTGATTTGATATAATGTGTCTTTTTCTTATTATGGACTCAGAGGTTGAGGACTGTGCCAGCCCAGAACTTATCTGTATATAGTTGCGCTTCGGTGCCTAATATTGGTTTTACATAAAACCACCACAACTACCTCTGAATACAAAACCCGTGTGGTGTGGCACTGAGTGAGGTCTGCATTCGGATGTCCTGCAGCCCACCCAGGACCCACGTTGAAGGTTTGGTGCGGGTCCTTCACAAGCATATTGTCTATTTATATGAAAATGTTATTTAATATTTGTACATTTCTATATATAATGTTTTGTTTGCAACGTTCAAGACATCCTTACCTCCCGGATGGGACGAATTAATGTTTAATGTTGATGTTTAATGCATAAACAAAATTGTCTCTTTGTATTTTACAGCCCGGGAGTGCTGTCTTTTACCATGGGGGAATGTGTAGCCCTGGTGTGAAGGCACACGCAGTACCCTGGAGAATGTGTGGAGAGATAGCAGTTTAATGCTCTATACCCATTCACTCAATATACACTAGACACACCCTTAGGGTAGTGTAGTGACTCGTAGGAGTGGTCAGTGTAGATTCGTTGAGTGATTTAGTAGTCAGTTTCCTGTCTTCGGACAGAGCAGACGTGTGGAGTCTAGCTGGGACTTGGAGGGAGGAAGCAGTCCAGCTTGGTTCTATCAGCAGTTCAGCAAGTGGAGGCCAGTAAGGGCGAGATATAGATCACCTCAGCCTGGTCAGAGCTGTACCTCACTGAAGACATTGATAAAGAAGGAAGAGTTTAGTACAGAAATACTTCAGTCTCCTGTCTCAAGGACAGTGAAGGTTCAGAGACGTGCTCCTGCCTAGAAGATTACTGAGAGTCTGTCAACTAACTCTGAAGGAAGAAAAGAAGGGAGTGATTATATGACTTTTTGCAAGTGTGAGTGTTTATGCTACAAGCGCGGACAAGGCGAAAGGCACAGTGGAAGGAATATTTTAAAAGTGCTTTTGGATTGGAGAAGTCCTGCACATTGTTACCGGTCACTGGGGACCGAAGGATCACTATAGTTTCAAGCTTAGTGGTAAGAAAACCAGAGGCTTATTGGACCTTAGGTCGCGGCAAGCAGCCCCTAAATAGTCGGTACGTAACTGGGGTCAGGGGAGTGAGGACCTTGAGTCTCTGCAGGACAAGATAGGAATTCAGCTCTCTCACAGGAAGGCTCCGACCACAAAACTGACTGGGCAGTACAGCTTGGAGAAGCTGGAGATTATAGAGGGAACTACGCTTCATGCTGGTTGTACTCATCATCATTTGAAAGTAAAGGAGGCCCCTAACTTGTCCAGCTGCTATCTCGAAATACATTCTCCTTGGATCAGCCTCCCTGGGACCTGCCTTACCATCTTACAAGTAAAGGTATGGAAAGACGCTGACCGTGTGCGACTGAGTTCTTTAATTGCATGCCTGCACAACCCCACCATAACCATCGACCTGAGGGAAGAGTCCCACCTGTAGGGGACCCGACATCTAGCTGCCTCACCATCCCCTCAGAGATCTACAGCAGCGCTGGTACAAATTACCAGAGACTACAGGTGGCGTCACGAACTGTATATATATATCCCCTGTAAATATACCCCCCAACATACGCCTGACCGCCAGGGCCACAGACCGAGCCACCGCTACCTGTGACAAACCCCATAGACTTCTACGGGCTCGGCTCTGAGTACCCCATTGCCCTGGTAACCCACAATTGTGGTGCGTGGTCGAGACAGCTGCGCCTCTCGCTGCTCCTGCTGCTGCCGCTGCTCCTGCTCACGGCGTCGCCACTTGTTCTCTTTCTGGGCGGCGTATTCCACGTCGTCCAGGAGCTCCATCTCCTCCCAGTCGATCTCCATCGCTTCGGGCAGGATCTCCTCCGTCGTCCCTACCGGGGGACTGCATTCCGCTGCGGTCTCTGGTTTCAGGCCTGGCTGGCATTCTGGTCCGGGCAGGGCCTCCTCAGCCTCCTTCCCTCCCGCCGCGTCCTCGGTGGAGTCAGGATCAGCACTTTTGGGGCCGGCCTCCGGTTCTTCATCAGCCGCTGGGTCCAGTGGTGGCGCCGGTGGCATTTGCGCATCTTGAGGGGAGAGCATCGCGTCCCACAGCAGCCGCTGTTTCAGGGCACGTCAGCTTTGCTCCATCGCCTCCAATTCTGCGCGGTGTCGGGCCATGTCCCTCAGCGCCGCATCCACCTCCTCCACTTTCTACATTCTCCGGTCATCCGCCCGACCTGGGGACGGTTCAGGCACAGGCAGCAGCTCTTCAGGGGAACGGGGTCTGCGCACCGCCATTCCTCCACACAGCGTCTCCTGTCCTTCCGCCATCTCACTCCAGGCCAGACTGTGCTTCCCATCTGGAACAACCTGGTCTTTTCCGTGCAGGCGGGACTTTCGCTTTCTCTTCCTAGCATGGAGGATGAAGAGGAGGCGGATCTCCCTTGCGGTGGGGCAGGCTCGGACATTGTAATAGCACTTAGACAGGGCGCCCATAACTTTCGCGCCACGGGGGGGTACGCCCACGAATACACGCCCACCTTCTTCACCAGCGCCTCAGGGCGCGAATATGGCGGCAAAATGGCGGAAAATGGCGCCAAAAGTCACAAAAACTGCACACAGTCTTTTTGCACAAAAACAGTCCACTTAGGCACACAGGACTCACATATAGTAAGCTTGGATCCTGTTCGTGACGCCAAAGATGAGTCGCACGTACAGGGCCTGGGGTACTTGGCACCGAGCCCGTTCACTTCAATGGGGGAGAGGTCACGGGTAGCGTGGCTCGGTCCGTTGCCCTGGGCGCTCATTCAAGGGGGATATTTACAGGGGATTTAGTAATGTTCGTGACGCCACCTGTGGTCTCTGATCAGGGTGACCAGCGCTGCAGGGTGAATCCTCAGAGGGGTTGTTACTGGGCAGCAAGGTGTTAAGTCTTCCACAGGTAAGACTGGTCCCTCTAGGTATATGGCGGTGCAGGGGTGCAGGACAATAAGGCAGACACACACAATCAAGTCTCTTTTCTGTACCTTTACTGTTGTGGGTTCAGGCACGTCCCGGGAGGCTGTCAGGGTGGAGAATGCACATCCAGTAATCACTGAGTAGGTTTAAGGCCTCCTTACTTCTTAATGTGTGTGAGTTTCTAACCTGCATGAAGCCAAGTTTAACTCCGTGTAAAACAGCTACGCCCGGCTGACATTGTGGTGGAGCCTTCTTTTGGACAGAACTAAGTCTATGTGGCTGATCAGGCCTGACTCCTGTTCTTCCTGACCCCGGTTACGTATCAGCACTGAAGGGCCCCCTCTGCGACCTGAAGTCCAGCAGGGTCTCCGGTTTCTCCCACTAGCCGTGAAGGAACTAGCAAGCTCGGACCCGGTGTCCGGTTGTGCAGAGTGGAGGACAGCTATCGTTGCTATTTCTCCTCAGTCACTCTTCCTCTCTTTACCACTCGCCTGTCGCCCTACTCACACCTTTAACATAAGCACAGACAACAGTAGGTGTAGTCGTCAGCTTCCTTCTATCCACCGCTCACTGACCGTTTCTCAGTCGACTCGTTGTTACAAATACTGTAGTTCCCTTCCTTCTTCTCCTTCATAGGCTTTGTCCAGAGTAGCTATCAGGACTTTCCGTCAGACTGATCCGTGCACACTCCGAGAGTCACTTTCCACGTTCATAGGGAACTAACAGTCAGCCTGTTCTGAGGTAACAGCTTATCTTTCTTCCTCTGTCTCATCTGACAGCAATCACAACTGGCTCAGACTGGAATCTCTGTCAGAATGACTCACTCCTGAATCACGCCAAGACTCGAATCTCCAGCACTGCTCTGGCTCTGACTAGAAAAAGCCTACTGCTACGTCTCCCACACCCTTATATATTCTAAGGCTCCCTCTGATGGAACTATAGGGAAGTGTGGAGTGTGAATGAATATCAGGTGTTTGTGATTTACCTTTCTGTGCATCCTCCAGGGAACATGTGTCACCAAGCGCAGCTGGGCCACACACATGTATACTCTGCTCCTCCTTTCACTGCCTGCAATATACATTTATTAATGTAGGCTGTGGCTCATAGATAGAGCTGCTGTCTGTGAGCATGGAGATGCAAGTTTAAGTCCTGGGGAGACCAGATCACAGAAGAAGTGAATAACTTAATTTATGAAGAGAGATGCAGTCCCACCCCTGAGGAGGAGGATACGACGATTTTGGGACAGTCCTGCTGAATCTGGGAGCTATGACATAACAGTCCACAAGAGGCAGAACACAAGTTTAGGGTTCACACTACTGGGAGACTTTAGCCTCCAACCACAAGGCTTTGAAATCAGCAACTGCTCTGGTGGATTTCTGACCACCTGCTTCAATTTCATATACCATACTCAATCCACATCAGAAATGATACCTTTCTCTTTTTGATTGGAGTCCTGTCAGAGCTACTGCCACCAGCTTACCCTCTGACTTGACTCCAATTAGACTTCTTCTAAAGGCTAGGTCTCACATAGCGATACACCAGCGATCCCGACAACGATCAGGATCGCTGGTGTATCGCTACATTATCGCTGCTGAGCTGCCAAACAGGCAGCTCAGGCAGCGATCAGTACAAGCTACACTGCGGGTAACATCGCTTAGTTACCCGCAGTGTACCTTGGATACAAGCGCCCTGATGCAGGGAGCTGGTAACCAAGGTACACATCGGGTTTCCAGGCACTGCGCGGTGCCTGGAAACCCGCTGTGTACCTTGGTTACCAGCTCCCTGTTTCAGGGAGCTGGTATCCAAGGTACACAGCGGGTTTCTAGGCACAGCCCCGCGCCTGGAAACCCGCTGTGTACCTTGGTTACCAGCGGATCGCTAGTCTCCCGCCTGTCACACGCAGCGACTGCGTGCCTGTCAGCGGCAGACCGGCGATCAAAAAAATGTACTGACATTTCAGCGACGATCAGCGATACCCAGCAGGGGGGCTGATCGTCACTGAATGTCACACACAGCGATATCGCTGGTGAGCTCGTTGCTGCGTCACAAAACTAGTGACTCAGCAGCGATCTCGCTAGCGATATCGCTATGTGAGACGGGGGCTTAAGAGTATGTGCAGACGATCAGTAAACACTGCCGGTGTCCAGATGTTACAACATAGTGGATGGGATTTCAAGAAAACCCACAGACGCCCGTGGCTCACCCGCAGAGACGGACATGTGCTGAGTCCAAAGCGCTGCCAATTCCTTATTGTGTGCACATACCCTAACAAAGGGGTCAATGTCTCACATACAGCGTATTGGGAACACAGCAAATTAAAGGGACAGATTAATTTTAACTGTAAACATACGGCATTGTGGCAGAAACATGGCAGTACTTTTTCACAGTTTTTTAATCACATTTGGAGTACTTTCTGTCTCCTAAGACAACAGTAGCATGCTCCTTCTGGTAATGATGCAATACTGCTTTATCATTTTACTTTTTGGCCCTTCACTGTTCCGATCATCCGTACCTCTATGAGCATTTACATATTCCCGAACTGTCAATTGGTGGCATGCCCAGCATTTTTATTCAGCATCTCCTTTGTCATAGTGGCAAAACTCATGAAGCTGCATTTCCATGCTCCACCATTGTGCAATCACATTACTGCAATCTGTAGTATCAATTCACAATTCCAGTCAAAGGTCTGGACACACTTGTTCATGCAGTGGTTTTCCTTGTTCTTCTTAGACTGTATAATTTGCAGATTCAGACTGAAGATAGAAAAACTACCAATGAACACATGGAAACAAGGTGTAAAAAAAAACCCACTTCTTGGAAGGCCGGAGTCACAGTACCGTAGAATACGGATGTGTGCTATGCAGAAAAAAAAATCGCATAGCACTCGGACCAATGTTAATCTATGGGGCAGCTCCCATCATCCGTTTTTTTTTTCGTCCATATTATACGTACGAGTGAAATCGCAACATGCTGCGATTTGCACCGTATATTGGCCGAGTCTCGACAATGCAAGTCTATGGGTGCGAGAAAAAACGGATTACACATGGACCATCAGTGTGACTTGCGAGAAATACGCACACATTTTCCTCATTACAGCCCACTGAGAAATTAAATTCAAAGAGGAAAAGCAGTGAGAAATGAAAAGCCATAAGGATGTCCCCCGGATACATAGTTGCGAGGAAATCGCATTGCAAACGGATTACATACGGATCACCATACCGAGAATATTTGTGCAATTGTGTCGGACCGATTTTTTGTACGTTGTGTCTGACTCCGGCCTAATGCTAATGCTGGCATCCTTGCATGGTTTTCCTCCTCCATGCATGGACGCTGACATACTCACCTCAAATGAGCATTTCTGCTACATACACACTGATCATCTCCGGTATGTAGCAGATGTGATCAAATTACTGCAGCTTCTAGCCTCCCATGGATTATTGAAGCATGCAAAATGTTAAAAAAAAGTTTTCAAAATATTAAAAAAGTAAAAAAATATAAAAGTTCAAATCACCCCCTTTCGCCCCATTCAAATAAAACAATGATAAAAAAAATCAAACAAACACATATTTGGTATCGCCACATTCGGAATTGCCTGATCTATCAATATAAAAAAAAGGATTTGCAAAAAAAGTTGCACTCTATCGTGCTAAAGCATGTCAATGTAAAATATATGAAATATGAATAGCAATATGGCTTCTGGATACTAGGAAACAAAAATGAGACGCTTTGCACATAATTTGGCCAATTCATGTCTGCCCATCAACCAACGTCAAGGTGGTCTCAAAAACTGATGGGTTCCTACTTATCAATATGAATATCTCTCTTTGGCCGGGGTCACACTTGCGCATGGCATCCGATGCGAGAGCAACGCATGCGATATGCCACTGACCCTCGGCTCCTGCTTTGCTGCGTGCGGGAGCCGAGTGTCATGCGAGTGTGCTCCGAGCCTCTCGCACAGAGCGGATCGGAGCATTGCTGTAGAGGAGGCGGAGAAACTAATTTCTCTATCTCCTCCATTGCCGGGGTCAGCGTATATCACACAGCACTCGGATGATATCCGAGTGATGTGCGCTGTGTCACTCGCATAAACTTATATGGGTGCGAGTGAACCGAGACTCGGCCGAGTGTCGGTGACAATAGCAGTATGCTGCGATTTCACTCGCATGTAGAATATGGCCGAGAAAAAAAAAATGGTGATGGGAGCTGCCCCATAGATAAATACTGGTCCGAGCAATATGCGACGTTTTATCGCATAGCGCTCATCTATATTCATTGGTAGTGTGACTCCGGCCTTAGGCTGATGTCAGGATTCCTGGGTGAATGTGAACACCTCTCTCAGTAAAGCCTGCATTTATGGGTAGGTAGGCTAAGGGCCCCGTCTCACATAGCGACACACCAGCGATCCCGACAACGATTAGGATCGCTGGTGTGCCAAACAGGCAGCTCAGGCAGCGATCAGGACAGCGACACTGCGGGTAACGTCGCCTAGTTACCCGCAGTGTACGTTGGATACCAGCCCGCTGATGCAGGGAGCTGGTAACCAAGGTACACATCGGGTTTCCAGGAGCTGCGCAGTGCCTGGAAACCCAATGTGTACCTTGGTTACCATCTCCCCTGCAGCAGCGCGCTGGTATCCAACGTACACATCGGGTTTCCAGGCACAGCCCCGCGCCTGGAAACCCGAAGTGTACCTTGGTTACCAGCTGATCGCTGGTCTCCTGCCTGTCACATGCAGCGATGCGTGCCTGTCAGCGGGAGATCAGCGATCAAAAAAAAGTCCAGGCATTTCTGACACGACCAGCGATTCACAGCAAGGGCCTGATCGCTGGTACGTTTCAGACATAGCGAGATTGCTGCTGAGATCGCCGTTTAGCAGCGATCTCGCTAGCGATCTCGCTGTGTGAGACGGGGCCTTAACATACAAATGACAAAAGACTGACTGGCACATCCAAGCTAGTGTGAATAGGTGCAAAGCGTCTAACTTTTTTTCCTAGTGTCCAGAAGCCATATTGCTATTCATATTTCATATATTTCACATTGACATGCTTTAGCATGATAGAGTGCAACTTTTTTGTATAATGTATATGGAGGTAGCTGCTCCTAGTATGCTGTTATTCACACTAGCTTGGATGTGCCAGTCAGTCTTTTGTTATTTATTTGTTTGTTAGCTTACTGACCGAGCACTCTGCCCTTCAACATGTGGTGATTTTAATTACAGCAGATTCCTACCTACCCATAAATGCAGGCTTTACTGAGAGAGGTGTCCACATTCACACAGGAATTCAGAAATCAGCCTAAGGCCGGGGTCAGACATGCGAGAACATTGCACGAGCCTCGCATGTCAATATCCGGCACTGTAGCCAGCACTCGGGACCGGAGCGTGCAGCTGCATAAGAATACATGCAGCCGCAAGCTCCTGTTCGAGTGCCAGCGCCAGTGCCGGGTAATGACATGGAAGACTTGTACGAGTTTCTTCCATGTCTGACCCCGGCCTAAGAGAGGTATTCACATTGATATGTAGGGAGTGGGACCCATCAGTTTTTGAGACCACCTTGACTTTGGTTGATAGGCAGATGTGTAGCCCTGGTACACAATACCAGGAGGATGAGTGGAGAGGTAACGGTTAAGGGCTCTTCATGATATCACGTACACTTCGGACACACCCAGCAGGGGTGTGGAGGGGAGTGGTGAGCAGTCAGTCTCCTGTCTTCGGACAGAGTAGTCTAGCCTGGACTTGGAGGGAGGAAGTAATCCAGCCTGAGCCTGTCAGCAGTTCAGAAAGTGGAGGCTAGTACAGGTGAGCTAGTTCACCTCAGCCTAGTCAGAGCTGTGCCCCACTAGAAGACGGACTGAGACATCTGTTGAGAGTGTGAGCAAGTCGAAGGGCATAGTGGAAGAGAACAGAAAAGTGCCATAGGTATAGGATACCTGCACATTGTTACCGGTCACTGGGGACCGAAGGATCACTATAGCTTCACGCATAGTGGTAAGAAAACCAGAGGCTTACCGGACCTTAGGTCGCGGAAAGCAGCCCCTGAAGAGTCAGTACGTAACTGGGGTCAGGGAGAGTGAGAACCTTGAGTCAGTGCACGACAGGAATTGGAACTCAGCTCTCTCATAGGAAGGCTCCAACCACAAAACTGACCGGGCAGTACAGCTTTGGAATAGCTGGAGTTTCAGGAGTGAACTACGCTTTACGCTGGTTGGACTCATCATCATTGGAAAGCAGAAGGAGGCCCCTAACTTGCTTAGCCGTTGCCTCAAAGCTCATCCTCCATCAACCCCATCAGCCTCCCTGGGACCTGCCTTACCATCTTACAAGTAAAAGGTATGGAAAGACGCTGACCGTGTGAGACTGAGTTATTTATTTGCATGCCTGCACAACCCTGCTTTAACTACCGACCTGAGGGAAGAGTCCCACCTGTAGGGGACCCGACATCTAGCTGCCTCACCATCCCCTCAGAGATCTACAGCAGCGCTGGTACAATTACCAGAGACTACAGGTGGCGTCACGAACTGTAAATATATCTATCCCCTGTAAATATTCCCCCCAACATACGCCAGACCGCCAGGGCCACAGACCGAGCCACCGCTACCTGTGACAAACCCCATAGACTTCCATGGGCTCGGCTCTGAGTACCCCATTGCCCTGGTAACCCACAATTGTGGTGGCGGGTCGACACAAAACTTTGGCGTCACGAACAGGATACGAAACTTGCAGCATTGCGAGCCCTGTGTGCCTGAGGAGTGTTTTGGTGAAAAAGACTGTTGCTGTTGTTTGGCGCCAAATATCGCCATATTTGCCGCCAGATTCGCGCCCTAAGGCGCTGGAGAAGAAGGTGGGCGTACCTGAAAGAGCGCGCAGAGTCTTGGACACGCCCCTGGCTCTGACTCATCGGCAGGTCCTGCAACAGGAAGTGAACGCTCTGACATCAGAGCGCCTGCGACGAAGGTCCTGTTCCCACTGCGGTGCCTGTGAAATAGCAGCGTCTGAAAACCGGTAGGCTCCGTTTAACCAAGGGGGCGCTAAGATGTCACAACAACCGGCTGACAGTGCGGCCCCGGCCGGAGGCCCCAATCCCGCACCGCTTGGTATTGTAGCGCCAGATGGGGGCGCAGGCCCTGCACCCAGTCCGGTAGTCCCGATCATGCCACTAACGCTCCCATATATGCCTGGGGCGAAATGGCTTCCCCAGTACAGCGGTGAGCCAGGCACATTAGCAGGCTTCAAGCGGAAGTTATGCAGCATCCTAGAAATGTACTCCATGCCTGAGAGACAAAAAGCTGCTGTGCTGATAGGGCAGCTAACTGGCGCTGCTGAGAGGGAAGTGGAGACTTGGGATACCGTTGATCAGGAGTCGGTACCTGCGATCTTCCTTAAGCTGCATGCCATATTTGAAAACCACACAGAAACGGATCTCCGGATGGCCTTCTACCACTGTTCACAACAGCCAGGTGACAGCATCCGGGACTACGCTTGCCGACTACAAGGAGCCCTGAGAGCTCTTAAGCAGGTTAATAATTTAAATGCTATTGATGAGAATAAAATGCTGAAAGAACAATTTATACAGGGATTGAGATCCCAAGAGGAACGCAGAACTGTAAATTAGTGGTCCCAAGGCAGACGTCCCAATGGTGTTGGAAGCGTACCACGATCAAGCAGGACACTTTGGCTGGAGAAAGCTGGAGACCCTGTTGAGATGCCGGTTCTACTGGGTAGGGATGCGCAGCTCCATTGAGAGGTGGTGTCGGAACTGTGGACCCTGTGGTCTCAGAAGAAAGGACTACGGTAGTCAGAAGGCACCCCTGCAACCTATCCGGACGACTCGTCCCCTGGAGATTGTGGCCCTGGATCACGTCAAACTGTCGCCAAGTAGATCTGGATACTCATACGCCTTGACCATGGTGGACCATTACTCCAGATTTCTGGTGGTTTTTCCAGTTAAGGACCAGACCGCAGTGACGGCAGCGAAGACCTTTCAAGCAAGCTTCTGCAGACCGCATGGGTATCCGGAGCAAGTATTAACCGATCAGGGACCTGCTTTCGAAGCCGATCTATTCAAGGAATTCTGTCACATGTATGGGTGTAAGAAAATTAGAACAACACCATACCACCCTCAAACCAACGGTCTTTGCGAAAAAAATGAACCATATTGTCCTTGACTTGTTGAGATCCATACCGTTGGAAGACAGAAATCGATGGCCGGACTTACTACCTGATTTGGTTGATTTGTATAACCATATACCTGTAAGTTCAACTAACTGCACTCCAGCTTATCTTATGCGAGCAAGGCCCGGAAGACTACCAATGGATCTAGAACTTGGAGTGGTAGAACCGGAGGCAGACGACGCCGTTGAAAACTGGGACATCAATCGGCAAGAGCAATACAGAAGAGTACAAATCTGTGTAGAGGAAAGTCTCAACAAGGCACGGGAGAAACAGGAAGATATTTACAACAGAAATGCTCCTGCCAAGCCTTTGATGCCTGGAGAGGTAGTATTAAAAAGAAAAAGGAAGATGCACAAATTGGATAACCAGTGGGAGCAAGAACCCTACGTCGTACAAGATTCTAAATATGACAACAGAAAAGTTTGTATCATCAGTAAGGACGGAGGAAGAACAATAACCACTGTGTCCAGAGACCATTTGAAATTGTGTCCAGAACCCTTAAAGCGTTGTGAAAAGAACCCTGTCATCAATCAAGAAGAAAGGAAAGAAGAGGTCATACACACGGATCTGGGAGATTTTCCTGCGGATTGGCCTAGACTGGGAGATGCTGTAATAGTTCCGGTGTTGCAGTTTTATCAGCCACAAGAGGAAGTTCTACCTCCAGTTGTGCCCGTGGTGCCAGTTGAGCCCGTTCAGGAGTTACCCATTCCAGCAACACCTCAACCTACGGAATCTCAAGAAGGATCATCTGAAGCAGCGCCCCATACTATGGGATCCCCTGGTGAAGCTGACTCACACCGCCCAGCCATCAGTACGCTTGCCAGATCCATAGAAAGATTGAGGCAGTTCTATAGTTTGCCGTTACGCAGTGCAGACAGATCACAACTTAATATACCTGAAGCTACTCCACGTAGATCAGAGCGAATCACAAAAGGGAAGATACCCATTCGATACCAGCAGTAATTATAACAAATTAATGTGAATATTGTAAAAAGTATATATATAAATGTGTCTTTTCTTTATGGTGTCTTATAATGGACTCAGAGGCTGAGGACTGAGCCAGCCCAAAAACTGTATCTTGTAAATAGTTGCACTAAGGTGCCTTTTAATGGTTTCACACGAAGCCTTGACTTACCTCTGAACATAAAACCCGTGTGGTGAGGCACTGAGTGAGGTCTGCATTCGGATGTCCTGCAGCCCACCCAGGACCCACGTTGAAGGTTTGGTGCGGGTCCTTCACAAGAATATTGTCGTTTATTTATGAACATGTTTATTTAATATTTCGTATTTTTCTATATTCAATGTGTTGTTTGCAACGTTCAAGACATCCTTACCTCCGGATGGGACGAATTAATGTTTAATGTTTGATGTTTAATGCATAAACAAAAATGTCTCTTTGTATTTCACAGCCCGGGAGTGCTGTCGTTTACCATGGGGGAATGTGTAGCCCTGGTACACAATACCAGGAGGATGAGTGGAGAGGTAACGGTTAAGGGCTCTTCATGATATCATGTACACTTCGGACACACCCAGCAGGGGTGTGGAGGGGAGTGGTGAGCAGTCAGTCTCCTGTCTTCGGACAGAGTAGTCTAGCCTGGACTTGGAGGGAGGAAGTAATCCAGCCTGAGCCTGTCAGCAGTTCAGAAAGTGGAGGCTAGTACAGGTGAGCTAGTTCACCTCAGCCTAGTCAGAGCTGTGCCCCACTAGAAGACGGACTGAGACATTTGTTGAGAGTGTGAGCAAGTCGAAGGGCATAGTGGAAGAGAACAGAAAAGTGCCATAGGTATAGGATACCTGCACATTGTTACCGGTCACTGGGGACCGAAGGATCACTATAGCTTCACGCATAGTGGTAAGAAAACCGGAGGCTTACCGGACCTTAGGTCGCGGAAAGCAGCCCCTGAAGAGTCAGTACGTAACTGGGGTCAGGGAGAGTGAGAACCTTGAGTCAGTGCACGACAGGAATTGGAACTCAGCTCTCTCATAGGAAGGCTCCAACCACAAAACTGACCGGGCAGTACAGCTTTGGAATAGCTGGAGTTTCAGGAGTGAACTACGCTTTACGCTGGTTGGACTCATCATCATTGGAAAGCAGAAGGAGGCCCCTAACTTGCTTAGCCGTTGCCTCAAAGCTCATCCTCCATCAACCCCATCAGCCTCCCTGGGACCTGCCTTACCATCTTACAAGTAAAAGGTATGGAAAGACGCTGACCGTGTGAGACTGAGTTATTTATTTGCATGCCTGCACAACCCTGCTTTAACTACCGACCTGAGGGAAGAGTCCCACCTGTAGGGGACCCGACATCTAGCTGCCTCACCATCCCCTCAGAGATCTACAGCAGCGCTGGTACAAATTACCAGAGACTACAGGTGGCGTCACGAACTGTAAATATATCTATCCCCTGTAAATATTCCCCCCAACATACGCCAGACCGCCAGGGCCACAGACCGAGCCACCGCTACCTGTGACAAACCCCATAGACTTCCATGGGCTCGGCTCTGAGTACCCCATTGCCCTGGTAACCCACAATTGTGGTGGCGGGTCGACACACAGACATGAATTGGCCAAATTATGTGCAAAGCGTCTCATTTTTTTTTCCTTGTATCCAGAAGCTGTATTGCTATTCATATTTCTTATATTTCACATTGATATGCTTTAGCACGATAGAGTGCAACTTTTTTTGTCTATTGCATATGGAGATATCTGCTCCTAGTATGCACCTATTCACACTAGCTAGGATGTGCTGGTCAGTCTTTTTTATTTATTTATAAAAAAAGAGTTAACCCAATCGTTAAACTACGTAACGAGAAAAAAAGTAAAAATGTCAGAATCACGTTTTTTTGGTCACCGCAACATTGCATTAAAATGCAATAACTGGCGATTAAAAGATCATATCTACACCAAAATTGTATCATTAAAAATGTCAGCTCAGCAGGCAAAAAATAAGCCTTTATCTAACTCGAGATCACAAAAAATTGAGACACTACTGGTATCGGAAAATGGCGCATTTTTTTTTTTTTAGCAAACGGAATTTTTTTTCACTGCTTAAATAAAAAAGAACCTATACATTTTTTTCACTGCTTAAATAAAAAAGAACCTATACATGTTTAATGTCTATGAACTCATAATGACCTGGAGAATCAAAATGGCAAGTCAGTATTAGCATTTAGTGAACATGGTAAAAAAACAAACAAAAAATAACTGTGGGATTACATTTTATTGCAATTTCACAGCACTTGGAATTTTTTTCCTGTTTTCTAGTACACAATATGGTAAAACCAATGGTATCGTTCAAAAGTACAACTCGTCCTGCAAAAAACAAGCTCTAACATGGCCATTTTGACCAAAAAATAAAAAAGTTATGGCTCTGGGAAGAAGGGGAGCAAAATATGAAAATGCAAAAACAAAAATACCTTTGGTTGTTAAGGGGTTAAATAGGTTATCTGTTCTTCTGATAAAAGTCTGCAGTAACGCTGAATCCAGACAGTGAGTGGTGTGCATGCTGTCAGGATTCACTGGTCTTGCCGATGAGAGTGAGAGGTCACATGACCACCATATGCGATTTCATACTTCCGGCCACATTCCAACTAGACTTGCCTGGTTTCTCACAAAACAAGTAAATTGAGAGAAGTTGAGCATGTCTAGTTTGCATGTGACTACCTGTAGGCAATTCGCATACTTGTGCTTATATGACCACCTGCTTTCAATTGCAATACTGGTGAATCCTGATAAAGTGCTCACTGCATGCTGTCAGGATTCAGAAGTCTTTAGACTTTTCTCAGAAGATAGGATAACCCCTTTAAGACTCCATACACAGCCATTGATGATGCATTACAGGCTCTATTAAGGTTTACAAAGCTATAACATAATCATGTGTATAAACTCTCAGTTTGAGTAACAGAAAAGCAAAGTGATTGATTCTATTACATTTCTTTGTGTTTTCCTTGTGCAGTATATAACAATTCTAGTAAGCTGGTTACTATAAGTTTCAATACAATCATCATGACCAGGACTGAATTGATGATTTCTTGTAAGATGCCTAAGCGAGGTAGTTGTGGGCGAGCTACTGCATCTGCTTGATCTGGCACCCTACAGACCAAATGTGTTCCAGTCTCTGTGTGCTGCTGTGTGTGGGGTGCGATCACACTTACTTGTGGACCATAGGCCTCCACTGGCTTTTCATGTTCCAGAACCTTTGCAGCAAACAATCCAGGGAACACTGAATTTGTTAAAACAGTCAAACTTTTACTTGGCAGCTTAGGCCTCTTTCACACATCCGTTGTGCGCCTGACGGCGCCCTCCGGCATTTTTTTGTCCAACCGCATCCGGCGAAATGTAATGCCGGATGCGTTTTTTTTCCATTGACTTTCATTAGCGCCGGATGGCGCCGCATGTCATTGCGTTGTATCCGTTTTTGTCCGGATCCGGCGGAAATGTACATTCCGGCGGCCGGACACAACGCAGCATATAACGTTTTTTATTTTTGCCGGAGACGCCTGATATGCCTGAAGCGGCGCATCAGGCGGCCGGAAACAATAGAATTCAATGGAACCGGATCAGACTTTTGTGCAATCCGTCAAAAGTCTGATCCGGATTCTGGAAATCGAGGACTACTACTACTACTACTATACTACTACTACTTACTACTACTACATTTTCCAGTGTCTCCGGGCATCAGAAACCCTCTTTTTATGGGTTCAAAAGTTCAGGTCGGATCCGGTCAAAAACCGGATGCGGCGCATCCGGTTTTCATACTAGATGCCGGATGTGGCGCTGCGGCTAAATGCCGGGGGCGCCGTCAGGCGCACAACGGATGTGTGAAAGAGGCCTTACGGTCATTACAATTAAGCTTATATGATAGGGCCCAATGGTTTACAGTCTTTCCCACAGGCACCAAACATGACGTCAGCTCTAGTTCTCGGTATGGGTAGAGCATCCCTCTTGCTCACTCCTTTAGCACTAGGAATTCTTATCCACCACAAGCAGTGCACCTGGATTCCATTACCTTCTGCCTCTGAGAATTTGAGTCTATCTTGCCCTGCAGCTCCGCTGGATTAGTGCGCCCAAGAGCCCCAACATCCATCTTGAGGTTCCCAGGCCAGATAGAAGGGTTCTATGACAATCCACTGCCCTGAGTAACAAGCTCACATTGTCCCTAGCATCCTATTGCTTATGACCACTGCTGTCACTTCACCACACTTTCTCTAACTGCTCTTAACACTTCCTGAACTTGGCACTAATTCTCTGTTCCCTCTCTGTAGTTTGATCCGTCCGTTACAGTTAACCCAGTCTAGGCTAAAATGCAGCCCAGAGGGTTTTATTTTCAGATAACATACATTGCTATACAATACATTTAACCATTTGGGTTGTCAGTGACTAGAACATCATCTCCACCATTCCTACACTGTGTCACTTTGATTAGCTACCAAAAGATAAGCCTGAACTGATGTCCTTTGTAGTCATTTTCATAAGATGATATAATGCGGTTTGAGCATCTGTAGCCTGCAGTCACAACTCTAGTTATTTAATGGAAATAACAGTGAGGAATTTTTGCTAGTGTAATGTTTCCTTTACATCATAAGACAAGACTGCGTTTAGTAATGCAAATTACTACAATTATTGCTGAAATTAATTTTAAGTCTCACCTCTCAACATATCAAATATGTTTCTTCCCAGCATGAAATAAAGTACAATTAACCCCTGTCCGACATCGAGCGTAATAGTACGCCGATCTCGGACTCCCTCCCTTTGATGTAGGCTCCGGCGCTGAGCCCACATCTGTTCCGGCACATGTCAGCTGTTTTGAACAGCTGACATGTGCTTCTAACAGCCGCGTGTGGACTCTCGATCCACCCGAAGCTGTTAGCTAGTTAAATGCCGCTGTCAGACTCTGACAGCAACATTTAACTGGCGCTTCAAGCAAGCGCACCGGAAATCCCGCCCATTGGTGCCCGTGTCACATGACTGTGAGTCGCAGATGGGTTGGCATGACAACCAGAGGCCTCCAGCAGACCTTTATGGTTGTCACTGCCAGATTGCTATGAGTGCTGCCCTGTGGTCGGCGCTCATAGTAAGTGAACAATTCTGCTACATACAGGAGATCTGATCATCGTCTGTATGTAGCAGAGCCGATAGGATTATGGCAGCTTCTATTCTCCCATGAAGACTATTGAAGTATGCCAAAAGTAAAAAAAAAAGTTTTTAAAAATATTAAAAAATAAAAAATCTAATAGTTCAAATCACCCCCCGTTCGCCCCTTTCAAAATAAAACAATAAAAAAATTCAAACATACACAAATTTGGTATCACCGCATTGAGAATCACCCGATCTATCAATATAAAAAAAGAATTAACCTGGTTACTAAATGGCGCAATGAGAAAAAAGTAAAAACACCAGAATTACATTTTTTTGGTCGCCGCAACATTTGCATTATAGGCCACACACTTGGGTCAGAGAGCGGGCGGCCGTGCCAGGTGTTGATGCGAGAAAGTCGTGCGACTAACTCGCATCACACTCGCCAGTGTGACGCCGGCCATAATGCAATAACAGCGATCAAAAGATCGTATCTGCACCAAAATGGCATCACTAAAAACATCAGCTTGACACAAAAATAAACACTCACCCAACCCAAGATCATGAAAAATGGAGACGCTAAGAGTATCTGAAAATGGTGCAATTTTTTCCTTAACAAACTTTGGAATTTTTTTTTCACCACTTAGATAAAAAAGAACCTAGACATGTTGTAATGAACTTGTAATGACCTGTAGAATCATAATGGCAGGTTAGTTTTAGCATTTATTGAACATGGTAAAAAAAAAACAACTGTGGGATTGCACTTTTTTTGCAATTTCACCGCACTTGGAATTTTTTTCCTGTTTTCCAGTACAAGATATGTTAAAACCAATAGTGTCATTCAAAAGTACAGCACGTCCCACAAAAAACAAGCCCTCACATGGCCATATTGACCGAAAAATAAAAAAGTTATGTCTCTGGGAAGAAGGGTAGCAAAAATCGAAAACGCAAAAAAACGAAAATATCAAATAAACAATCGATGCACATCAAGTCAAAATTCATCAATAGGATATCAGAATCAAGAAAATCCAAAAAATCCACAAATATATACCAGGGCTTAATCCTTCAGTAGGATATCTAATATATAAAGCTGAATGTATGTATGTGTGTATGTATGTGGGTATGTTTGCTCGGGATTGGAATCCGCACCGTCGCACTTACGGGCATGAAATTTTGGACGCCCGCACGTCTCGACCCCGGAAAGCGTCCTAGGCTATGTTTGAATCGAAATTTTAACCCCGCGCGTTCCAAATCGCCAAACAATTTTGGCCCTATCTACATAATGGGGAGAAAGCTGAATGCTTGTGTGTATGTCCGGCATAGGAATCTGCATTTACGGGCATGAAATTTTGCACACCCGCACGTCTCAACCCCGGGAGCGTCATAGGCTAGGTTTTGAGTAGAAATTTTAACCCCGCGCATTCCAAATCGGCAAATAATTTTGGCTCGGGATAGGAATCTGCACCGTTGTACTTACGGGCATGAAATTTTGCACGCCCGCACATCTCAACCCCAGGAGCATCATAGGCTATGTGTTGAATGGAAATTTTAACCCCCGCACGTTCCAAATCGCCAAACAATTTTGGCCCTATCTACATAATGGGGAGAAAGCTGAATGCTTGTGTGTATGTCCGGCATAGGAATCTGCATTTACGGGCATGAAATTTTGCACACCCGCACGTCTCGACCCCGGGAGCGTCATAGGCTAGGTTTTTAGTTGAAATTTTAACCCCGCGCATTCCAAATCGGCAAATAATTTTGGCCCGGGATAGGAATCTGCACCGTTGTACTTACGGGCATGAAATTTTGCATGCCCGCACATCTCAACCCCAGGAGCATCATAGGCTATGTGTTGAATGGAAATTTTAACCCCCGCACGTTCCAAATCGCCAAACAATTTTGGCCCTATCTACATAATGGGGAGAAAGCTGAATGCTTGTGTGTATGTCCGGCATAGGAATCTGCATTTACGGGCATGAAATTTTGCACACCCGCACGTCTCGACCCCGGGAGCGTCATAGGCTAGGTTTTGAGTCAAAATTTTAACCCCGCGCATTCCAAATCGGCAAATAATTTTGGCCCGGGATAGGAATCTGCACCGTTGTACTTACGGGCATGAAATTTTGCATGCCCGCACATCTCAACCCCAGGAGCATCATAGGCTATGTGTTGAATGGAAATTTTAACCCCCACACGTTCCAAATCGCCAAACTATTTTGGCCCTATCTACATAATGGGGAGAAAGCTGAATACTTGTATATAGATATAATCATTACAATTTGTTATAACTAACGGTAGTTAGGTACTATGCCCGGGCAGCGCCGGGCTCTTCAGCTAGTCAGACATATAAATGATAATAAAAATCACAGTCAGAGGGAAATACTTAACATTCAGATGTCATATAACCTCATCTAAACATGGTTACTTGACATCTGAATGTTAAGTATTTCCCTCTGACTATGATTTTTGTTATCATTTATATGTCTGATATCCTACTGGAGGATTAAGCCCTGGTATATATCTGTTGTTATGGATTTTCTTGATTCTGATATCCTATTGATGGATTTTGACTTGATGTGCATCGATTGTTTATTTGATATCCTACTGGAGGATCTAATTTTGGTGCCAATCTGTGGGTCCTCCTTGTCTTGTCTTGATATTGATGAATTTGTGCTTGATGCAGAATATATCAGTGTGTATCTAGAGCCATTTGAATAATGTTCATTATACATTTGTTTAATCTCTGGGTTCAGGGTCTATTAGGGCTTCCCAGGGACAGCCGTCGTGGAGTGAAGGCACCATATCCGCTGACTAATAGGGTGCCAACCTCCGCTGTTAGGCAGAGCACAGCGCAGGTACAGTACAGAGGGGTCACAATATCAACATTACAACAATTCACCTCTTTCATTACCCTGCATGAGGGTTCATCTCCACTGACCTTTACATACCCATCTGTTTCCACTGTCCCTTTTTGTATTAAGTCTGTTTGAAGGTCCCCTTAGGATGGGAGGGGAGTATATCGGTCACTTGTTATGAGGGCCATACAGGAGAGAAGGGACAGCCGCCGTCGAACAGGGGGCGCCATTCTCGAAATTTATAGGGTACCAACCTCCGCAGGCAGGTAGGGTATTGGTCAGGATTTATCTATAGGGTGGACCTAGTGTGCACTTTTTGTATGGTGTATATCAGCTTATGTTGTTTGTCCTTTCTTTTTTATTAATAAAGTTATAACTTTTTATCAGTATTTATTAGATTTTTTCATGATAGCCCTTTTCCCCTTATAACCTCATGTTTTATTTGTTGTTCCTAGTTGGCTATGCATTTAGTGTTCAAAACCTACAAGAAGCAAAATGAACATATACTTGTCACGACTTAGCTGTCATGTGACCCGGGACCAGGGGCTCTTTCCCTGTCCCGAACACTAGGGGGTGCACTAGCTTGCCCTATTTCCCTGGATACTTCTGAAGGTTAAGATGGCGGGGACGCCACCCTTGCCTTATCTCCTGAATCAGCCCTCTATCTGTTCCCTTCCCCCACCCAGGGGGACTGCTGTACACCAACCCGACAAACAAGGCAATGTGAACAAGGGGTATCTGAAAATACCAGGCATAGAAATATTCACTCACATATAACAGAGGAATGCACCATGGAGTGGAGGGTGGGGAAAAAACAAGATAAGAGAGGAGAAGGGAATTATCACACTTACAACCCCATGCAACAGTCACAGATAACTCCTCCAAACCCCTTCTCATAATAAGCAGCAAAACACCTCTCCTCCCAGCCATGCAGCATAAGCTAGCTCTGAAGATGTGTTTGAATCAGGACCCAGATTAGATAGGGGATAGGAGTGACGAACCTAGCTCAGCTGAGAGCTCAGACTCCCAGAGCTTCCAACATGGCTGATTAACCCCCGTTCTGCCAAAAGAAGTAAACATCATTTATAAAGAAGGTGAATTGCTTCTTTTCAGTGCAAGAGCAGGAGCAATCAGACTCTGCGGTCTTCTGGCTCCTCTGTGTTGAGGTAACCTTGTGACAGACCCCCACCTTCTACGAGTGACCTCTGGAACCTCAGGAACGGGTTTATTGGGGTGTGTCACGTGAAAAGATCGGATCAGTCTGGCTGCACGGACATCAGAAGCTGGTACCCACATCCTCTCCTCAGGACCGTACCCAGGGCCGGCTCCAGGTTTTTATGGGCCCCGGGCGAAGGAGCCTCAGTGGGCCCCTTTAACATAGACCACGATTCATGATGCACAGATGCAGCAGAGAAATATGGGTATAGTACAATGCCAAATACTTCACTTCTTCCATTACATGAGTGATATCTATTGTAAATTGTACAATAGCTCAAAAACCGCCAAATCCTCACAGCGCACAGAACAGACTGGACAGTACAGTCCTCCATACAATATTATGGGCACCACATAGTCTCCCTCTCATCACCCATATAATACCCCCTGCAGGATGTCACCCCGCCATCCCCCATATAATGCTCCATACAGAATACTGGACCCAAAATAATGCTCCATACAGAATAATGGACCCAATATAATGCTCCATACAGAATACTGGACCCAAAATAATGCTCCATACAGAATACTGGACCCAATATAATGCTCCATACAGGATAATGGTCCCCATATAATGCTCCATACAGGATACTGGTCCCCATATAATGCTCCATACAAAATATGGAGCTCTCCTCTGCGCTGTACTGCGTTCTGCACTGTTACGGCTCAGGAAAGGGCGCTGTGGAAAGCCTCCCCATTATCATCAATGCCTGCCCATCATCATCAATGCCTCCCCATCATCATCATGGCCTCCCCATTATCATCAATGCCTGCCCATCATCATTATCACCTCCCCATTATCATCAATGCCTGCCCATCATCATTATCGCCTCCCCAATATCATCAATGCCTGCCCATCATTATCATGGCCTCCCCATCATCATCATGGCCTCCCCATTATCATCAATGCCTGCCCATCTCATCATCTCCTCCCCATTATCATCAATGCCTGCCCATCATCATTATCGCCTTCCCAATATCATCAATGCCTGCCCATCATTATCATGGCCTCCCCATCTTCATCAATGCCTGCCCATTATCATCAATGCATTGCCTGCCCATCATCACACACAGACAGCACACAAGCACTCTCTCACATACATACATACACATACAACACACACACAACACACAAAGCACCGCACTACATACACACAGACACATACACACACACACACACACGACACATCTCACCTGTCTGGCGATCGCGCCCTCTCTGCCACAGCCGGCCGCTGAATGATGACGTCATTCAGCGGCCTGCTGTGAGAGGAAGCGCCGGCGCCCCCTGGAGCCCGGAGCTGCGGCAGCGGAGGCACGGGAGAGGTAAGTATTGTGACAGCTCCTGCCGGGGCCCTGAGCAAGCGGGGGGGCCCAGCGGCGGCGCTGACACCGCTCTCCTCCGCTAACGGGCGCGGGGGTGCCAGACTGCTCAGGGCCCCCCGCCTGCTCAGGGCCCCGGCACTTGCCCGGGTGTGCCGGGTGCTGACGCCGGCCCTGACCGTACCCCCTGCAATGTACCAGATATTGAAGCGACCGACGAACTAAGCGAGAATCCATGATTTTCGCTATCTGAAATTCTTAGTTTCCATCGACAATGACAGGAGATGGTGGTAGTGGTAATGGTACCAAAAATGCAATGTATTTTTTTAGAAGAGATTGATGAAATACATTATAGATCCTTCAGGCTGCAAAGCAAGGTGACTAAAGAAATTCAAGTACTATAGAATATACAGCAAATATAATATAATATATAATATCTGAAGAAATAATTATAATAACACCGATATGTGACTCTATCACCTGAACCAAAAGGGATGGCAGACCATCCGGAAATAAAGAACCACCCAGGGTGTGGAGGGGAATGCCCTGATGAAAGGGAGAAGGACAAAGAGACTGGGAGCACAAAATAGAAAAATTGCCTTTATTAATCACAAAATGGCTCAAGAAAGAAAAAACCATATAATAAAAATTAATATATTAAAACAGACACATCACTACTGGTACAATGTAATAAACACAAAACAATATAGTTATGATACATCAACACAAGTTGATTCAATAAACATATAATGTGTTTAAACAATTTAGCTCAAGTATAATAACCAGGAGGGTAATAAAAAATAAAAAAATAAAAAATAATAAATAAAAAAAATTGAAAAAAAAAATTATATAGTGTGCAATAGCACAATAATTGCACTAGTGTGTATACTAGGGTTGAGCATTCCGATACTGCAAATATCAGGTATCGGCCGATATTGGCTGTATCGGAATTCCGATTCCGAGTACCGATATTTTCGTCATATCGAATACCGGAATCGGATTTGTCACTGTCACTGTCAGTGTCCGTCGGTCGGGTCTGTCACTGTCAGTGTCCGTCGGTCGGGTCTGTCAGGAGTCAGCGGCACTTACCTGGCAGAAGATCTCCGGCGGTCACATCCTGGACTGCTTGATGGCCGCCATCCTCTTCTCCCTGGCGGTCACATGCAGTTTCTCGCGATAACTGCAGTGACTGCTGGGTAATCGCAGCCGTAAAGCAGTCCGATGACGTCACCGCCGGAGAAAGCAGGTAATCAGCTGTGCTGCGTCGGGATGTCAGGCTCTGCCTGGCATTCCGATGTAGCAGAGCTGGATCGTCGTGGGACACTCGTTACTATGGACTGCGTCGGACAGGTGGTATACTGTTGGTTTGTTTTTTTTCTTTTTTTACAGGAGATCGATGGCGTCGCAGGAATGAGAGTGTAATAAAATAAATGAAAACTGTGTTGTCTCTTTTATTTCATTAAAATACTTTTTTCTTGCTGTGTCTTTTTTTTAAACATTTAAAAACTTTGGGATTAATAATGGATCGGTGTCTTATTGACGCCTCTCCATTATTAACCGGGCTTATTGTCACCGTGCAATCAACGGTGACATTAACCCCTTATTACCCCGCTTGCCACCGCTACAGGGCAAGTGGGAAGAGCCGGGTAAAGTGCCACAATTGGCACATCTTTTGATGCGCCAAATGTGGGGCTGCTGTAGCCTGGTATTATCAGGCTGTTGAGGGCCAAAATCCATGGGCCTTGACAGTCTTTTAATACCAGGCCGCAGCAGTCTGCATTTTACTTGGCTGGTTAACAAAAATAGGGGGACCCCTACGCCGTTTTTTTTTCGAGGGGATCCCCTATTTTTGTTAACCAGCCAAGCTAAGCAGACTGCTGTGGCCTGGTATTATCAGGCTTGCAAGGTCCATGGATATTGGATCCTTACCAGCCTGAAAAACCAGGCCTCAGCAGTCTGCTTCATCTGGCTGGTTAACAAAAATAGGGGGGACCCCACGCCAATTTTTTTCGGGGGATCCCCTATTTTTGTTAATGAGCCAAGATATGCAGACTGCTGTGGCCTGGTATTATCAGGCTGGCAAGGTCCATGGATCTTGGCTCCTTAACAGCCTGAAAATCCAGGCCTCAGCGGTCTGCTTCATCTGGCTGGTTAACAAAAATAGAGGGGACCCACGCCAATTTTTTTCGAGGGGATCCCCTATTTTTGTTAATCAGCCAAAATATGCAGACTGCTGTGGCCTGGTATTATCAGGCTGGCAAGGTCCATGGATCTTGACTCCTTAACAGCCTGAAAATCCAGGCCTCAGCGGTCTGCTTCATCTGGCTGGTTAACAAAAATAGGGGGGACCCCACGCCAATTTTTTTCGAGGGGATCCCCTATTTTTGTTAACCAGCAAAGATAAGCAGACTGCTGTGGCCTGGTATTATCAGGCTGGCAAGCAGGGTCGGACTGAGCCACCGGGACACCGGAGAAACCTCCGGTGGGCCCCAGCTCCTGCGTGGTGGGCCCTGATTTTAAAGGATAGGTCGCGGGGCAGAGGGGGGCGGTGGCCCCGGGCCCCGCGCTCTGAGGGGGCCAACCCGGAGCTACGCTACAGTAACTATCGGCGTGCACAGCACGCCGATACAGTTACATTCTGCGGCAGAGCAGGGAGAATCGCTCTCCCTGCTCTGCCGCCCGGAAGCTATGGGGCCTGAACAGGCGGTGGGGGGGCCCGGTGCCAGCAGTGGGCCCCCCACCCGTCATCGGAGGGTCAGCTGTATAGGCATTCAGCCGACACAGCTGACCGCATAGAGAGAGAAGGAACGAGTGCTCCTTCTCTCCCATAATCCCCTCTCAGCGTCTGACAGCGGGCGCGATGACATCACCTGCCGGCGCCCGCTGCCAGACGCAGAGAGGGAGAACAGTGAGCAGCACAGGAGCCGGGAGGTGAGTATTGTTTTTTTTTTTTTTTAATGGGGGTGCATTATACTACAGAGGCTGTATATGGGGGTGCATTATACTACAGAGGCTGTATATGGGGGCTGCATTATACTACAGAGGCTCCATATTGGGGTGCATTATACTACAGAGACTCCCTATGGGGATGCATTATACTACAGAGGCTGCCTATGGGGGTGCATTATAATATAGCGGCTGCCTATGGTGGTGCATTATATTATAGACTCTGCCTATGGGGGTTTATTATAATATAGAGGCTGCCTATGGGGGTGCATTATACTATATTGAGGACTATCTGGTGTATTATGCTGTATGGATGCTATCTAGGGGCCATCATACAGTGTTGGACCCATTAAATAGTTTGGGGACATTAAGGGGTCAGTATATATCCAGTGAGGGGCATTATTCTGTGTATAGGGGAGATGTACAGGGGGAGACTTGGGACATTATTAAATGTAAAGTGGACACTTATTGTTATAGGGGAACTCGGGTTACTGTGACTGTCAAAGGGGCACACAGGGCATTATTACAGTCTAGGGGACAAAATGTGGGCACTGTTTTCTAGGGCACTTGCACCCGGCATTACTATATTCTATGTGTGCTTTAAAATTTAGAGGTCACACAGAACCACACAGCAGGTGCAGTAATAGGGACACATACGGCAGCAGCAGCTCAGTATTGGGGTATCAGGTGCAGTAATAGGGACACATACGGCAGCAGCGGCTCAGTATTGGGGTATCAGGTGCAGAAATAGGGACACATATGGCAGCAGCGGCTCAGTATTGGGGTATCAGGTGCAGTAATAGGGACACATACGGCAGCAGCGGCTCAGTATTGGGGTATCAGGTGCAGAAATAGGGACACATATGGCAGCAGCGGCTCAGTATTGGGGTATCAGCAGGATGAGGAGTTTGTGCAGGTTGAGAATAGTCCAATTGGTGACCGTGACAGTGCTAAAAATATGAGAAGTGAAATGTGTCTTTGTTGTAATCTCTGCAGTCGAGTCCTGGCTGGAGAAGTCGTCATGTCGGTCTGGGCCAGATGGAAAAGACATGAAAAGTGAACAATTCCATTAGAAAGAACATCAGCGGTAAGTCATTATCTGTACCTGTGCTGTAATCTATTATATGTTCTGTAGGCCTGGTATTATTTACCACAGACCATATGGCGGTAATATCAATATTGGTCTTTTTATATATAGATTATTTTTGGCATCAGCGCGGTCATTTGTTGAGGTTCTCTGATTAGGGGCCCACTCAGAAGTTTCGCCCCCACTAAACCAAAACCCTAGCTACGCCTCTGGCTCTCTCTCTAGTCTTTCTTTCTCTCTCTAGTCTTTCTCGCTCTCTGTTCTTTCCTTCTCGCTCTCTGTTCTTTTTTCTCTCTGTTCTTTCTTTCTCTTCTCTTTTCTTTCTTTCCTCTCTTTCTTTCTCTGCTTGTTCTTTCTCTCTCGCTGCTCTTTCTTTCTTTTCCTCAGTACCAGCCACTGTGCCCTCATTACCAGTCAGTGTGATCAGAAGTGCTAAATGGGTACGCTTGGGGCGAGGATATGGGTGTGATTAGCTGTGAAATGGGTGTGGTCGGGGCGTGGCCTAAAATTTATAGTTCATACACTTCTACATAGTATAATAGCCGCTAATTCAATTACCGGCTTTTGTGAAAATGCAGAACCCGACATGAAATGACACTTGGTTTACATAGAGTTAACCATGTCTTTTCATGTAGTTTGATATCTGATTTGCACAAACAATTACATGAGTGTAAGTGTGCAAAATTTCACACCTGTAGGGGTTAATTAAAGGTGTAAATTCGTAGCAAAAAAGTCCGTTTTTTTTTACAACGAATTTACACCTTTAATTAACCCCTACAGGTGTGAAATTTTGCACACTTACACTCATGTAATTGTTTGTGCAAATCAGATATCAAACTACATGAAAAGACATGGTTAACTCTATGTAAACCAAGTGTCATTTCATGTCGGGTGCTTCTGTCTTTTCACAAAAGCCAGCTTTACCCGGCAATTGAATCAGAGGCTATTTTACTATGTAGAAGTGTATAAACTATAAATATATGTATATATATGTCACAATGACATGTGTATATATATATATATATATATATATGTATTCTATGTGTGTATATTTAGTGTTTACAAGGAAAGAAAGAGGTTTTTTTAGTTACGATATTTTGTTCCCATAGACTTACATTGGATTTCCGGTATCGGTATCGGGTATCGCTGATATTTTAATGGTATCGGCGATACCATTCCGATTCCGATACTTTTGGATATCGGAAAGTATCGCTCAACTCTAGTGTATACAAAAGAGCGATAAAAATAAAATTATATTATTATATACTGTGCAATAGTACACAAAGTGCGCTAGTGTGAACGTGTGTGCTGACCAAGAGAACAATAAAAACTGAAAAAAATGAAATTATAAACAGAGCAATGGCACAATAGTTGCACTAGTGTGTATATAATGACCAAGTATAAAATTATATACTGTGCGATAACACACCAAATGCATTAATGTGAACATGTTCAATAGCGATGTGAACCAAAAAAATGTGAGATGAACATATGAGATAAAATGCACACCAAATATCAAATATCTATGTATGTTTATTGAATCAACTTGTGTTGATGTATCATAACTATATTGTTTTGTGTTTATTACATTGTACCAGTAGTGATGTGTCTGTTTTAATATATTAATATTACCCCCCCAGTCAGAAACAATATTAGTCTGGATCCCATGTAATTTTACAATTTCCCTGATGAAAAATTTAAAAATTTGCGCCAAGGACTTGGCGTTCACTAAAGCTGGTAATGCAATAAAATGAGACATCTTACTGAATCTATCCACGACCACCAAAATCAATGATAAAATCGACTGACAAGTGAGTCCATGGTCTACTGTGAATCTCCAGTGGTTGGAGAGACCCCAACGGATGAGTATGAGAGGTCTTAAATGCTCACAAAAACACTGAGTAAGAAGATCAGTGGTGGATTTATTACCAGGATGTCCGGTAAGACTGAATCATGATGTTCACTAAGGACTCTTAGATGAAGATTCACAGGAACAAACAGTTTACCTAATGGACAGGCAGCAGGGGCGTCCTCTTGAGTGTCAACAACCTCTTTTAAGATCGGAGCATATAGACGCTGTAGGGATGTGGTCTCGCTGGTGTGCGACCGGAGGTAAGCAGGAGGGCGACTCTTCCAGGTTCTTTAAGCAAGTTTATTACAACTTCATAAACTTGCCTTAAAACAGAAAAGAAAACAGCCTTCTCTGGCACAAAGTAACAAAAACAGATATAAAGTCCTGGTACTCTAACTGAGCACTCTTTCAGCAACCAGACTGGTGGTCTCCTCAGAACTCCCACACTGGAGGTTTCCACACCTCCAGCCACTCTCACCTGTGGTCAGCAGCAGGCTCACTTATATACACCAGACATTCAGCTAACACAGAGCACATGACCTGTCATGTGCTCTTGTGACCTCATCACATGTCCTCAAACCACATACAAAGGTATAGTGAAGTCTTACTATCACTACATACCTCCCCCCTCTGCCTAAAGCCGTGGGCTTGGCACATTTCATTCACCGACTAGAAACTCCTTTCAGTCGTCTCCACAATCAGCCGGTCTGTCACAGTTTGCCTTAGGTCACTGAGTCCTGATCTAATTGAGGTGTCACTGCCTCTAGCTCTCATTTCAGGCCATCTATGTTCTGTCTTAGTTTCACTTCGATGACCTTCATTCTGCAGCGAACCTCTGCGCCTCTCTATACTGTGGGTTGAAGGTGACTGCCTTTTTTTTCTCAACTCTTGCAGCTGTCTGTTGGTCTGCTTCTTCTCAAGTTTTAGCTGCTCTATTCTTCCCTGGTTCACCTCCAAGAGCATCCGGATCTTCTCAAGGCTTTCCACCAACGCCCTCCGACTTGGAGGTTTTCTTGTTGGCTCCCGACATCTCTGCTTCTCGTGGAGGTATTGTACAGTCATGGCCAAAAGTTTTGAGAATGACACAAATATTAATTCTTACAAAGTCTACTGCTTCACTTTTTCTAATGGCAATTTGCATATACTCCAGAATGTTATAAAGAGTGATCAGCTTAATAGCAATTACTTGCAAAGTCAATATTTGGCTAGAAAATGAACTTTATCCCCCAAAACACATTTCAACATCATTGCAGCCCTGCCTTAAAAGGACCAGCTAACCTCTTTTCAGTGATTGCTCCATTAACACAGGTGTCGGTGTTGATGAGGACATGGTTGGAGATCAATCTGTCATGATTAAGTAAGAATGACACTACTGGACACTTTAAAAGGAGGCTGGTGCTTGGCATCATTGTTTCTCTTCTGTTAACCATGGTTATCTCTAAAGAAACACGTGCAGTCATCATTGCAATGCACAAAAATGGCCTAACAGGGAAGAGTATCGCAGCTAGAAAGAGTGCACCTCAGTCAACAATCTATTGCATCATCAAGAACTTCAAGGAGAGAGGTTCCATTGTTGCCAAAAAGGCTTCAGGGCGCCCAAGAAAGACCAGCAAGCGCCAGGACCGTCTCTTAAAAGTGTTTCAGCTGCGGGATCGGGCTACCAGCAGTGCAGAGCTTGCTCAGGAATGGCAGCAGGCAGGTGTGAGTGCATCTGCACGCACTGTGAGGCAGAGACTCTTGGAGCAAGGCCTGGTCTCAAGGAGGGCAGCAAAGAAGCCACTTCTCTCCAGAAAAAACATCATGGACAGACTGATATTCTGCAAAAGGTAACGGCAGTGGACTGCTGAGGACTGGGGTAAAGTTATTTTCTCTGATGAATCCCCTTTTCGATTGTTTGGGACATCAGGAAAACGCCTCATTCGGAGAAGACAAGGTGAGCGCTACCACCAGTCTTGTCTCATGCCAACTGTTAAGCATCCTGAAACCATTCATGTGTGGGGTTGCTTCTCAGCCAAGGGAATCGGCTCTCTCACAGTCTTGCCTAAAAACACAGCCATGAATAAAGAATGGTACCAGAAAATCCTCCAAGAGCAACTTCTCCCAACACTCCAAGAGCCGTTTGGCGATCAACAATGCCTTTTCCAGCATGATGGAGCACCTTGCCATAAAGCAAAGGTGATAACTAAATGGCTCAGGGAACAAAACATAGAGATTTTGGGTCCATGGCCTGGAAACTCCCCAGATCTTAATCCCATTGAGAACTTGTGGTCAATCATCAAGAGACGGGTGGACAAACAAAAACCTAAAAATTCTGACAAAATGAAAGCATTGATTGTGCAAGAATGGACTGCTATCAGTCAGGATTTGGTCCAGAAGTTGATTGAGAGCATGCCAGGGAGAATTGCAGAGGTCCTGAAGAAGAAGGGTCAACACTGCAAATATTGACTTGCTGCATTAACGCATTCTAACTGTCAATATAAGCTTTTGTTACTCATATGTTTGCAATTATTATATTTCTGTCTGTGATAAAAACATCTGTCAAACACACATAAAAACCAGAGGGCAGCAGATCATGTGAAAATATAATATTTGTGTCATTCTCAAAACTTTTGGCCATGACTGTAGTGGCATAGCTCTTATGTCCGCCTCCCGCTTCACTGTGACTTTACGGGTGTGGCCATCTGGGTGGCGGTTCCCTTGCTGGCTTTCTTTCGCCGTCGAGGCCCCTTCTTTGGTCAACCTCTTCAGTTCACTCTCTTCCCGTACGCACGGACCGGGAGAGCGCAACCGTTCGATTTCCTGGTCTGTCGTGGATTTCCTGAGCTGTGCGTTAGCTTCCTTCTCTATCTGGAGTTTTTGGAGAATTTTCTCTTGCTCCTCTGCCCAGCGTCGGTGCTCTTCTTCTCTCCGTAGAAGTTCCTGATGATGCTTCTCCTGGGCCTCTCTGAGCATCTCCGTATCTTTCACTAGGACTTGGTTCGCCGTCAGGCACGCTGATAGTTGACCTTGGACTTTAGAGAGTTCTTTCTCCAGGTCCTTCATTCGTTGCTCAATATCTTGTCCCCGTATCTTTTCTCGCATGACTGTCTCTTTAAGCAGCTCTATCTCATGGCCCTGCTCTCTTTTATCCAGTACATGTGGCACCATCCTTCTCCCCTTTTTTCTCTTCTTAGAGAGCATAGGCTGTCTGGCCTTCCTGCAGCCCCTGCGGTGAGGAGAAGGTCTGCCACTTGTACCTGACTCCACCTTGCTTCATTCGCTTTCACTTGCGGTTAAGTTACAGTCTGCATAGGAGTCATTCCCACTCCCTCTGTCATCTTGGAACGGCAAGTCCCCACTTAACCAGGTGTTGGCCCCTATTCCTGGGGCGACCCAGTTTTCTGTGGACCTATATTTGGTCACCCCAAAGTCCTCACTTTGGTCTGAGCCACCCTTTCTTACGGCTACCAGGCACTGGGTATCTTTGACTTTAGGGGTGGCTACCTCTGTTTTACCCACCACACTATCAGCAACCACTACAGCCTCCTGCAGGGGTGGGCCTCTCTTAGGGTCATTCTGGTTCCCTTCTGAGCAATCAGCCAGTGCTTCGTCCCACACCTCCCAAAACCGTTTACAATCCTGGCCTATTATTATAGGATATGGTAAGTCTGGGACTACAGGGACATCATGGGTAGAAATAATAGTGTCCATCTCAACAATTACCCTGGTTACCTGATACTCCCTAGTGACCCCATGAATGCAAGGGACTTCCATCTTTTTTCCGGGAATCAGATAGACAGGGAGTGTGTCGCTCAGCAGAGTCACCTGGCTTCCTGAGTCTAGAAGTCCACTCACACACTCTCCATTCACTATTAGAGAACAGTTCAATGCCCCCCGGTCAGATGTAAAGTCAGTACACCATTCGCGACATACACTGTTCAAACCCCGAACCCGGCAACAGTTCCTCGGCTCATCCGCCGCCACCTCTCCTCATCGACTCAGCTTGAGACTCCGCCCCCTCCGAGTGTGGCCATATTTTGCCAGGGCCCACTGGTTCCCCATTCTCGCCAGGGACCCCAGAACCCTTTCTCCACAGATCCCAAAACAGACAGAAATCCCGGCCTATAATTATAGGACACACCAAGTCCCGAACGACGCCGACTTCATGGGACTCAGTGCCATGCGTCGTTTCAATGTCCACTCTGGCCATAGGGTAGTCCTTTACATCACCATGTATGCATTGAACACCAACTTTTTTTCCTGGTAGTATGTTGAGAGGAAAAGTGGCCCTAATCAAGGTCACCAAGCTCCCAGAGTCTAGCAGCGCCGTTACTGCTTCACCGTTCACCTTCACGGAACATACTTGAGGACCCTGATTGGGGAACGGGTTTCCACTGCAGGCTGGATATGGATACCATGAAATACGGTGTCCTATGCTGCAGTCCATCTGCTCAGTGGTCTGCGGACACCGGGCAGCTATATGTCCTGGCTCGCGGCACCTCCAACAAATAATATCACCCGTAGTGACCTTGGGCATCACCTCCCCCCGCCATTTTGACCTTGGGCTCCCCACCCCTTTTTGGGACTCTGCCCCCTGTTGGGCCCGCCAGTACGGAATAGGCTGCTTCCCCAAGGCACCTTCCATTCCCTTGTACCTCTCAACCAGTCCGACCAGTTCATCAGCATTCCGGGGATCACCCTGGGCAACCCAAGTCTGTAGGGGCTTTGGTAGGGAGTGCACAAACCGATCCATGACGACTCTTTCTACCATCTGTGCCGGCATAGCGGACTCTGGCTGTAGCCATTTCTGGACCAGGTGCAGTAAGTCAAACATTTGGGAGCGAGGTGGTTTGTCCCGGTGATAAGCCCAGCGGTGCACTCTCTGTGCCCTGACAGTCATTGTTACCCCCATACGTGCGAGGATCTCTACCTTTAGCTTAGGATATTCCTGAGCGTCCTGCACAGTCAAATCGTAATACGCCTTCTGGGGTTCACCTGTCAGGTATGGGGTCAATATCTCTGCCCACTGCCCTGGGGGAAGTCTTTCCCTCTCAGCAACCCTCTCAAATACAGTCAGGAAGGCTTCCACATCATCCCCGGGGGTCATTTTTTGTAATGTGCGTCTTACCGCCTTTCTGACGTTTTTGTCATCAGCCAGACCTGGGGTTGGGGCGCTCGTCCTGCCCTGGATGGCGGTTGTCAAAAGCTGCATCTGCTGCCGATGCTCCTGCTGCATCTGCTGCAAGAACATCCTGTTGGCTTCTTGCTGCTGTTCCTGTGCCTGTTGCTGCTGTACCTGTGCCTGGACCAAGTGTTTCAGCAGGTCCTCCATTTTCTCCGGCAATGCTGGCTGGGTTGCTATAGCCTTGACCCACGACATGCAGTAACCAGTCTCACTTCTCTGCTGGGAACGCTGCCCGCATTTACGCCACCAATTGTAGGGATGTGGTCTCGCTGGTGTGCGACCGGAGGTAAGCAGGAGGGCGACTCTTCCAGGTTCTTTAAGCAAGTTTATTACAACTTCATAAACTTGCCTTAAAACAGAAAAGAAAACAGCCTTCTCTGGCACAAAGTAACAAAAACAGATATAAAGTCCTGGTACTCTAACTGAGCACTCTTTCAGCAACCAGACTGGTGGTCTCCTCAGAACTCCCACACTGGAGGTTTCCACACCTCCAGCCACTCTCACCTGTGGTCAGCAGCAGGCTCACTTATATACACCAGACATTCAGCTAACACAGAGCACATGACCTGTCATGTGCTCTTGTGACCTCATCACATGTCCTCAAACCACATACAAAGGTATAGTGAAGTCTTACTATCACTACAACGCCATAACCACCCCTTTTTGTAGAATAGGTACTGGTTCACAATTATTTCCTCCCCAGGAAAACTACAAGATAAGGTATCTGCCTTTATGTTTTTGTTCCCCGGCCTATATGTGGCAAAAAAGTTAAACATGGTAAAGAACAATTCCCATCTTGCGTGTTGAGGTGTCAGACGTTTCGCCGATTCCGAATATACAGTACAAGATTCTTATGATCCGTGATCACAAGAACCAGATGAATCGCTCCCTCCAAAAAATGATGCCACACTTCAAAAGCCCACTTGATTGCCAAGAGTTCCCTGTTACTGATGTCATAATTTTTCTCAGCAGACATTTTTTAAAAAAAAAATATGCACATGGACGCCGTTTACCAGGAGACGCACCCTGCGACAACGCAGTCCCCACTCCCACCTCAGATGCGTCAACCTCGTTGATAAAAGGCTGAGAGACGCCAAGCTGTATGAGGATCGACGCAGATGAAAAACACCTCTTCAAAGTATCAAATGCCTCCCTGGCCGGACTGGCCAACTTGGTAAAGTCTGTCCCCCTTCCTAGTCATATCCGTCAGAAGTTTGGCTAATACCGGAAAGTTTTTGTTGAACTTAGGGTAGTAGTCGGCGAAAGCTAAAAACCTTTGGAACACCTTCAAATCATCAAGACGATACTGCCCGGACTTTTGCCGTATCCATGCAAAAAATGGTGTATGACAACACATATCCTAGGAAAGGGAACTGCTCAACCGAGAACATACATTTCTCCAGTTTGACAAATAATTTATTGTCTCAGAGTATACGTAAGACCCGCCTGACATGTACCTGATGTTACTTAAGGTCAGGTGAATAAATTAATATGTCATCCAGATAGATAACCACAAATCTGCCTACCAGGTGACTAAAGATGCCATTTACAAAGTGCTGAAAGATGGCAGGCGCGTTCGTCAACCCAAATGGCATCACCAGGTTCTCATATTGGTTTTCAAGCTTATTGAATGCTGTTTCCCACTCATCCTCCTCTTTAATGCCAATGATATTATATGCTCCTCTGAGGTTCAATTTTGAAAACCATTTTACTACTACAATCTGATTAAAGAGGTCCGGGATGAGAGGGAGCGGATATGGATCCCAGACCGTGATCATATTGAGTTTGCAGAAATCTAGGCATGGACGTAACCCCCCCATCTTTTTTCTTTAGTAAAAAGAACCCTAGGCAATGTGGGATGAGGATGGTCTGATATGACCCTTTGCCAAACTTTCCATAATTTAGTCCTTTCATGGCTTGCCTTTCTGTGCCAAAGATATTATACAGTCTGCTCTTAGGCAGCTTGGCCCCAGGAACAAGATTAATGGTGCAGTCGTAAGGACGATGGGGAGGAAGTTCTGGGCACCCCTGCTCCGAGAACACATCCCCAAAATCAGACAGATATTTCGGCACAGACTGGGTACACACCCTAGCAAGTCGGGTACCCAAGCAGTGTCCTTGACAATACTCACTCCACTTTACTACTTCCTAAGTCTGTCAATCTACCACAGGACTGTGCAGAGTGGGTCAAGGAAGTTCAAGAACCACAGGTGAGGGCAGATCCTCTAGCACATTACAGTCTATTACCTCAGAGTGCATGGCCCCCACCTGAAGATGTAAATCTTGAACAACTTGCGTAAAATACCCCTGTCTCAAAGGGGCGGAGTCGATGGTGATTATGGGTATGGGTCTGGACAGAGTATGTGGATTAAGGCCTCGGACCTGGATGAACCTTGCTTCGATCAAGTTAAACCCTGCCCCACTGTCCAGAAATGCAAACACAACTACCTTAATTTCACCCGGGTGAATTTCAGCTGGCTGAAAAAACTGTGTCCTACCCACGGAAGTGATGAGTACACCCGGGTTGCTAACCTCCCCGCAATCCGGGCCTCTTAGTTTTCTGACGACTGTTTTACTGTGAGATCTGGAATGACACGTGCCCACGAAATGGCCCTTTTTGCCACAGTAAAACATGCTCTCCCTTTGCGTGGAACAACAAACAGTTTTCCAGAGTGAGTTGCCACACCCACCTGCATGGCTTCCTCAGATGACTCATTCCCGATCTCCCTTGGACCCGACCTCCAGCATACAGGGGTATCTCCCTATGTCTCTGGCGAAGACGGAGATCAAACCGGATTGCCAGAGACATGTCCACCTCAAGGAAGACTGAAGTCTCATACAGTGCTAAGCCATCCTTCACCCTTACTGCAAGCCCCTCACAGAACTGGCTACAGAGTGCGGGATCATTCCACTTAGTGTCCGTGGCCCTCCTCCGAAACTCAGAGCAATATTTCTCCACCAGCCAGTCCCCTTGCTGAAGTTAGTGGGGTCGTCGTATAAAAGACCCAGCACCAGAAAAAATTTCTCCACCGCCTGAAGCAGCTGGGAGTCAGATGGGAGAGAAAACGCCCATACTTGGGGGTCCCCCTGAAGGAGCGAGATTATTATCCCCACTTGTTGCTCCTCTGTACCTGAGGAAACAGGACGTAGCCTAAAGTACAGTTTACAGGACTCTCTGAAAACCACAAACTTGTCATGCCCCCCAAAGAACCTGTAAGGCAAAGCGACCTTGGTCTCCACTACGCTTTGCCTGGGAGACATTCCTATACCAGATGTTTTAGGGTGCTGCAAAACAACAGTGAGTAGATCTGTCAACTCCAGACTGAGCTGCTGCAGTTACCCTGCCAGAGCAGTAATAGGATTCATAATGGATCAGAAAATGGTTAGAGTCAGAGCTAATGTCACAACTCAGCTGTCAGGTGATTTGGGAACAGAGTATCCTTCCCTGTCCCTAACACTAGGGGTGCCCTAGCTTTCCCTATTCCCAGGATACTTCTGAAGGTGAAGATGCCGGAGCTGCCACCCTTGCTTTATCTCCTGAATCAGTCCTCTGTCTGTTCCCTTCCCTCATCCAGGGAAGAGGGGAGCTGCCATGCACCACAGTACACCAACCCGACAAACAAGGCAACACGAACAAAGGATAACTGAAAATACCAGGAATACAAATATTCACTCACATATAATAGAGGAATGCACCGGCGAGTGGAGGATGGGGAAAAAACAAAATAAGAGGAGGGAAGGGAATTATCACACTTACAAACCCACGCAACAGTGACAGATAATTCCTCCAAACTCCTTCTCATAATAAGCACCAAAACACCTCTCCTCCCAGCCATGCAGCATAAGCTAGCTCTGACGATGTGTTTGAATCAGGACCCAGATTATATAGGGGATAGGAGTGGCTAAACAAGCTCAGCTAAGAGCTCAGACTCCCAAAGCTCCCAACATGGCCGATTTACCCTTGTTCTGCCAAAATAAATAAACGCCATTTAAAAAGAAGGTGAAGTGCTTCTTTTCAGAGCAGGAGTAGGAGCAATCAGACGCTGCAGTCTTCTGGCTCCTCTCTGTTGCAGTATCCCTGTGACAATACCCTGCTGTAACTAAATAAGTAAAAAACAAAAGTGCATTTAAATAACTTAGGGTTCTCAGTAACACTGTTTTTAATCAAAATAGAATAAAAGCCATCCGACCGTCAGCAACGTGTATAGCTTTACATGGACAGATGTTTAAACAGTCAGACATGGGTCCTGCTCTGACCCTGTCTTTTGAGCCCTCCTGGCACATAGAGGGGTTTTACATTACATACAGAAAATAAGTATTTGATCCCTTGCTGATTTTATAAGTTTGCCCGCTGATAAAGACATGAACAGTCTATAATTTTAAGGGTAGGTTAATCTTAACATTGAGGCTAAGTGCACACGTTCAGGAATGTTTGCAGAATTTTCCTGAGCAAAAACGGACTTTTTCCATGGTAAAAACGGGCGGTTTTTGTGTTTTTTTCGCGTTTTTGGTGCTTTTTTTTGCACGGATTTTGTGCGTTTTTACAGTGATTTTTCCCTGAACTTTCTAGGTCAATAATATAGCGGGAAAAACGCTAGAATTCCACGAAATTAATGAACATGTTGGTTCTTTTTCCGAGATGCGTTTTTTTCGCGGAAAAAAACGCATCATGTGCACAAAAATTGTGGAATTCATTCTAAATGACAGGATGATTAAATCATGCGTTTTTGACCATTTTTTCCCGCGGAAAAACGTGAAAAAAACGCAAATAATCCTGAACGTGTGCACATAGCCTTAGAGATAGAATACCAAAGATATAGTTCATATTATATAAATTTATTTGCATTTTGCAATGAGAAATAAGTATTTGATCCCCTACTAACCATTAAGAGTTCTGGCTCCTACAGACCAGTTAGACGTCCTAACCAACTCGTTACCTGCATTAAAGACAGCTGTCTTACATAATCACCTTTATAAAAGACTCCTGTCCACAGACTCAATTAATCAGTCAGACTCTAACCTCTACAACATGGGCAAGACCAAAGAGCTTTCTAAGGATGTCAGAGACAAGATCATAGACCTGCACAAAGCTGGAATGGGCTACAAAACCATAAGTAAGACGCTGGGTGAGAAGGAGACAACTGTTGGTGCAATAGTAAGAAAATAGAAGAAATAAAAAATTACTGTCAATCGACATCGATCTGGGGCACCATGCAAAATCTCACCTTGTGGGGTATCCTTGATCATGAGGAAAGTGAGAGATCAGCCTAAAACCACACGGGGGGAACCTGTTAATGATCTCGAGGCAGCTGGGACCACAGTCACCAAGAAAACCATTTGTAACACATTACACCGTAAACGTTTAAAATCCTGCAGTGTCAGCAAGGTCCCCCTGCTCAAGAAGGCACATGTGCAGGTCTGTCTGAAGTTTACCAATGAACACCTGGATGATTCTGTGAGTGATTGGGAGAAGGTCCTGTGGTCAGATGTGACAAAAATTGAGGTATTTGGCATTAACTCAACTCGCCGTGTTTGAAGGAGAGAAATGCTGCCTATGACCCAAAGAACACCGTCCCCACTGTTAAACATGGAGGTGGAAACATTATGTTTTGGGGGTGTTTCTCTGCTAAGGGCACAGGACTACTTCACCACATCAATGGGAGAATGGATGGAGCCATGTACCATAAAATCCTGAGTGACAACCTCCTTCCCTCCGCCAGGACATTAAAAATGAGTCATGTCTTGGTCTTCCAGCAAGAAAATGACCCAAAACATACAGCTAAGGCAACAAAGGAATGGCTCAGAAAGAAGCACATTAAGGTCATGGAGTGGCCTAGCCAGTCTCCAGACCTTAATCCCATAGAAAACTTATGGAGGGAGTTGAAGCTCCGAGTTGCAAAGTGACAGCCTCAAAATCTTAATGGTTTAGAGATGACCTGCAAAGAGGAGTGGAGCAAAATTCCTCCTGACATGTGCACAAACCTCATCATCAACTACAAAAAACGTCTGACTGCTGTGCTTGCCAACAAGGGTTTTGCCACCAAGTATTAAGTCTTGTTTACCAGACGGATCAAATACTTATTTCTCACTGCAAAATGCTATTAACTTTATATAGACTGTGAGCCCTCGCGGGCAGGGTCCTCTCTCCTTCTGTACTTGTGTGTCCCTTGTCTAGCACATGTTTATTGTACCTGTCTATATTTTAAACAACCTCTTTTGTACATTCCTGATTTTAAAAATGATCATACAACATATTTCAGAACATGTGAAACATATGCTAATATTAATTGACATTCTTTATGCACCAGCATAGTCACACACATACTCAGAAAAATCACATAGATAATTATAATAAGGCACATTCATACGCTGAACATACAAAGTCTGAGCCACAAAGGGCCGCTATAGACTGTGTTGAGCAATTCTGTTCTCATTAGCTGGCTTCCTGCGCAGATGATGGAGAGAGACAGCGGCGGGGTGAACCTGTACCTGACCCATCACATCCAATCACAGCACCCTCTTCCTTGTTAACTCTCTCCTGCGGACACACAACATCTGACACTTTATTTGCTCCATTCCTCAGCTCAGTAGACAGAATCAACCTCACGGGGGCTCGCTGAGACTTGTTAACCACCTCTTTTCACAGAAAGACAATAGCACAATGTTCTGAATAATTCCAGGAACAATATCTATAGACATACACCAGTACATTTCACAATAGATGCCAACGTTACACAGCGTTCCTTTTCTAAGTAAACCATCTAATTTTTTTTAGGTGTTTTCTCAACATCATAAATGAGTCAAATGGCAACGTGCTTGTAAAAAATGCAACTTTGCAATTTACTTGATTCCAACGATCGTCTCCATTCTCAAGAATGGAGAGATTTTTAATTTTAATAGTTTAAAGGCTGTTGCAGTCTTTCAGTGGTTGCCAATCTATGAAGCAAGGAGCACAGCACTTGCAAGACATTTACAAGTTTACATACAGTATTTTATTGACAAGCCAGGTATTACCACTCTCTATTGCTAGTGTGGTAGCGCCTGTTTTTATCCTAGCTGAAAAAAAACACAAAAAAAGCCTGAGCTGCAAGTAGCAGCACCACCAAGACTGGCCTCAGACATCCGGGTAGTAGTATTATCACACGCTGGCCACAATTGCCCTCCTTTGCTACCTGAAAGTACCATATATTAGTGGGGAGGACGTTCAGTATGAAATGGAGTATATGGCGCATCACTCATCTGAATCAGCATGATGATGTTACTGCACCTCTGACAGTCGCACCGTTATTTTGAATCAGTGTTCTGTATAGTCCTCCTCATCTGCAGCCATAACAGTTAACTTTTTATATTGCAAACCTATTGCTCCTCCCAAAAAAGGGGGATCTTTTTGGAATGCTTGTTAAATAGCCATCGCTTCTTTGTTTTCAAAACAACAAACCTGTTGCTGCTCCCCAAAAAGGGACTTTCAATTCCATCAATGACACTGCTATATTTTCTACATCTTAGCTCCCTAAACTACAGCACCCTGGGGGGCTAAGGAAGAAGATATTTCACAACAACTTTTTCAGTCTTTTCATCCATTAAATTAATTCTGCGAGTCTCTTGCTGAATTGGCAACCACTCCTGTATATGGTTCAACTTCCACTGCATTGGTCTATGTGCACGGAGGAGAGGCTGACTTGGAAGAAGAAGGGGAGATAGGAATATTTCACCCCTCTATGGACTCACTGTACTCTTGGGCTGGCGCTCCTTTTTTTTGTTTGTTTCTTTTTTCAGGATTTCATGACCTGGTAGCAGCAGGTTGATTGAGCTATAACAAAATTGTGCACATTCAAGATATCTATTTATTGTGTTTTGTTGGTTTTTCTACCTCTTCGCTCTCCTCAGAAGCGCTCGCTCCTTTTCAGCCTTTTTTCTTGCTTTTTTCTTGGATAAGATGAATAATCACCCTTTGTACCCTAATGAGATGGGGCGGAGGAGATGGAGGCTATAATTCAAACTCTTGGCTGCTCTGGAGGCTCAATCAGTAGTAGATGCACTGTCAGTGATTTTTGTGGTGGTAGTTGTATTCTGAGTCAGGGAGAATGTAAAGGTGGGAATCAGAAGGCAAGTTCATAGAGCTTAGGAAATTTCCCACACTGAGAAATATGACACGAGTAACAAAAATGATGCTGATTCTGGGGCAGAAAGCATCTGGGAACCAGTTTGGGTGAAGTCTAGTGATGTCATCAATGGAGGAGGGTGGTTGTATAATGCAGGTGTCTGAATACAACGCGCAAAGGCACGAGGCGGAAACAGGGATGATTATAGCTCTATTTATATACAGAGGACAAAAAATGGAGGCAACACACCAGTTAGAGGTGGATGGAAAAAAAACGGCGTCATTTTGGGCTATTAAATAGCACTTTTTTATTCCACCTCTGACTGGTGTGTTGCCTCCATTTTTTGGTCTTCTTGTCTTCTGTATTGAAGGTTTGGTATTTGCCTGGGAAGCACGGCACCCAGGAACATTATTGCCTGCTGCTGTTTTTCTTCTTATCTTTGTCTATTTATATACAGTAATTTAAAGTAACTCTGAACAATTAGTCATTAAGCAGTTTATCATTCAAACAAAGCTAACAATAAACTTGGATAAGCAAAAGAAGTCTTTCTCTAGCTAATGTGAATGTTCTGTTCACACCTTTGGTGCGTCCAGTCATGGGAGCCACAGGGCAATGGGAATAGACGGGCAAAGTGCCAGAAAGGGCGAATCTAATTATAGATTTGTCTTTTCTGGGGTGTCTGGGGGCAGATGTTAGTAGCCAGGGGGGGGCCAAAAATAATGGTCCCTTTCTGGGCTATTATTATCTGCCCCCACTCGCTGGCTTTGTCTGTCTGGTTGTGAAAATAGGGCGGTAGCCCACGCATTTTTTTTCAGCAATTTTACACCTCATATATATATATATACATGTCATTGAATTTGTGACACATATATATATATATATATATTTATAGTTCATACACTTCTACATAGTATAATGGCCGCTAATTCAATTACCGGCTTTTGTGAAAATGCAGAACCCGACATGAAATGACACTTGGTTTACATAGAGTTAACCATGTCTTTTCATGTAGTTTGATATCTGATTTGCACAAACAATTACATGAGTGTAAGTGTGCAAAATTTCACACCTGTAGGGGTTAATTAAAGGTGTAAATTCGTAGCAAAAAAGTCCGTTTTTACCCGGCAATTGAATCAGAGGCTATTTTACTATGTAGAAGTGTATAAACTATAAATATATGTATATATATGTCACAATGACATGTGTATATATATATATATATATGTATTCTATGTGTGTATATTTAGTGTTTACAAGGAAAGAAAGAAGTTTTTTTAGTTACGATATTTTGTTCCCATAGACTTACATTGGATTTCCGGTATCGGTATCGGGTATCGCTGATATTTTAATGGTATCGGCGATACCATTCCGATTCCGATACTTTTGGATATCGGAAAGTATCGCTCAACTCTAGTGTATACCAAAAGAGCGATAAAAATAAAATTATATTATTATATACTGTGCAATAGTACACAAAGTGCGCTAGTGTGAACGTGTGTGCTGACCAAGAGAACAATAAAAACTGAAAAAAATGAAATTATAAACAGAGCAATGGCACAATAGTTGCACTAGTGTGTATATAATGACCAAGTAATAAAATTATATACTGTGCGATAACACACCAAATGCATTAATGTGAACATGTTCAATAGCGATGTGAACCAAAAAAATGTGAGATGAACATATGAGATAAAATGCACACCAAATATCAAATATCTATGTATGTTTATTGAATCAACTTGTGTTGATGTATCATAACTATATTGTTTTGTGTTTATTACATTGTACCAGTAGTGATGTGTCTGTTTTAATATATTAATATTACCCCCCCAGTCAGAAACAATATTAGTCGGGATCCCATGTAATTTTACAATTTCCCTGACGAAAAATTTAAAAATTTGCGCCAAGGACTTGGCGTTCACTAAAGCTGGTAATGCAATAAAATGAGACATCTTACTGAATCTATCCACGACCACCAAAATCAATAATAAAATCGACTGACAAGTGAGTCCATGGTCTACTGTGAATCTCCAGTGGTTGGAGAGACCCCAACGGATGAGTATGAGAGGTCTTAAATGCTCACAAAAACACTGAGTAAGAAGATCAGTGGTGGATTTATTACCAGGATGTCCAGTAAGACTGAATCATGATGTTCACTAAGGACTCTTAGATGAAGATTCACAGGAACAAACAGTTTACCTAATGGACAGGCAGCAGGGGCGTCCTCTTGAGTGTCAACAACCTCTTTTAAGATTGGAGCATATAGACGCTGTAGGGATGTGGTCTCGCTGGTGTGCGACCGGAGGTAAGCAGGAGGACGACTCTTCCAGATTCTTTAAGCAAGTTTATTACAACTTCATAAACTTGCCTTAAAACAGAAAAGAAAACAGCCTTCTCTGGCACAAAGTAACAAAAACAGATATAAAGTCCTGGTACTCTAACTGAGCACTCTTTCAGCAACCAGACTGGTGGTCTCCTCAAAACTCCCACACTGAAGGTTTCCACACCTCCAGCCACTCTCACCTGTGGTCAGCAGCAGACTCACTTATATACACCAGACATTCAGTTAACACAGAGCACATGACCTGTCATGTGCTCTTGTGACCTCATCACAGGTCCTCAAACCACATACAAAGGTATAGTGAAGTCTTACTATCACTACATACCTCCCCCCTCTGCCTAAAGCCGTGGGCTTGGCACATTTCATTCACCGACTAGAAACTCCTTTCAGTCGTCTCCACAATCAGCCGGTCTGTCACAGTTTGCCTTAGGTCACTGAGTCCTGATCTAATTGAGGTGTCACTGCCTCTAGCTCTCATTTCAGGCCATCTATGTTCTGTCTTAGTTTCACTTCGATGACCTTCATTCTGCAGCGAACCTCTGCGCCTCTCTATACTGTGGGTTGAAGGTGACTGCCTTTTTTTTCTCAACTCTTGCAGCTGTCTGTTGGTCTGCTTCTTCTCAAGTTTTAGCTGCTCTATTCTTCCCTGGTTCACCTCCAAGAGCATCCGGATCTTCTCAAGGCTTTCCACCAACGCCCTCCGACTTGGAGGTTTTCTTGTTGGCTCCCGACATCTCTGCTTCTCGTGGAGGTATTGTAGTGGCATAGCTCTTATGTCCGCCTCCCGCTTCACTGTGACTTTACGGGTGTGGCCATCTGGGTGGCGGTTCCCTTGCTGGCTTTCTTTCGCCGTCGAGGCCCCTTCTTTGGTCAACCTCTTCAGTTCACTCTCTTCCCGTACGCACGGACCGTGAGAGCGCAACCGTTCGATTTCCTGGTCTGTCGTGGATTTCCTGAGCTGTGCGTTAGCTTCCTTCTCTATCTGGAGTTTTTGGAGAATTTTCTCTTGCTCCTCTGCCCAGCATCGGTGCTCTTCTTCTCTCCGTAGAAGTTCCTGCTGATGCTTCTCCTGGGCCTCTCTGAGCATCTCCGTATCTCCCCTAAGCAGTTTATCATTCAAACAAAGCTAACAATAAACTTGGATAAGCAAAAGAAGTCTTTCTCTAGCTAACGTGAATGTTCTGTTCACACCTTTCATGCGTCCAGTCATGGGAGCCACCAAGTAAGTTCTCTCGCTGCAATTCTGGCCCTAGCAGGGGTCACCGATTTTTCCCATAAGGCCGCAAGTCTCGCTCTGATGCAGTCTAGCAAAGCCCGATGAGCCTCCCACGCACCAAACAACCCCCTCCCAACCTGAGACCTTAATCCCAGCCGTAGAGGATAGCTGCAAGTGACTGTTTTGATCACATTTACTGTCCTTCTGCAGGCACAGGCGCATCCCGCCTGTTGCAGTCTCCTCACAGATCTTCTCGGTTTGACCATCGACAGAAGTCTCTCAGAATTGGACCGGAGTGGACCAGGCCTCAGCACCTGATGGGCAACATCCGGTCTCTTGAGGTTTACTGGCATGGGGCATGGATCATGATCCCGACTAGCGCAAAGATGATCTGTGGGCAGATCTACATTTTGTGCAGTCAACTGGTGGAAGAGGCTTAATATCACCTGAAGCTACTAGTCATGGTTGTGGTGTTGGGGCAAGTCAAATGTGTGAGAAATCTTTTCCATGTTGGTGGATGATAATTTTTATGCAGTGTTGTGGCACTGCAGGAAGAAAATAAATAGTGGACATATCTGCTCAAATAGACTAGGAATTAAGGCGCTTCCTCAGCACATGAAGTAGCATTACTTGCTAATGTGGGAAAAGAAAGCTGGCCAGCAATATGAGCAAAGATTAAACTATCCTCCCACTCCTTTACCTCATGCTCATCTTTCTGATAACGAAGCCGCACATTCAAGTAGCACCATGTTGTCATCACCATCATCTACTGCATGTCATATTCTAACTCCTTCTCCTCCTTCTTCTCCGTCAGATATCCATATATGCTTTTGTGGCCAGGAAATAGCCATATGCTCCCAGTCATTCGCTTTTGCTTAAAGTTAATTCCAACCTGGTTAAGTTGTTTAATACATTAATTACCAGTATAATTCGTAAAAAATACAAACTTCCTCTAGGAAGCGATAGTCACGCTCGCGAAACGCGCGTCGGGTCCGCGGTCGCCTCATGGACAGGAGACCTTATACATATGGGTAATTAACCTTTTACATTTTTACAACTTTTGCATAACATATGCTTAGTATATTATTACAAATACAGTAACGCGTCACTTATGCCATTTGCAATATTTCTTTGGGTGGATCTGTGCAGTCCCAATTATTGAGGGAGATTGACGGCTTTTCCTACCTGTCTTTGTGCCGATAATTCTGAGCGTTTATTCTGTGTTTTTCTAAGCATTTGTGCTGTCTTGATCCATTTTGTGACTGCTGTGTTCTTTTCATTGTCTTTGAGGATCACACTGTTTTATCCATATGACTATTAAATTATTTATATGTATTAAATTATTTTTTGTGGTATATACTTACCCTAAATAAAACACTTGTATATTTTGAGATACATTATGACTCATGTTCTCCTTGTTTGTCACTGGTTAAGTTGTTGTTGGTAGAGTCACCGCTGTACCACTTAGTGGATTCCAATGCCTATTGAGAAATAATGATGTGCACTCAGCTTCACTGTCAGAAACACAGCCACCATTACCCAGAAAGGGGTGCCCATTCTGTGCTCTCCCATGCAGGAGAACATGGGCTGTATTTGTCATTGAGATCAAAAGTGCACTGCACTGTCAACACATGGAGCAGCTATTGTGTACATTGTTAGAACATGTATTTCATGGTCCAATATTTCAATGTTTTGAGCATCATTGATGCATAAATGTAATCAGGACACATAGTGAAGCCTTCATCGTTGGGCACTAGATCTGGTTTCAACACCAGGCGACACTTATCCACCTACTCTGCATCCTCCACAGTGGACAAGAAGTCTGCATCCCAATAGAGTAGAACTTTGCATCCATTTCCCACTTTGCATACTGTACTGCTGCCAGGGGCTGCTGGCCTTTCACAGCCGTACATCTCCTTACCTGTCCCATAATATTCTATACTGTGCAGTTATTGCCATTACCACTGTCACTGCTACTGGACAGCCTCATATCTCTTGCATGTCCATTGTGTTCTACAGCTATTCTGTACTGATGCTGCAATGGCTGCCAGTGCCAGCCCTTCACAGTTGGGCATCTCCTTGCCCATCCATTCATATTAAATATTACATGGTTTCTGCCACTGCTTATAGAGAGCTACACATCTCCTGCCTGCCCATTGTTTTCTATAGCTATACTCTACTACTGTTGGGAACCCTAACCTAAACAGGGAAAATAAAAACATCAAATTGCTCCCAGTTGCTGATGCAAAAAGGGTATATTTTGCACTGCTTATTACCATTGCTTCTTCAATTTCCAAACGGAAAACCCATACTGCTCCCAAAAAGGGATAATATTTGAATGGCTTGTTAATAAGCCATTGCTTGTCCATTTTTCAAAACATAGACCTATTGCTGATCCCACAAAAGGAAAAACTTTTGGACAGCTTGTTAAAGTCTACCTCGTCATTTTCCAAACAACAATCCTATTGCTACTACCAAAAAGGGTTACATTTTGGAATGCTTGTTTAAAGCCATTTCTTCTTCAGCTTTAAAACAACAAACTTGTTGCTGCTCCACAAAAAAGGGTAATTTTTGGACCACCAGATGTAAAAACACTAAAGATTTTTCTGCATACACCACCTGTGTATAAACACCACAGCTTGGCATGTATTTTTTTCTGTAAAAAGCATAAAAAGTATGTCCATGCAGTAAGATATTAAATAGGTTGTTGGTTACTATCATTCACCCATAGCCAAAATATGTTGAGTACACTTTTAAGTCTGGGTTTGCATTAAAAATATTTCTAAAGGTTTGAATACTGTACTGGGAAACCTCAGATTGTTTTCAGGGCAATTGGAGGCTTTTGCAGTACTTGTGATTTGTGGCAAATTGATTTGCTGCAAATAAATTACTTGGAAAAATTTGGTTCAGCTGGTGAATCTGAATTTCAAAAGATTCACTCGTCCTTAATAGAATATATACATTATATGTCACAATTAATCACAATCTCAATTATGATACAATCAGTTGAAAGAATTATATTTCTCACTGACTTATAAACTTCATCAAATAGGCTAATACAAGCATGACATGATGTGGTAACAGTCCTGCACTCCATCACTTCATTACTGGGTCTTTACAGTAGTCTCGGAAACATGGAAATTTTGGAATTTTTCAGCTTTCTTTGCTATAAAAATTAAAGGATTAAAAATATATACCCTCTTATATATTTCCCTAACACACATATTCAGCCTTTCTCAAGGTCATGCAAGAATCAGAGAGAGAGATCACTGAGGACATTGAAAGGTCTCAATAAATAATGTGCTATAACCCAAGACACCTTTTTCTAAGGACGCTGACAAGAGAAGTGATCCTTTGATTTATGTCTTCATATTCCATAACTCTGCAATAAAAGTACCCACACAGCTCTCAACTACAACATGAAATATTCAAGAGTTGATGTAGAAGATATGTTATCCTACATCCAGGGTCTCGGTGTTTAATGGATTTTTAATAAGACTAAATTAGAAATTAAAAATATAAATTCAATAGGTCAAATCAAAAAGAGACTAAAACAGGCAATAATCTTTTTTTCAATATGACTCATGTTATGTTTGAAAAATTCTATGCTATATTTCAATGTGTGCAGATAGATATCTTAGATCGGTGGCCTCTAGAGTTAAGCAATAGATTCTCTGCCCTGGTCCAGTCAGTCCAGTCCTCCATGGTCATGACATTGCATGATGTCCAGTAACAGCAAGAGGTACCCAGGATGCCAGGCCAAGGATTGTTGCCAAAGAAGTGAAGACTTCTTTGGTCCACCTGGAACAGAAGACCAGAGAAAAGCTGGGCCAGGACAATGAAAATCTTTTTTGCTCATCTCTAGTGGCCCTCAATCATGACTCTAGCTATCAAGACATGGTGGTATTTCAGCTTCACAACATATAGAATGCCAAAGGGTGGAGACCACTGTTGTAGTAGACTTCCTTGTGGAAGGTAGTTCGCTAGGCTCCTGCCTTTGGCAACCATTAGTTAATAAGGTAGCTGCTGGACTGTGTCCTCCAAATTGATTTGTACTATTTTTAATTGAAGACTATGGAAAGGTTGGCTTTTATGCTGTGAAGTTTTCCTGAATAAATGCCAAATAGAACCACAGAAGTGATGTTAATTCAGCCTTCTTCACTGTGCATTTAAACCAGGGTACAAGTGATACAATAATTGATTATGAATGAAATTCATGTGTTTAACTGTTGCTTGAAAATTAGTCCCTGCTGAAGGGGACTGCTGAGCGATACATCTGTTAGACAGCATGATCTCTGCTCTCAGATACAGAAAACCACAGAGACAGCTGTTCTGACCATTGGATCTCATTTTCAATCACATAAATGTGGAAAAATTATCCTACAATGAAAGCCCAGCTGGCCTTACTGTGACAATTTCTATCTATGAAGAAAAATTATTTTTATTTCTAAAAAGGTTTACCGGTTTAGCATCCCATGCTGATAATAAAGCATCTTACAACAGTCAATTTGCTAGACTCTCTGAAAACTGAGAGATGGAGTAAAGACCTAATGAGAGCAACACTCTCATCTCTCCTTGCCCTGCAACAGATGAGTTTATTCTTGCAGCTGTGGTCCTGTCCAACTGCTGCCTTCCTCCCTCTCATCAGCCCCGTGATAACATTTGACAGGCTGTCACTCCCATTCTTTCTCCTGCTGTGTTGAGTGTGTTCAGGCAGTGCAGGGTCAGGCAGGTATGATAGACAGAGGTCAACATAGAGAGCTGATATGTGGGTTGTGAAAAAGCATCAGCTGTATGAAGAGAGACAAAGCTGGAAGCACAACAAGACTATAACATAAAAGCATAAATCAACTCTTGTACAAACAAGATGAAATGTATTTTTGTACTGACGCATTGCACAGATAATGTAAAACAACAATGAATAAGGTAATAGCAAGAGACAAAGGTAGTTAATAACTACGCAGTAGATTTTAACCTTTTCCAGCGGTGGACAATTTTTGTCTATGTACTGTTCTTTCTTCCTTTTCTTGGAAGAGTCATAACTTTTTACTTTTTGTCAACATAACCGTATGAGGGTGTTATGATTTGGTAGCTGAGGAGAGCAGGCAAAAAAGGAAATACACCAGAGCAGTTGGAAACTATGAGATTGCAGTACCCTGACTAACCACCACAACTAGAGGCAGCCGTGGAGCGTTCCTACGTTGGTCCTAGACGCCTCGTCACAGCCTGAGAAACTAACTACACCTAAAGATAGAAAGAGGAAAGCTATCTGCCCCGGAGCAGATCCCCAAAGAACATAGAAAGCCCCCAAACATGTAATGGCGGTTAGACAAGAAGAAATACTGACACAGACAGAAAATAGTATGAGCAAACGTTGGGGCCCAAACTTACTAAATAGAAAAGGATAGGAAGGGCACTTACTGCAATCCCAAAAAACCCTGAAAAGCACCAACTCTACTAATTTCAAAAACACCTGAGATCACACGACCTCTACCACCTAAATTAGTTCTCTGGTGTAACCAAAAACAAAACAGCAGCCACTGAAAAAACTGGAAAAAGCAAATGTACAAACATCAGTGGCTGAACTGAACTGAGAGGCAAAAGCCCCCAGAGGGGACCCTGAAGGCCCCCACAGAAGTGCAGGACAAAATACAAAAATCAAGCACAAAAACAAAAAGAAGAAAATGTCTTATCTGTTAGCAGGAGATTCAGACACGACACAGCAGGCTACCAAGGAAACAGGAATCAAGGATTGAGACCAGAACAATTGATCACCGGCAACCCTGATGGGAAGGTGACTCCCTTATATAAGACCAGTCAGTAACACCTGATTCCCAATCCTCACAATCTTCACTGGACAGTCCAGTACTGTTTGTAACCACCAGAGGGAGCTTCTGCTCAGAACTCATTTCCAGCCTATTCACAACAGTACCCCCCCCTTGAGGAGGGGTCACCGAACCCTCATTTGAGCAACCAGGTCGGTCAGGATGAGTTCTATGATACGCACGGATGAGTCTCCTAGCATGGATGTCCGAAGCAAACACCCAAGAATTGTCTTCCTGACCATAACCTCTCCATTTAACCAAATACTGGAGTTTCCGTCTAGAAAAACGAGAATTCAATATTTTCTCGACCACATACTCCAGATTGCCCTCAACCAAAACAGGGTCAGGAGGCACAGTAGTAGGAACCACTGGCTCAACAAACCTCTTCAACAAGGACTTGTGGAACACGTTATGGATCTTAAATGTCCCTGGAAGAAGCAAACGAAAAGAAACAGGGTTAAGAATCTCCATGATCTTATAAGGTCCAATGAACCTAGGCTTAAATTTAGGAGATGCCACTCTCATAGGAATATTTCTTGAGGACAACCAGACCAAGTCCCCCACTTTAAACCGAGGACCATTTGTCCTATGCCGGTTAGCAAACCGCTGGGCCCTCTCCTGAGAGAGGGACAACCTCTCCACTACCTGGTCCCAAATCTGTTGCATACGCTCCACAACAGAGTCAACACCCGGGCAGACAGAAGCCTCCGTCTGTCCTGAAGAAAATCGAGGGTGAAACCCAGAATTACAGAAAAATGGAGACATCAAAGTGGCAGAGCTAGCCCTATTATTAAGAGCAAACTCAGCCAAAGGCAAAAAAGAGACCCAGTCATCCTGATCAGCAGACGCAAAGCATCTTAGATAAGTCTCCAATGTCTGGTTTGTTCTCTCAGTTTGACCATTGGTCTGAGGATGAAACGCCGAGGAGAAAGACAATTGAACACCAATTTTAGAACAAAAGGTCCTCCAAAATCTGGAAACAAACTGGACTCCTCTGTCAGACACAATGTTCTCAGGAATGCCGTGTAAACGAACCACGTGCTGAAGGAACAAAGGCACCAATTCAGAGGAGGAAGGCAACTTAGGTAATGGCACAAGATGTATCATCTTGGAAAACCTATCGCAAATCACCCAGATGACGGTCATTCTCTGAGAAACAGGGAGGTCGGAAATGAAATCCATAGAGATATGGGTCCATAGTCTCTTGGGCACCGGTAATGGCATCAACAAACCACTAGAACGAGAGCAAGGCTTGGAGCGAGAGCAAGTCCCGCAGGACTGCACAAACTCCCTGACATCACGAGACAAGGTAGGCCACCAAAAGGACCGACCAACCAAGTCCCTGGTACCAAAAATTCCAGGATGACCGGCCAACGCGGAACAATGAATCTCAGACATTACACTCTTTTTCCACTGGTCCGGGAAAAACAATTTCCCAACAGGGCAGCGCTCGGGCTTATCTTCCTGGCACCCCTCCAGAGCCAGTCTCAAATTGGGCGAGATGGCGGAAAGAACTACACCCTCTTTCAAAATAACAGAAGGATCAGATAACTCAGGAGAGTCCGCCAGGAAACTCCTCGAGAGGGCATCCGCCTTAACATTTTTAGTGCCAGGAAGAAATGAAACCACAAAATTAAAACGTGTGAAAAACAAGGCCCACCTGGCCTGTCTAGGATTAAGTCGCTTGGCAGATTCCAGATAAACTAGATTCTTATGGTCAGTAAGGACCACCACCTGATGTTTGGCTCCCTCCAGCCAATGTCTCCACTCTTCAAAAGCCCACTTCATGGCTAATAACTCCCGATTACCCACGTCATAATTACGTTCAGTGGGAGAAAATTTTCAAGAGAAAAAGGCACAAGGGTTACTTTTAGAGGTCTCTGGATCTCTTTGGGACAAAACGGCACCTGCCCCAATTTCAGAGGCATCAACCTCCACCTGAAATGGTAGAGAAACATCAGGCTGCCGTAGAACAGGAGCAGAAGTGAATCTCTGCTTAAGTTCCTGAAATGCAGAGACTGCCTCAGGAGGCCAATTCACCACATCAGAACCCTTCTTGGTCAAATCAGTTAATGGTTTAACAATAACAGAGAAATTACCAATAAATTTACGATAAAAATTGGCAAAACCCAAGAATCTTTGAAGAGCCTTTAAAGAAGTAGGTTGGACCCAATCACAGATAGCCTGAACTTTGACCGGGTCCATTTCAATAACAGATGGGGACAAAATGAAACCCAGAAATGAGATCCTCTGAACGCCAAAAAGACACTTTGATCCCTTCACATACAGAGCATTCTCTCTCAAAATCTGGAACACAGTCCGAACATGTTTTACATGAGAGTCCCAGTCATTGGAAAAAATCAAGATATCATCCAAATAAACAATCAGAAATTTATCCACAAAATCCCTGAAAATGTCATTCATGAAGGACTGGAAGACAGAAGGAGCATTAGTGAGCCCAAAGGGCATCACAAGGTACTCAAAATGCCCTTCAGGGTATTAAATGCCGTCTTCCATTCATCCCCGTGCTTAATGCGAATAAGGTTATATGCCCCCCTGAGGTCAAGCTTGGTAAACCAAGTAGCGTTTTTCACCCTGGAAAACAGATCAGAGATCAAGGGTAACGGATATTGATATTTCACAGTAATATTGTTCAAGAGACGATAATCAATACACGGCCTTAATGAACCATCCTTTTTGGCCACAAAGAAAAAACCGGCACCTAAGGGTGAAGAGGATGGTCTGATATGACCCTTCTCCAATGACTCCTTGATATAAGACCGCATAGCGTCATGTTCAGGTACAGACAAGTTAAAAAGGCGACCTTTAGGGAATTTACTACCAGGCACTAATTCAATAGCGCAGTCTTAGCTCCTATGGGGAGGTAAGGATGCAGATTTACTTTCGCTAAACACATCAGAAAAATCAATCAAAAAGTCAGGAACATCCTGAGCCTGGGGGGAGGCAGAAAAAACAGGAGTGTTGGTATTAACACATTGACAGCCCCAACTGGTAACAGACACAGATTTCCAATCCAAAACAGGATTATTAGACTGTAACCAAGGGAAACCCAGTACGATAATGTCATGCAGATTATACAGAACCAAAAATTTGCAACTCTCCTGATGATCAGGTTCTACCCTCATTTTCACCTGAGTAGAGACTGAGGTTTATTCTCAGCCAAAGGGTAGAATCGATCCCCAGTAGGGGAATAGACTTCCATAGGGGTATCAAAGGAAACCCACAACGTTTAGCAAAATCAAAATCCATCAGGTTAATAGCTGCTCCAGAATCAACAAAATCCTGAGCAGAAAATGAGGACAGAGAGCATATCAGGGTAACAGTTAACAAAAACTTAGTCTGAACACTACCCAAGACAACTGAGCGAGCAAAACGTCTTCCCCGCTTAGGGCAGACAGAAATAGCATGAGAGGCATCACCACAGTAGAAACATAACCCATTGCGCTTTCGAAATTCATGACGCTGTGCCCCAGAAACCACTCTATCACACTGCATGGATTCAGAAGCAGGCTCACAAGGCAACATTATTCCACGCATACCTTTCCGCTCACGCAAACGTCTGTCAATTTGAATCGCTAATGACATAGAATCATTGAGACCAGAGGGAACAGGGAATCCCACCATAACATCCTTTACATTATCTGACAGTCCCTTCCGAAAAAGAGCTGCCAAAGCGTCGTCATTCCATTTGGTCAGGACTGCCCACCTACGGAATCTCTGACAGTATAACTCAGCGTCCTCAAGCCCCTGACTTAATGCCAACAAAGTTTTTTCAGCTTGATCAGTGACATTAGGCTCATCGTACAATAACCCCAAAGCCTGAAAAAACGCATCAACATCACTCAAAACAGGATCCCCAGGTGTCAGGGAAAAAGCCCAATCCTGAGGGTCGCCGCGCAGGAGAGAGATGACAATTTGAACCTGCTGCGCTGCGTTCCCTGAGGACTTAGATTTTAAGGCAAAAAACAATTTACAGTTATTTTTGAAATTCAGAAACTTAGCTCGATCCCCTAAAAACAAATCTGGCATGGGAATCCTAGGTTCCACAACAGGCAACCTAGCAAGATAGGTAGCAATACTCCGAACTTCAGTGGCAAGCTGATCCACACGGCCAGACAACTGTGCAAACTCCATTGAGAGAGAAAAAAAAAAAATTCTCCTCAGCACCCAGAGATAGAGGGAAAAAGAAAATGCAACAAACAGAAAAAAAAAATCTCTGACAACTCTGACAACTTTTTTCTTTCACAATATTTTTCCCTTCTGTGAGTACCATATAATTTTCAGTTTAGGCCGGTGATACTGTTATGATTTGGTAGCTGAGAAGAGCAGGCAAAAAAGGAAATACACCAGAGCAGTTGGAAACTATGAGATTGCAGTACCCTGACTAACCACCACAACTAGAGGCAGCCGTGGAGCGTTCCTACGTTGGTCCTAGACGCCTCGTCACAGCCTGAGAAACTAACTACACCTAAAGATAGAAAGAGGAAAGCTATCTGCCCCGGAGCAGATCCCCAAAGAACATAGAAAGCCCCCAAACATGTAATGGCGGTTAGACAAGAAGAAATACTGACACAGACAGAAAATAGTATGAGCAAACGTTGGGGCCCAAACTTACTAAATAGAAATGGATAGGAAGGGCACTTACTGCAATCCCAAAAAACCCTGAAAAGCACCAACTCTACTAATTTCAAAAACACCTGAGATCACACGACCTCTACCACCTAAATTAGTTCTCTGGTGTAACCAAAAACAAAACAGCAGCCACTGAAAAAACTGGAAAAAGCAAATGTACAAACATCAGTGGCTGAACTGAACTGAGAGGCAAAAGCCCCCAGAGGGGACCCTGAAGGCCCCCACAGAAGTGCAGGACAAAATGCAAAAATCAAGCACAAAAACAAAAAGAAGAAAATGTCTTATCTGTTAGCAGGAGATTCAGACACGACACAGCAGGCTACCAAGGAAACAGGAATCAAGGATTGAGACCAGAACAATTGATCACCGGCAACCCTGATGGGAAGGTGACTCCCTTATATAAGACCAGTCAGTAACACCTGATTCCCAATCCTCACAATCTTCACTGGACAGTCCAGTACCGTTTGTAACCACCAGAGGGAGCTTCTGCTCAGAACTCATTTCCAGCCTATTCACAACATGAGGGCTTGTCTTTTTTTGCTGGACAAGTTGTAGGTTATAGAATAACACTATTCATTTTACCATATAATTTAATAAAAACATAAATATATATATATATATATATATATATTCATACACTGCTCAAAAAATAAAGGGAACACTTAAACAACAGAATATAACATAACTCCAAGTAAATCAAACTTTTGTGAAATCAAACTGTCCACTTAGGAAGCAACACTGATTGACAATCAATTTCACATGCTGTTGTGCAAATGGAATAGACAACAGATGGAAATTATTGGCAATTATCAAGACACACTCAATAAAGGAGTGGTTCTGCAGGTGGAGACCACAGACCACAGCTCAGTACCAATGCATTCTGGCTGATGTTTTGGTCACTTTTGAATGTTGGTTGTGCTTTCACACTCGTGGTAGCATAAGACGGACTCTACAACCCACACAAGTGGTTCAGGTAGTGCAGCTCATCCAGGATGGCACATCAATGCGAGCTGTGGCAAGAAGGTTTGCTGTGTCTGTCAGCGTAGTGTCCAGAGGCTGAGGCGCTACCAGGAGACAGGCCAGTACACCAGGAGACCTGGAGGGGGCCATAGGAGGTCAACAACCCAGCAGCAGGACCGCTACCTCTGTCTTTGTGCAAGGAGGAACAGGAGGAGCACTGCCAGAGCCCTGCAAAATGACCTCCAGCAGGCCACAAATGTGCATGTGTCTGCACAAACGGTTAGAAACCGACTCCATGAAGATGGTCTGAGTGCCCGATGTCCACAGATAGGGGTTGTGCTCACAGCCCAACACCGTGCAGGACGCTTGGCATTTGCCACAGAACACCAGGATTGGCAAATTTGCCACTGGCTTCCTGTGCTCTTCACAGATGAAAGCAGGTTCACACTGAGCACATGTGACAGACGTGACAGAGTCTGGAGATGCCGTGGAGAGCAATCAGCTGCCTGCAACATCCTTCAGCATGACCGGTTTGGCAGTGGGTCAGTAATGGTGTGGGATGGCATTTCTCTGGAGGGCCGCACAGCCCTCCATATGCTCACCAGAGGTAGCCTGACTGCCATTAGGTACCGAGATGAGAACTTCAGACCCCTTGTGAGACCACAAGGTGGTACGGTTGGCCCTGAGTTCCTCCTAATGCAGAACAATGCCAGACTTCATGTGGCTGGAGGGTGTCAGCAGTTCCTGCAAGATGAAGGCATTGAAGCTATGGACTGGCCCGCCCATTCCACAGATCTGAATCCGATTGAGCACATCTGGGACATCATGTCTCGCTCCATCCTCCAACGTCACGTTGTACCACAGACTGTCCAGGAGTTGGTGGATGTTTTAGTCCAGTTTGGGAGGAGATCCCTCAGGAGACCATCTGCCGCCTCATTAGGAGCATGCCCAGGTGTTGTAGGGAAGTCATACAGGCACATGGAGGCCACACACCCTACTGAGCATCATTTTGACTTGTTTTAAGGACATTACATACCACTTTAATTTTGTGTGTGACTCCAAATCCAGGCCTCCATTGGTTAATAAATTTGATTTCCATTGATGTTTTTTGTGTGATTTTTTTGTCAGCACATTCAATTTTGTACAGAACAAAGTATTCAATGAGAATATTTCATTCATTCAGATCTAGGATGTGTTATTTGAGTGTTCATTTTATTTTTTTTAGCAGTGTATATATATATATACTGTATATATACATATATTTATATGTAAATAGGTGCATGTGTAAGGAGATGGCGGAGACCCTCAGTTTCCCCCTCCTTCCTTATATGTCAGACGTGTTCCCCCTGCGGTGCTCTAATAGTTGGCTATGTATTAATGTGTCATTGTTTTATTAATGTGTTTATATGCCTACTATGGTACTACTGTTTCCTGTTTATTGTGTGAAGTTCCCTTCAATTCTATGTCTTTGTAGTGTACTGCAATATGTTATCTGTGCCTATGTTCAGCTTAGGGACAGAAGTGGTTAACAGGAGGAGGCTAGACTAGCAGCCTCAAAGAAGCAAGAAGCTCCTGCTTCTGAGTCAGAGCCCAGGCAGGACTGCCTGAGGCAGGACGACAGAAGGGACTCCTGTCTGGGGGATTATGTGTGTCCCCGTCTGGGACAGAAAGGACCCCTGACTGGGGAATACAGGCTGCCAGGGACTACTGGGCAGCAGGAACAGGCACAAGGACTGTGTGAGTGCTCACCAAGAGACTGTTAGCTCCCAGGAGCCAATTGGGAGCCGATGCTTCTGCTTCCGCTGCCGAAGTAGCAGCATCTTTGAATAGGGACAGCTCAGGAAATTGCTATCTTCTTTACCGCTTCATCAAAAAATTTTCCTTGTTGGATTAGAACCCTGCCTGTGTGTTTTCCTGAATTCTCATTATCAGTGATGGCAGTGAAGCGAGGAGAGAAGGTAATTGACTGTCCTGTAAGTCTGGACTGTTCATGTCTTTTTTATGTGCAAGGGGCCGGGGTGTTTATGGACTGTTGCTTTGAGTGGACTCAGTCATGACTACCACCCTGTGCCACCTTCTAACACATGCCCTCTGTGATATGATCCTCTAGTAATGCTCTAGTACACATATGGGCCAGATCTTATTGTGAGACGCTGAAGAGTTAGGGTGGGACAGCTGTTTACCATATTTCTACCCTAGGTTGTGGTCCACATTGTAAAATGAGACCTGTTTATCTGACGCATGGTGCTGTGTATGGAGGTGTAGACCTCCTGGATTGTGTGGCTTTGCTAAAGGACTAAGAAGCTGGACTATAAGCCAAGCAGGCGAACCCACATTATTGTATGGACTGTTTAATTTATTTCACTTTGCACCGGACAAGGGCTGTATTTAAGCTTTCCTGTGATGTGGTTTATGAGAGCTGAAATAAACCAGCCAGACATTTAAATTAGAAACAGTTCCTGTGATACCTCATACATTGGCATGTAAAAGTTTGGGGACCCTCCAAGGTGTGTACCTTGTTAACACCCCTTTTTGCAAGTATCACAGATTGTAAACACTTTTTTGTAGCCAGCCAAGAGTCTTTCAATTCTTGGTTGAGTGATTTTCATCCGTTCTTCCTTGGAAAATTCTTTGAGTTCTGTGAGATTCCTGGGTCCTCTTGCATGCACTGCTATTTTGACGTCTAGCCACAGATTTTCAATGATGTTCAGATCAGGGCGCTGTTAGGGCCATTGTAAAACATTCAGCTTGCACCTTTTGAGGTAGTCTATTGTGGATTTTGACATGTTTAGTATCATCTGTAGAAGCCATCCTCTTTTCAATTTCGAGATTTTCTTGTACAAATAGTGTTATGTTTGCATCAAGAATTTGTTGAAATTTCATTGAATCCATTATTCCCTCTTCCCCGTGCCATTGGCTGCAACACAACCCCAAAGCATGATTGATTCACCCCTATGCTTAATGTTTGATGATATTTTCTTTTTCTGAAGTTCTGTGCCCTTTTTCCTCCACACATATTTTTGATCATTGTGGCCAAAGAGTTAAATTTTAACCTCATTGGTCCACAGAACTTGTTTCTAAAATGCACCAGGCTGGTTTAAATGTTCTTTTGCATACTTCTGACACTGAAATTAATGGTGAGTACGCAGGAGAGACTTTATTCTAACGACTCTTCTTTGAATGCCATATTTGTGCATGTGTCTCTGAACAGTAGAACAATGTATTATAACTCCAGAGTCTGCTAAATCTTTCTGAAGTTCTTTTGCAATCAAGCCGGGATTCTGATTTGCCTCTCTAGCAATCCTATGAGCAGGTGTCACTGAAATTTTTTCTTGTTCTTCCAGACCTTATCTTAACCTCCACTGTTCCTATTAACTGCTATTTCTTAATTGCATTTTGAACTGAGGAAAGGGCAATTTGAAAACCCTTTGCCATCTTCTTATGGCTTTCTAATGTTTTGTGGACCTCCACCAATTTTACTTTCAGAGTTTTAGGAAGCTGCTTAGAAGAACCCATGGCTACTGTGTTTTTGCACAAGGTTACTGGATTCTGGGTTTTAATAAAGCTGGGAAATTTGCATCACCTGGCCTTTCCTAATGGTGACAGTGAACAAGCCATAACCCTAACAGGCTAACTAAGATTTGAAACCTTGGTCAAAGTTATCTGGGCACACAAATCGCCAAGGGTGCTCAAATGTTTGTTTCAGCCCATTTTCCTTTTTGTAATTTTTAAAATGAAAAAAACTGACTATATATTTATATTTTTTTGCCTAAAATACAAAGGAAATGTGTAATCTTTAACTTTAGCCCTTTTAGAGATCATTTCATCTTCAACTTTCTTAAGTGTTCAGAACTTTAATTTTAACCAGGAGCACCCAAACTTTTTCATGCCACTGTATCACACTCAAGTGAGTAGCATTGTTACATTTGGTGTTAGAAGTGAAAGCAGTGTTCTCAGGGAACACTTGTGACTGCTACAGAAGTACTGCATGTCTTGGGTGAAGGAGGCTATAAGCCAGGAAGCAACGTCAGACCAGATTAAACACTCGGTGCAAGCCCAGCAGCAGCACCAGCAATAGCTAGCTGCAGCAGCAGCAACAACAGCAGCTGGCTCAACAGGAGACAAATAATCTGTTTATGCAACAGCTCCAACAGCAGCACCAGCAACAGATGCCACAATAGCAGCAACAAATCCAGCACCAACAACAGTAGCAGATTGAATTACTCACAGAGGCGGTTTGTGGCACGGCGGAAGCTCTGACTCCAATGTCAGTTAATGATTTCTCTGTCCGGGATGTGGTGAGGAGAAATTTGCATAAAATAACCCTGGGTGATGACACAGAGACGTTTTTAACCAGTTTTGATAGGGTCACCAATAGGGAGAAACTCCTGCCAGAGTAGTGGGCGGATGTCCTGGCGCTATACTTAATGGGGCAGCCCTAAAAGGCTTACTATGATTTAGTCTTACAGGATACTAAAGAATATGAAAAATTGAAAACTGAAATTTTGGCGTTTTTGGGGTGACAATCACTGTCAGGTCACTACGGGTCCACCACTGGGCATATCACCATGACAAACTCCCTCGCTCCCAAATGTTTGATCTGCTGCACCTTATCCAAAAGTTGTTGCAGCTTGAATCCTCTAGCCTGGTGCAGATGGTGGAGCGAGTTTTAATGGACCGGTTCGTGCACTCTCTTCCGAGGCCGATGCAGACTTAGGTTGCCCATGGAGATGTCCGGAATGCTGATGACTTGTTAAAAGGTATCAAGGGGTTGAGGGTTCCTTGAGGAGGCAACCCACTCCATACTGAGGGTCCTATCAGGGGGCGGATCTTCAAATGGGGGTGAGGTGTCCAAAGTCCAAGGGGTGGCTGAGGTCATTCTGAAAGTTTTATTGGGGGATGTAATTTGTTGGAAATGTCATGGCCCAGGTCATATAGGTGCCCATTGTCCCCTGACTTCTGAGCAAATGGACTGTAGCATGGATGCTGGTGTTCGTTCTATGCATATTCGGCCTCCAGTGTGGACTGTTCACCCAGTGAGGGGCTCCAAGCTTGTCCCGTAAAAGTGAATAGTCTGCAAATGACATGACTACAAGATTCAGAGCCACACTTCCACTCCAACTGATCCCTGGGAAGAAGGTGGGCGTCTTCTCTTTTCATGGGGATGTTAAAGACTATCCGGTGGCCAGAATGATTATTGAGATGGCCTGAGGTAGTAAATCCCATGAGGTCAGCATGGTCTAGGATTTATTGCACCCAATTATTATAGGCCGGGAATTTTGTGTTGTTTTGGGACTTGTGGAGGAGTGGGAAAAGCCTTGAGTGCTCCGATAAGAGATGGGTTTCCCCTAAAGAAGTCTCACCACTCCCAGATTCTGATGGGTTTCCCTTCTGTGTAATTGTGGGGGATGAGGAGGTTGTATCCCCTGAGGCTAAAATTCCGGAGATAGTGGTGACCTGAGAAAATTTTTGGTCTGCCAAAAATAGAGACCTAACTCTAAGAGAATGTAACCATTATAAATGGCATAGCGCAGGACAAGGGGACTGGCACCATATTTTCTTCTTTTATGATGAGTGGGGACTTATTGTACTGGGTTAGGCTGGTTTCATATTTGCGTATCTGTGCGCAGCGTTTGATCCGAATAGATCCGCATGCGTCATGCGTACATATCTTTAACATGGTGTACGCAGGGACATGCGTTCGCATGCGTTGTTTTGCGGTGTGCGGCGATGTTCGGCGAACGCAACATGTTGCATTTTTTTGGAGCGTCAAAAATCTGTCAAATAGGCGCAATCATGTGCATGTGGATGAATGCGTCAAAACAGTGCATTACTGTCTATGGGAACGCATTGGTACGCAAGGACATGCGCATGGATGCGTTCGGAGTGCATGAGGACTTCAGACTGGGCATGTCCAGAAACTGATTACAGCACCAGGAAAAATCGAATGCATGCGCATAAATAACGCAAACGCATGCTAACGCATGCACACGCAGCATTTTTTTTTACGCCATTTGTAAGCTGATGTGGATAAAAATGCTGTGTTAACATGCGGTTGCATGCGTTTTGGCATGCGTTTGCGCATGCAGATTATACGCTGCACACACAAACGTTAATGTGAGCCTAGTCTTACTAAGATCAAAGAGGAAATAGTGGAGGAATTGTTTGTACCAGGAACCTATAAGTCAGGGGTCTCAAACACAAGGGCCGCGGGCCGCATGCAGCCCCTGAGGCTGCTTCATGTGGCCCACAGGCACTGTAGACCCCTTGGCGATACCTGCTGGTCCAAGGGGCCACCGACAGCAGCATTCTATTTCAGCAGAACTGCCGCCCCTCGCCAGTAAATAGCCCCCACAAACACACATACAGTAGTCACACCCACCCCCCAATCTTCGGTGTCTTCTGCTCCACGAACGTGGAGCACTTATCACCAACAGGCACCTCTGGCGCCAGCGAGTGACGTCAGCAGCGTGATCATATCATATGAAGGTAGGAAGGTGGATCTGTGCAAATACCGGGGCAATCACTTCTTCACACATGGAGCATAAAGATACCATAGTAGACAGAGATACTCAGTAGTATCAAAAACAGTTTTATTTTAATAAAGTTTTAAATTACAACCACAAAATACAAAATACATTCATTAGTATATATGAAACAGACATGTGCGCAACACGGGACCAGGTGGCTAATACTGCATAGTAACTACATATAGGACAAAACCATGGGAACAGATGTAAAACTTAGCCATAAATCCTGCTATAATGCATCTGCCAAATAATATTGATCTGATTATATATCTCATTACATATCCCTAATTCAGAAAGATGACAGTAAAAATACATTGGATATATGAATCAATCATAATACAAAGTGTTCCTGACCAGTCAGGCAATTCAGAAAATCCTAAGTAACACTGAAATGGGAATGCAGGAATAGATGGTAATGCAGGCTAATTACTCATGGTGGTCTCCATATGTAGACAGGTGCCCCTACGCACGTTTCGCTTTCGCTTCCTCGGGGGCACGTGTCTACATATGGAGACCACCATGGGTAATTAGCCTGCATTACCATCTATTCCTGCATTCCCATTTCAGTGTTACTTAGTCCTATATGTAGCTACTATGCAGTATTAGCCACCTGGTCCCGTGTTGAACACATGTCTGTTTCATATATACCAATGAATGTATTTTGTATTTTATTAAAATAAAACTGTTTTTGATACTACTGAGTATCTCTGTCTACTATGGTATCTTTATGCTCCATGTTCTCTGGTGTTATATATGTGTTGGGAGCTCCATAGAATTCCCATTTAGGGAACTAAACCACTGTGTATGTTCTATTGAGCCATTACATATGATGTTTTCTGTATCTGAGATATTTGTCTTCACTTCTTCACACATGTAGGTTTGGATTTCTTTTTCCTTTAATAAAGACCTTAATTTAAAAACTGCATTTTGTGTTTACTTGTGTCATCTTTGTCTAATATTTAAATTAATTTAGTGATCGGAAACATTTAAGTGTGACAAATATGCAAAAGAATAGGAAATCAGGAAGGGGCAAACACTTTTTCACACAACTGATATACTATTAACTACAGAACAGGAGAAGGACTTGGGTATTCTGGTTACAAGTAAGCTGAGAAGCAGTTCTCAATGCCAAGTGGCAGATACAAAAGCAACCAAGATTTTAGGGTGTATAAAAAGAGATAAAATCTTGTGACCCCAATTAACTACTACCCCTCTGTAAATCACATATTGAATTAGGGATCCCGTTTTGGGCTCTGCATTCTAAAAAAGGATATTGGAAAGTGGGAGTTGGTTCAAAGTGGAGCCACAAGATTATTAAATGGGATGGAAGGTCTGTACAAGTCTGTAACAAGATGGTAGAAAAGATGTTTTGCTTAGCTTAGAAAAAAGACTCCTCAGAGGTGAACTGATTTCCATGTACAAATCTATATGTATGTGGTCAATACATGGAACTGGCGCATGATTTATTTCTTCCAAAGACTAGGAGATTTTTAAATCTCATGGAAGGAAGGCGATTCCAGCATCTAATTAGGAATGGGTTGTTTACAATTTGAGTTGTGGGACTGTGGATTGAAGAGGTGATAAATGTCATACACTGAATCAGCATTTACAAAAGAGCCAGATGCTTTTCTTATAACCAATGGCATTGTGAGTGATAAATAATCTAACGATAAAGAATGTAAGTTCAAAAAGGCTGAACTTGATGGACTCATGTCCTTTTTTCATCCTACATAACTTTGTAAGTAAAACAAAAGTCAACATTCTAACATTACATTTAAACCGACTGTTAAAAATGCTTATTTTAAATATATTTTTCCAGGACTTGTTACCAGATGCGATACTCTAAAGAAAATGTCACAATGTTTCTTATAAAAAAAATGTAGTGGTTTATTGGACTGTCCACCAAAAAACATCATTGCAGGAAAACATAAAATGAGTGAAATAGTTACGAAGAGATTGTCCATTTGTCCATAGCAAAACTTGTACACTTCTTTCCTTGGTGTCCTGAATGGTAAATGACATCTGTCTCTGTCAGCAGCCTCTAAGGAAGCAACACGTGGTTACATAGCAGCTGTCCATTCACCTTAGTGTTCTTGTAAGATGTCCCATGTGTCTGAAGAGAGCGAGAGAGAGAGCCACCCCCTCCCTTCGTGTAGTCATTATATATATGTCCCTTAAATCACATGGTCTCTATATATGGGAATGACACTTTACCATACAGAAATAGCATGTGTAATGTCAGCTGAAAGTCAATGTGAATAAATCCATAACCAATAATTAATATTTAACACAGACTCACCTCATTTATTCATCTATTATGAATACTATAAAATTCCATATTATTAGAAGAGATTATTACTAATTACCAGTGATTGTCTTATCTCTAACATCATGTCCTCCCTCAACTCTCTACTAATTGGTCTCCCTCTTAATAAACTCTCCCCTCTCCAATCTGTCCTGAATGCAGCAGCCAGGATAATATTCCTCGCCAAACGCTACACTGACAGCAAGAAGGTATTACAACAGCTCGTGCAAGTCTGCCAAATTTAGAAGTTGAATACAATCACAGGGTGATAATATAGTATACTAGTATTAAATTAGGGTACCCATGCAGGACTCTAGTACGTTCCACACTATTGATTAGCAGGATCATATAAAAGGAAACAAGCGGGGAGTCGTCCATACCACCGATCCAGCCGCGCCCGGACGATTGGCAAGTCACCCGCTCCAAGAACAAGTCGCATCGTCGCTCTCTATCAGCCCGCGATGACCCGGCTGGAGACTGAGCTGTTACCAGACTGGCTTGCTGCTCTTGTTCTTGCCAGGACATGGTAGACCCGGTGTAATGCCTTTGTTCTGGAGGTCTCCTGCCCTCCTTCTACCTGAAACCTGAGGTTTACATTTTCCACTTTGCAGCCTCCCTGTTGAATTGTTGACTCACTGTGGTTATATCCAACTTATGATTCTGTTCACTCAGGCTCGTATTGTTGCTAGTGCTGACTGCTTTCCTGTGCTCTCTTCACCCTTGTCCCTCTTCCCCTCCCCCTCCTCCATCTTCTCTTCTTTCACCTTTGAAACTCAATGTGATATCTAGGTTTCCTATGTGCTTTGTAGATTGCTGTAGTGTGCTGTTCACATGACCTATTGCACTGCACTGCCCTCTCTGATTTTCAGGATCTACCTGTTGTCATTGCTGATTTTGGACAACAGAGATGGCTTTTGTTCCCCTGTGGTCTGTTTTAAAATTACCTGCAATTTTTCAACGTTTCATTATGCTGTTATTTTCTGGTACATTGCTCACTGCTGCCATCTGCAGTTCATTTACAGTTACTACTGTTGTTACACTACACAGCACTTTCTTCTCCTCCCTCTATCTTGCCATTCTCTGCATTCCTTTATCTTTTCCTTCCCCACTCTCCCCTCTCACTGTTCCCTCTTTCCGGCTACCTTTCCCTTCCTCTCCCTTTTCTCTCCGTTCCCTCTTCCACTCATCCTTGGGGGACCTGACCCTACTTCTCATAATCTCCCCCTCACCTTCCACACTAGGGCACCCTTGCCCTTCTCTACTATATCATAGGATCCTGATACACAGGACACGGTCCGCCTTACGGTCACAATCTTTTTCTCCCCCATCCTCCTTCCCTACCCTCCTGACCCCCGGCCTCTCTCCTCCATTACCCTATTCTTCACCTTCTTGGTCCGGGTAGTTGCCCCACCTGTAGCTATATGTGGGTCTGGTCTGCTATCCTCTCCCTTCTCCCCCCTTCACTCTCTCCTTCTATACGCTGCCCCTTCTGCTTGCACCTGGGAAGGCATCATCTCCTGCTGTTCTTCTCTTGGTCCCTTCCCTTCTTTTTCTTCCTTACCTTTCTCTCCCCACTCTCCTCCCCATTTTTGGGCAAATACATTTCACTATGACCCAGGTTTTCTTGGGTTCCACAGGCTGGCTGGAGGTTATTGCAGGTGGGCTCTTATGCGACCCTTGCATCGCCTCCACTGCCCCCTCCTCCTTCAGGAGGGGTGCAATGTCTCCCGGCTCCCCTTGTGGATCCGCCTAGTTCACATTTCTCCAAATGTTTACAAGCACCGCTACCTATGGTGCTTTATTTTTTGTCTCTGTTTTGATTTTTTTGTGTTCTTTCCCTCTTGTGTCCTCCTTGTCACACTCCTCTTTCCTTGGGGTCGCTCTCTGTCCTTGCTACGGTACACCGCTTTATCGCTTCTCTATCCTCCCAGTGCACCTCCATGATGACTCCACGTGATATTGTTATACAATCCTATAATGCTAAGGGTATGAATGCGCCTGCGAAACGTGCTCAGGTTTTGCGACTCCTTAAAAAAGATGGTGTCTCTGTTATTTTTATGCAGGAAACACATTTCCGCCACGTTCATGTTCCACAGCTGTCTCGCTCTTCATCCCTAGTATGGTTCCACAGTTGCAGCGACTCCCACGCATCGAGAGGGGTGAGTATAGCTTTTTGCCGCAATCTTCATTTTCAGTTGCAAGCGCAGTTGGCAGATACAGATGGTCGATATCTTTTCTTGAAGGGTAAACTGGGAAACACTTTAGTGACTTTTGCTAATATTTATGCGCCCAATGTTCGCACAGTCGACTGGTTACTATCTACTCTACGTCTTTTACAGCAATTTATGTCGGGGCTAGTGGTACTGGGTGGAGACTTTAACCTCACTATGGAGCCTCTCGTGGACTCCTCCACGGGCCGCTCCGCCATCTCTTTTCGGAATCTCAGAAGACTTAAACTGCTATTGGCGGAGCTGTCCTTGGTGGACGCCTGGAGAGTCCTCCATCCTGACACTAAGGATTATACGTTTTATTCGACGCCACATCGCTCATACCAAAGACTTGATTATCTCTTTCTATCCCGACGCCACCTGGGGTGTTATTCTACGGCGGATATTGGATCCATGACAGTATCGGACCATGCGCCTGTATCCTTAACACTGGCCTTACCTGGGGTGGGTGGTCTCGGATACACCTGGCGACTCAATGAGACACTGTTGGACGTTCAAGATAATATAAATGCCATTGAAATACCCCTTCAGGATTTCTTCCATAGAAATTACACTCCAGGCATGCCAATCCCCATCGTCTGGGAAACTCACAAATCTTTTGTCAGGGGTGAATTCATCTCACTGGCCTCTAGACTTAAAAAATCTAGGGAGAAACAAACCGATGCCTTGCTCCTTCAAATTTGCAAATTGGAGTCGCTCCACAAGCGATCTCTGTGCCAACAACACCTCTCCGATCTCCTGTCCTTGCGTATGGCCCTTAAATCCCTCCTGAACCTAAAATTTGCGAAAAATTTCTTACACGCGAAACACCGTCTTTATGCTTCAGGTGACAGAGGTGGGAAACTTATGTCCGCCTACGTCAAAGAAATGTTCTCCGCGTACATTCATCGCTGAGACGAGATGCCCCTCGGGTGCCGCACACACCGAGACGGCGCAAATCGCGCAAGATTTTCATCAATATTACACCGCCTTGTATAACTTACATAACCCCATGTATGAATCTGCCCCCACTGCAGACCCCCATCCTGCTATTGTGGACTTTGTCTCCTCCCTGAACCTCCCTAAATTGAAACCTTCCCATCACGCGGAATTGTTATCTCCAATTGCGGTGGAGGAAGTGGAGGAAGCTCTGAAGTCTACTCCATCGGGAAAATCTCCTGGCCCAGATGGTCTGACAATACTTTACTACAAAAAGTTTAAAGCTACCCTTCTCCCACACCTCACCCGACTTTTTAACGCCTTGATGACTGGCTCCTCCTTTCCTCCCCAATCCCTTTATGCGGATATAGCTTTAATCCATAAGGAAGACAAAGATCCAGCACAGTGTAGTAGTTATCGGCCAATATCTCTTCTTAACTGTGATTTGAAGCTCTGGGCGAAGGTCCTGGCGAACCGGGTGTCTTGCTTGGTCCCCCTCCTGGTGCAGAGCGATCAGACTGGGTTTGTACTGGGTAGGGAGGGGAGGGAAAACTCCACAAAGATCTTACACCTAATCCATGGAGCAGTTTCCCGAAAAACGCCTTTGTTGTTGTTAAGTACTGATGCCGAAAAGGCGTTTGACTGCATAGATTGGTCTTACATGAAGTCGGTCCTACGCCTATTTAATTTTCCCGATCGCTTTATAGACTCCATTTTTACACTTTACACCTCGCCCACTGCCAGGGTCAAGGTGAACAATTCTTTTTCGGCTCCATTCTCTATATCCAATGGAACCCGCCAGGGCTGCCCCTTGTCCCCCAGTCTGTTCGCTCTGTGCCTGGAACCTTTGTTACAGGCTTTTCGTACACACCCAGACATCCGAGGCGCGTCCACGCCTAAAGGCGAGGCCCTCGTGTCCGCATACGCTGATGACATCATGCTTAGTATCACTAACCCGGAGACTGCTATACCCGCTGTGCTGGATCTTTTTCAACATTTTGGTACTCTTTCAAACTTCAAAATCAATTATAATAAATCGGTCGCGTTTGCTATCGGCTTCCCCAGGGACACTCTAACGCGCCTCCAACGAATGTCACCGTTCACCTGGAAGACAGACCATGTAAAATATTTAGGCATTCTTATTCCGAGGGATATTTCTCGCCTCTACGCTCTGAACCACCTACGCCTACTCTCCTCGGTTAGGACACAGCTCCAGCGTCTACGAATACCGTTCATGTCTTGATTGGGCCGAAAAAATTATCTGTCCACATATATAGTCCCAAAATTCCTCTACTTATTCCAGGCAGCTCCCATATTCCTTCCCAATTCCTTTTTTCGTGCCTTACACGTTCTATTCTCACGGTTCCTATGGAACCAACGTCCGGCTCGTATCGCTTTCTCGACTTTGACTCTGCCCACAGATGCAGGTGGAGTGGGTATGCCCGACCTGAAAAACTATTACTTCGCTTGCCATCTTCGTCGTTGGGTGGAGATAAACAGCTGGAACAAAAGGTCTTTCTTGTCCTCCCTAGAAACGGCTCTTCTTTCGCCTCGGAAGGCACTTGAGTTATGGGGTGTGCATACTCAGATCCCTCGTACACGCGGCTTCTCCCCTCTCCTGAAGGGTTTGCTCCACACATGCCTGAACTGTCTACATCATGACACTATGAGTAAGTTCCCCTCTCCGCTCATGCCTGTACGCTTACTCCCTTTGTTGACCTGCTCGGATGAGGGTTTTTGGACTTTTCAGGGTTTGTGGAGCAAACTGGTAACGCCCCTCAATTCATTTTTTGCTGGAGGCAATGTCCCTTCGGCGGAGGGCCTGTCATCCATCCTCGGACCTACACACGCCAACTTTTTATCGCTAGCACATGTACATCATGTCTGTCAGACCTTTATGGAGCAACATCGTCCCTTGCGGGCTGCCTCCAACTTGGAGCGGCTGTTGCTGGCACAGAGTCCTGTCAAAGGCGTGATCTCCACCATTTACAAATGGCTTATGTCTCTTCGCTCTGATACTGAGCCTACTTACCTTGCTGCCTGGGAACGGGAACTGGGGCACCCATTGTCCCTACGAGTCGCCAGGTGTATTAAAAGACACGCACTGGGATTTTCTAGGTGCGTTCGCATTAAAGAGAATTCTTATAAACTGATTGCCAGGTGGTACCGAACCCCGTCCTTCCTATTTTGCCATGGCTTGCAGACCTCTGACATCTGCTGGAGATGTGGGGCGGGTTCAGGAACTTATGCTCACATCTGGTGGGATTGTCCCCTCATTGTGCCCTTCTGGAATGCGATACGACAAAAAATCAAAGATATCTGCCTTCTGCCTTGTGATTTACCCAGGGACTCAGTCCTTTTTTGGGTGCCGGCGACGGGTTATAACCACATTAAGCACAAACTGGCGACCTTTATGTTGACGGCTGCCAAACTTCTAGTGCCTAAGCATTGGCTGTCTACTGTGGCGCCTTCTCTGGAGGAGTGGACTGTTGCTGTGGACCATATCAGGGACATGGAGGACCTGTCGGCATGGATCAACCATACCCGGGATAAATTCCAGACCAACTGGTCCCCGTGGATTGCCTTTCGTACCCCTTCGCCTACATAGTGTAAGTGACTCATTGGAGTGCTATTTTTGTATGTAAGATTCTCTGCCACGTGGTGTGCTGTGGGCGGAGACCGAGGGCGCCCCCCCTCCCCTTCTTCCTTCCCCTTACCTTTAACCTTCTTCCTTTTTTCTTTGTCCAGTTATTTATTTTTCATTTAGGTTCATTTAATTCCCTTATTTTTCTTTATTTCCCCTTATATTTTCTGTGTCTTCTTGTTTTATTTTGTTCTTAGTTCTTGTTCTTGTAGAATGTTATTGGGGTTCGTTAGTCCAGGAACCCAATTTGTGTGCCAAATCTCACGCAATACTAGTAGTGATCCTCGATCACGCTGTTTCATTCATATATATTGTGCTCTGTTTTATTGGACATGACCTGATATGATGACGCTTGGCTTATATTATGTGACATGTTTTGTTACTGTTCATACCCTTGATATGTGTTATACATGTCTGTTAATAAATACATATTCAACAGAAAAAAAAAAAAAAGGAAACAAGCGCACAAATAACTGATTGTACAAAGAACACCAAAAAAAATGGCCTTAAGTACATAATAAAGTGCTACCTTCAAATTATATTGGAATCAAATTTTAGCAGCATACAGGATACATGATAATGCTCACAAGACTAACAATTCATGTTGATATCAGCATAATAGCAGCAATTTGGGTTCATTATCAATCTCCACCATTAACAGGTCTTGGTATGACCCAAACTATGAGAACAATTGTAGTGCATGATCAGGCTCAACATAGACATAAGAACATTATTGTACTCGATAACATACCTGTGCCAAGCGATGGTGCCACTTCCCCTACGCGCGTTTCGGTGTGCGTGCTGCTAGGGGTTGGTTCTGTATGTATAACGGTGGACACTGCTTTATGGTAATTCATGCACTATGCACTTTATTCACCTATCATATAAGAAGAATAGGGCTTTTCCATACTTATTCACACTAGGCACATGCACTTTATTAATCATTGCCCTTCATAACATTTTATTACTTTTCAGCAATCATTGAATTGACATTTTTTCCCAATACCTAAACTATTACAGACTAATTTCAGCAGACTTCTGCAAATATTGCTCAATATATTAATGGACCAGATGTACCTCAGCTATGATATATTGCCTCTCTCTATTGGAGGTTTGTTCCCACCCTGGTTTCTGCATGTTGTTTTGTATTTTTAATTGTACTAATAAAAATCATTGCTTTAATTAAGCTAGAATCTCTTTTATCCTGTGACATGACATGGGATTTGTGTGTGTATATACACCTGTACATAGCAGCGTGTTTCTAATGCACAAACTTGACGAATACTGCCAGGAAGATGAATATCCAAGGAAGGTGAAGTAAAAACTTTTATCCAAAACATATGACTATGTTTTTCAGAGTTGATCAGGCTCCTTCATCAGGTATATAGAAACAGGATATTGCACATGACCTTTATGGGTGTCACTGATGATGTAGTAAATTAGCTCTACACAATATAATTACGCATAAAACAAAACTAAAATGCAATATATCACCACCCTATGTAAGGAGAAGGACCAGCTGCCGTGTTCCCCCTGAAGTCATCAATGCTGCTGTGGTATAGAATGTGAATAATGCTTTGTTCCTTATATGTTTCCTTGTGGTAACAATTATTTTCAATGTAGGCTGCAGTACTAAATCACGGTCACAAGATGTCACTGTCTAGAACTAGCTGAAAGGTTAAAGGGTTGTCCACTACTTTATATTAACCTCCCAATGTATCCCCTGGGGCCCCTAATGAATTTTATAAATACCTCATGTTGCCTATACTGCCTGTGAGCGGTGCTGTTGCTGGCCGCTCACAGGCAGCTTGTGACCCAGCGCTGACGTCACGACAAGTGAAGCGTGACTCAGCGCTGGTTCCCCACGGAGGCTGCTAGGTTGTGGGCGGGGTTACCCAGCATCCACCGCACGCTTTCTCAATAAATGGGCGCATGGTGGATGCTGGGCGGGTGTGACACGGGGGGATAACTCCGCCCACAGCCTGGCAGCCAGCGCAGAAGGAGGACAAGTGACCCCCTGGCTGCTGCCAGCAGCTGACGGGACGTCAGAGGAAGCAAGAGCCGACTGCTGCCGGGGGTCACGTACTGCCTGTGAGCGGCCAGCAATAGACAACGTGAGGTATTTACAAAATTCATTAGGGGCCTCGGGGGGATACATTGGGAGGTTAATTTAAAGTAGTGGACAACTCCTTTAAGCTTTGCCGGCAGCAGTGGAATAGACAGTAGGAGAGTTAAGGCCAGCCCATAGTGGGAGGAGATTTGGGAATCTTTGGTTAGTTTGAGGAACAGGAAGTAGTGTTCAGTTAGTAAGTGGTTCCGACAAGAAGGAAAGCAAGGATACCCCTCTGGTCTAAGTGATTCCTACCGGAGTGTGTGTGTGGAAGAGCAGAACAGAGAAGCAGACAGAGTAGGAAAACTACTAAAGAAAGGAGCTCGAGTAGTGACCATGGAATACCTCTAGCAGACGAGTTAGGGAAGGGAACTTTGGTCCAGCAACTTTGTGAGAGTTCGTACGGGCCTTGAGGAACAGAAAGTGTCAGCCAAGCCCTGGTAGCTGTGTATTAGCGAGGCTGGGGGCACATACAGTAAAGAAGTTAGTCACAGGCTCTTCATTTACACGGTTCCTGAAAAGTGGGCTCAAGATAGTGAGTACAAGAAAAGAGCAGCTAAAGTGTCACAGATGTCTAGGAAGCTCGCAAGTCCCTAACTCTGCTGGTGAGAAGTTTCTTCAACTGTGTGCTGAAAATGTTTGTTGAAGGCATGCCACTGCTCTGTCACCCAAAGAAAGATGTCTGCATCTCCTGTTGTTGATGACTGAAGCGAACAGTAAAGTTGATGTTGTTTTTATACACCTGAAGCAGGCCCACTGTTTCCTGTAACGTGTCAGGGTGTGGGACTAGGGACTCTCGCCCACGTCTACCACCCTGGGCCCCATTACACCTATACAACTTTATATTGGAGGAACAATACTAGTTCAGAAGTCGATAATTATAATATACTCCAATTTCCTTGCGTTTTTTAAATTAATAAGACTGAAGCAAAATGGACATATACCCTGCTGTAAGTAAATAAGTTTGTTTATATAGTTTCCCATTTGCTGGGTATCCGTATTCTGGACCCTGTCCTGTTCGGCCCTTATTCACATTGATGTCACTTTGACACATGGTAAGGTTTTAACCCCTCTCTGCCATCAGACGTACTATTCCGTCCATGTGACCCTGGACCTAATTCCCATGGACGGAATAGTACGTCATGGGCGATCAGCTGCGCTCCCGGGGGGAGCGCAGCTGATCGCCGCCGGGTGTTCAGCTGATTATCACAGCTGACACCCGTGACTGTGTGTCAGGAGCGGTCACGGACCGCTCCCGGCACATTAACCCTTGGCACACCGCGATCAAACATGATCGCGGTGTACCCGGGGCACAGGGGAGGATCGCGCAGGCAGGGGGCTCCCTGCGCGCTCCCCTGAGACCCTCAGAGCAGCGCGATGTGTCGCGCTGTTCCGAGGGTCCGTCCTCCCTCCAGGTCCCCGGATCCAAGATGGCGCCGGGGTCCTGCAGGGAGGCGGCTTCCTCAGTGCCTGCTGAGAGCAGGCGCTGGGGAAGCCTGCAGCGATGCCAGAGCGATCGCTGGTGTGACAGAGTGCTGTGCACACTGTCACACCAGCGATCTGATAAAATACTGTGATGTCCCACCCTGGGACAAAGTAAAAAAGTAAAAAAAGTAAAAATAAAAAGTGTAAAAAAAAAATCATAAAAAAAAAAAAAAATATTCCCCAATAAATTCATTTTTTCCTGTAAATAAAAAAAACAAAACAATAAAAGTACACATTTTTGGTATCGCTGCGTCCGTAACGACCCCCCCCTATAAAACTGTCCCACTAGTTAACCCCTTTAGTGAACCCCTTAAAAAAAAAAAAAAAAGAAACTAAGCAAAAAATCAATGCTTTATCATCATACCGCCGAACAAAAAGTGAAATAACACGCGATCAAAAGACCGATATAAATAAACATGGTACCACTGAAAACGTCATCTTGTCCCGCAAAAAAAAACCGTCACACAGCATCATGAGCGAAAAAATAAAAAAGTTATAGCTCGCAGAATAAAGCGATGCAAAAATAATGATTTTTTATATAAAATTGTTTTCATTCTATAAAAGCGCCAAAACCTAAAAAAATGATACAAATGAGGTATCGCCATAATCGTACTGACCCGAAGAATAAAACTGCTTTATCAATTTTACCACACGCGGAACGGTATAAACGCCTCCCCCAAAAGAAATTCATGAATTGCTGATTTTTGTTCATTCTAACCACCCAAAAATCGAAATAAAAAGCGATCAAAAAATGTCATGTGCTCAAAAATGGTACAAATAAAAATGTCAACTCGTCCCGCAAAAAATAAGACCTCACATGACTCTGTGGGCCAAAATATGCAAAAATTATAGCTCTCAAAATGTGGTGATGCAAAAAACTATTTTTTGCAATAAAAAGCGTCTTTTAGCGTGACAGCTGCCAATCACAAAAACCCGCTATAAATAGTAAATCAAACCCCCTTTATCACCCCCTTAGTTAGGGAAAAATAATAAAATTAAAAAAATGTATTTATTTCCATTTTCCCGTTAGGGTTAGGGTTGCAGCTAAAGTTAGGGTTAGGGTTGGCGCTAACGTTAGTATTAGGGTTAGGGTTGGCGCTAACGTTAGGATTAGGGTTGGGATTAGGGTTATGGGTGTGTTAGGGTTAGGTTTGTGGTTAGGGTTGGGACTAGGGTTATTGGTGTTTGGGGTTAGGGTTGGAGTTAGAATTGGGGGGTTTCTGCTGTTTAGGCACATCAGGAGCTTTCGAAATGTGACATGGCGTCTGATCTCAATTCCAGCCAATTCTGCGTTGAAAAAGTCAAATGGTGCTCCTTCACTTCTGAGCTCTGCCATGCGCCCAAACAGTAGTTTACCCCACATATGGGGTATCAGCATACTCTGGACCCCAAGAGTTATTGTGCAATTTGGCCTATTTCTCCTGTTACCCTTGGGAAAATAAAAAACTGGGGGCGACAAAATCATTTTTGTAAAAAAAAAAATGATTTTTTTGTTTTTTACGGCTGTATGTTATAAAACTTCTGTGAAGTACTTGGGGCTTCATAGCGCTCACTACACTTCTAGATAAGTTCCTTGTGGGGTCTATTTTCCAAAATGGGGTCACTTGTGGGGGGTTTCCACTGTTTAGGCGCATCAGGGGCTCTCCAAATGCGACATGACGCCCCCAGACCATTCCATCAAAGTCTGCAATCCAAAACGTCACTACTTCCCTTCCGAGCCCCGACGTGTGCCCATACAGTAGTTTACTCCCACATATTGGGTATCAGCGTACTCAGGACAAATTGGACAACAACTTTTGGGGTCCAATTTCTCCTGTTACCCTTGTGAAAATAAAATATTGGGGGCGAAAAAAAATCATTTTTGTAAAAAAAAAAGGATTTTTTATTTTTACGGCTGTACGTTATAAACGTCTGTGAAGCACTTCGGGGTTCAAAGTGCTCACCACACATCTAGATAAGTTCCTTGTGGGGTCTATTTTCCAAAATGGGGTCACTTGTGGGGGGTTTCCACTGTTTAGGCGCATCAGGGGTTCTCCAAATGCGACATGACGCCCCCAGACCATTCCATCAAAGTCTGCAATCCAAAACGTCACTACTTCCCTTCCGAGCCCCGACGTGTGCCTATACAGTAGTTTACTCCCACATATTGGGTATCAGCGTACTCAGGACAAATTGGACAACAACTTTTGGGGTCCAATTTCTCCTGTTACCCTTGTGAAAATAAAATATTGGGGGCGAAAAAAATCATTTTTGTAAAAAAAAAAAAGGATTTTTTATTTTTACGGCTGTACGTTATAAACTTCTGTGAAGCACTTCGGGGTTCAAAGTGCTCACCACACATCTAGATAAGTTCCTTGTGGGGTCTATTTTCCAAAATGGGGTCACTTGTGGGGGTTTCCACTGTTTAGGCGCATCAGGGGCTCTCCAAATGCGACATGACTCCCCCAGACCATTCCATCAAAGTCTGCAATCCAAAACGTCACTACTTCCCTTCCGAGCCCCGACGTGCGCCCATACAGTAGTTTACTCCCACATATTGGGTATCAGCATACTCAGGACAAATTGGACAACAACTTTTGGGGTCCAATTTCTCCTGCTACCCTTGTGAAAATAAAATATTGGGGCTAAAAAATAATTTTTGTAAAAAAAAAAAAAAATTTTTTTATTTTACGGCTGTACGTTATAAACTTCTGTGAAGCACTTTGGGGTTCAAAGTGCTCACCACACATCTAGATAAGTTCCTTGAGGGGTCTAGTTTCCAAAATGGTGTTATTTGTGGGGGGTTTCCACTGTTTAGGCAGATCAGGAGCTCTCCAAACACGACATGGCATCCAGCCAATTCTGCGTTGAAAAAGTCAAACGGCGCTCCTTCCCTTCCAAACTCTGCCATGCACCCAAACAGTAGTTTACCCCCACATATGGGGTATCAGCGCACTCAGGACAAATTACACAATAACTTTTGGAGTCTTGTTTCCCTTGGGAAAATAAAAATTGGGGTGAAAAGATCAGTTTTGTGGAAAAAATATAATTTATTAATTTTACGGCTCTACGTTATAAACTTGTGTGAAGCACTTGGGGGTTCAAATTGCTCACCAAAGATCTAGATAAGTTCCTTAGGGGGTCTAGTTTCCCAAATGGGGTCACTTGTGGGGGTTTCCACTGTTTAGGCACATCAGGGGCTCTCCAAATGCAACATGGCGTCCAATCTCAATTCCAGCCAATTTTGGTTGGAAAAAGTCAAATAGTGCTCCTTCCATTCCGAGCTCTGCCATGCGCCCAAACAGTGGTTCCCCCCCACATATGGGGTATCAGCGTACTCAGGACAAATTGGACAACAAATTTTGTGGTCCAATTTCTCCTGTTACCTATGGGAAAATAAAAAATTAGTGACTAAGAGATAATTTTTGTGGGAAAAAAATAGGATTTTTTATTTTCATGCCCGGGCATTATAAACTTGTGTGAAGCACTTGGGGGTTCAAAGTGCTCACCAAAGATCTAGATAAGTTCCTTAGGGGGTCTAGCTTCCAAAATGGGGTCACTTGTGGGGGGTTTCCACTGTTTAGGCTCATCTGGGGCACTACAAACGGAACATGACCCCCATCAATGTTTGCATTCCAAAACGTTACTGCTTCTTTTCCAAGCCCTGCCGTGCGCCCAAACAGTTTCCCCCCCCACATATGGGGTATCAGCGTACTCAGGACAAATTGGACAACAAGTTTTGGGGTCCAATTTCCTTGGGAAAAATCAAAAATTTGGGACTAAAAAATCATTTTTGTGGAAAATTTTTTTTTTTTTTCACACCCAGGCATTATAAACTTTTGTGAAACACTTTGGGGTTCAAAGTGCTCATAACAGATCTAGATAAGTTCCTTAGGGGGTCTAGTTTCCAAAATGGTGTCACTTGTGGGGGGTTTCCACTGTTTAGGCGTATCAGGGCTCTCCAAACACGACATGGCGTCCAATCTCAATTCCAGCCAATTTTAGTTTGAAAAAGTCAAACGGCGCTCCTTCCCTTACGAGCTCTGCCGTGTGCCCAAACAGTGGTTTTCCCCCACATATGGGGTATTGGCGTACTCAGGAGAAATTGCACAACAACTTTATCTGTCCATTTTCTCCTTTTACCCTTGTGAAAATAAAAAAAAGTTTGTAAAAGATCATTTTTGTGGCTAAAAAGTTAAATATTAATTTTTTCCATCCACGTTGCTTCAGCTCCTGTGAAGCACCTGAAGGGTTAATAAACTTCTTGAATGTAGTTTTGAGTACCTTGAGGGGTGCAGTTTTTATAATGGTGTCACTTTTGGGTATTTTCTGCCATATAGACCCGTCAAAGTGACTTCAAATGTGAGGTGGTCCCTAAAAAAATGGCTTTGTAAATTTTGTTGTAAAAATGAGAAATCACTGGTCAACTTTTAACCCTTCTAATTTCCTAAGAAAGAAAAATTTTGGTTCCAAAATTGTGCTGATGTAAAGTAGACATGTGGTAAATGTTATTTCTTAACTATTTTGTGTGACATATTTCTCTGTTTTAAGGGAAAAAAAATTCAAAGTTTGAAAATTGCAAAATTTTTAAAATTTTCGCCATATTTGCGTTTTTTTCAAAAATAAACGCAAGTTATATCAAAGAAATTTTACCACTAACATGAAGTACAATATGTCACGAGAAAACATTCTCAGAATCGCGAAGATCCGTTGAAGCGTTCCAGAGTTATAACCTCATAAAGAGACAGTGGTCAGAATTGTAAAAATTGGCCCGGTCATTAACGTGCAAACCACCCTTGGGGGTGAAGGGGTTAATAGGACCATCTGTCACGCTGTTACTGCATACATGAGGTCCGGGGTCTATGCTGACCCTAAGCTGGGGTCCTGACTAATCCCTCTACCTGGAGGTACTGTTGATGGTACAGAGGTCCAGGCCGCCAGTGTAATCCCTACCTCCTGAGGATCCCTGAACCTCAGTGATCTAGTCCTGAGAAGGACCCTGATCACAACACCGGGGACTGGAAGGTATATGCCTAGACACAGTAATAGACGAACAAGACAGTACAAGGGGTAAACTAAAATCCACCTTGCATACCAAACTCTCACCACAAAAAACAGAGGGAACACCAACGGGTACGGAGATAAATGATAAAGCGAGGAGGGGAGAAAAGACCACACCAGGTACTCTTCAATTCAGACTTCACAACACCACGATCCGCTCTGCTGGTCTGCATGAATGCTTTCACCGACATTTCCCTAGCAGACTAGCAGGTATTTGAAGGAATCCAATTACAGCAACATTAATTGCAGCTGGGTGAGGCTGGCTTTGTCTAGCACAGAGAGAGGGAGAATTAACTCCCTCACTGCCGAATAAACACCCAGCACCAGAAACTCAGCTGTGAGAAGTCAGGGTGTGCAATCGCGACGATCTTCGTAGCGACACACCCGTGACACCATCCCAGTTTGGGTTCATCTTGACGCAGGTGTGATAGCTTTCATGCTTTTTTTCACCAAAAACTGTGTTTTCTAAGTACTGTGGTAGATCGGCTCACTTGGCTGCCCATAGAAGTAGACACAGGAACATTGTCTCTTTAAATATTCCTTTGGTGTATTAAAAGTATACTGTATAAAGCAGTGCAACATTAGCAAAAACAAACCCGGCCTTCCTGGCCTAACAGGAAAACAAAAACATAACGTATGGCATAGTCCTTGTTACTACGGAACAAACAACAAAAGGTTCAATTTTCCATAACATGAAATCACAGCTCCAGAGCTTGTACCTCCAGGCCCACCCCACACTGAATCCTCTAGAAGGCTGGGTATTTATCCTCTGGACTCCTTCCACTCTACATCTGTTCAATCAACCTAACACTAAATTTGGTGTGCTGAAGCTTTCCCTGTGTTGCTATCACTGAAGCTAACACCCTTAGTGAAACATACCTCCCCTCCAGCACTTTGCCAGTGACTTTTTCACAGTATCCAATGTTATTTATATGCTCCGTTGCTTTTACTTATTTACCCACAGCAGGGTATACGTTCATTTTGTTCTGTCTTACGTTTTGTCTTTCTAATGACCAGTGTGAACATGCTCCTAGTTTGCATGCATACCATTCAAAATACTATCAAGATATAACCGCTGATGGAATCCTCCCGTGGCTGTTATTCCGTTAAATTATGCTGTCAAACACAGACAGCGGCATTTAACATGCTTTTCCAGCAATCGCGCCGTAATCCGCCCATAGATGACCCCGTCACGTGATTGCGGGTCACCGATAGGTTGGCATGATAACCAGAGGTCTCCTGGAGACCAGTATGGTTGTCACTGCCGGATTGCTATGAGCGCCACCCGGGGGTCGGCGCGCATGGCAAGTGAGGTATTCTGCTACATGCAGGAGATCTGATCATCGCCTGCATGTCCAGAGCTGATCGCGTTATGGCAGCTTCTAGTCCATGGAGACTATTGAAGCATGCCAAAAGTGAACAAAATGTTTTTAAAAATATAAAAAAATACAAAAATAAGTTAATTTAACCCCCCTTTCAACCCACTCAAAATAAAGCAATAAAAAAAATCAAACATACACAGATTTGATATCGCTGCTTCAGAATTGCCCGATTTATCAATAAAAAAAGGATTAACCTGATCGCTAAACGGCGTAGTGAGAAAAAAAGTTAAAACGCCAGAATTACGTTTTTTTGGTCACTGCGATATTGCATTAAAATGCAATAACGAGTGATCAAAAGATTTTATCTGCACCAAAATGGTATCATTAAAAACGTCAGCTCGGCATGCAAAAAAATAAGCCCTTACCCAACCCGAGATCACGAAAAATGGAGACGCTACGGATATTGAAAAATGGCTCAATTTTTTTTAACAAACTGTGGATAAAAAGGAACCTAGACTTGTTTGGTATCTATGAACTTGTAATGACCTGGAGTATAATAACGGCAGGTCAGTTTTAGCATTTAGTGAACCTAGTAAAAAAGCAAAACAAAAAACAACTGACAATTGCACTTTTTTTGCAATTTTACCGCACTTTTAATTTTTTTCCTGTTTTCCAGGACACAATATGTTAAAACCAATGCTATTGTTCAAAAGTACAACTTGTCCCGCAAAAAAGAAGCCCTCACTTATAGCTCTGGGAAGAAGGGTAGCATAAAACAAAAACGCAAAACCAAAAATACCTCCGGTCATGAAGGGGTTAAAATAGAACTCTTTGGCCAAAATGACCAAATGTATGTATGGAGAAAAAAAAAGACACAGAATTTCAGGAAAAGAACTTGTCGCCAACCATTAAGCATGGGGGTGGATCAATCATGCTTTGGTGTTGTGTTGCAGCCAATGGCACAGGGAACCTTTCACGGGTAAAGGGAGGAATGGATTCAATGAAATTTCAACAAATTCTTGATGCAAGCATAAAACCATTTGTAAAAAAAGCTGAAGTTGAAAATAGGAAGGATTCTACAACTGGCTAATGATCCTAAACACACATCAAAATCCACAATAGACTACCTCAAAAGGCGCAAGCTGTAGGTTTTACAATGGCCCTCACAGTCTACTGATCTGAACATCATTGAAAATCTGTGGCTAGACTTCAAAAGAGCAGTGCATGCAAGACGTCCCAGGAATCTCACAAAACTGGAAGAATTTTCCCAGGAACAATGAATGAAAATCTCTCACACAAGAATTGAAAGACTTGGCTCGCTAAAAAAAGCATTTACAAGCTGTGATTCTTGCACAAGGGGGTGCTGCTAGATACTAACCATGCAGCATGCCCAAACTTTTGTATCAGCTAATTTTCCTTTTTGTAATTTTTAAAATGTAAAAAATGCTTTTGGGGTGCCCAAACTTTGACATGCCACTGTAAAAGTTGATCAGCAATTTCTCATTTTTCCAACAAAATTTACATAGCCTTTTTTTTTAGGGATCACATCACAGTTGAAGTGACTTTGGGGGGAAAATACTCAAAAGTGACACCATTCTAAAAACTGCACCCCTCAAAGTCCTCAAAACCACATTCAAGATGTTTATTAACTCATGTGGTGCTTCACAGAAATCAATGCAATGTGGTAGGAAAAATGACTTTTATTTTCATAAAATTTTTACTTTAGCCCCAAATTTTGTATTTTCACAATGGTAACAGGAGAAAATGGAAATTACAGTTTGTTATGCAATTTCTCCTGAGTACGCTGATACCTCATATGTGTTTAGGGGCAGGGCAGGGCTCGGATGGGAAGCAGCACCGTTTGACTTTTTGAACGCAAAAATGGCAGGATTTGAGAGCAGTCGCCATGTCACGTTTGGAGAGCCTCTGATGTGCTTAAACAGTGGAAACTCCCCACAAGTGACTACATTTTGGAAACTAGACCCTTCAAGGAATGTACCTGTAATGCTGCTGCAGTGCAGTATAGCGCAACCTCCACCAAGGGTGCTGGTTAGAGAAGAGAGGTTGCACAAACACCGTTTAGCAATACTGAGCAGCAGCATAGGTCTAACAGGTAACGAAAGAGTGGTCAAACAAGCCGAGTCATACACTGTCAGAAGTAGAAGTCCCTAAGGTCACAGTAAAGCACAAAGTCAGAGACAAGTCAGTAGTCAGAGCCTAACGGGAATGTGGTATCCAAAACGTGAGATGTAAGACGTAGTTGGGGTACAAGCCAGAGAGTCAAAACCAGTCGGGGAACACGGTATCAGGAGCGGAAAACAGGAGACGGGGTACGGAGATCAGGCCGAGTCATACACAGTACGGAAAGTCAGAGGCAGAAGGATCACAAGGGTATATGAGTCAGATGCTCTAGCCTGGAAGCATGAACTGTAGCTGATGCTGGCCCACAGGCTGCAGAGGACTGAAATAGCCCAGCCAGCTCCAAGATGAGGCAGAGGGGATTAACTCCCACATGACCAGTCCAGAGAGAAGATAGCAGCAACCAAACCCCGAACTGGATCATGACAGGACCTAAATGTGTGGGGAGCACCTTGAACCCCCAGGTGCTTCACAGAAGTTTATAAAGTAGAGCCGTGAAAACTAAAAAATCAAATTTTCCCACAAAAATGTTCTTTTAGCCCCAACTTTTATTATTTTTATGAGGGTAACAGGAGAAAATGAAACTTCAAATTTGTTGTGTAATTTCTCCTGAGTACGAAGATACCCCATATGTGGTCGAAAATATTTAACGCACAGTGCAAAGCTCAGAAGGGAAGGAGCTACATATTGGAGTTCAGTTTTGCTGGAATGGTCTGAGGGTGCCATGTCACACTGGCAGAGCCCGTGAGGTGCTACACCTCTCAAATAATTAATCTAGTGGTGCAGTGATCATATTGGCACTTCAGGTGTGTCACAGAATTTTATACCATTGGGCAATGAAGAAAAAATAATTACATTTTTACCAATCCAAATTTTGTTTAATCCCCCGATCTTACATTTTCACACGGGAACATGGGTAAAAATAGCACCAAAATTTGTCCCACATTTTCTGCTGAACATGGAGATTCCTTATATGTGGCTGTACAATACTGTTTAGCCATATGGCAAGATTCAGGAGGGATAGGGTGCTGTTTGCCTCCTGGGGCTCAGATTTTCCTAGAATAGTTTGCAGACTTCATATACAGAGCCCTTAAGAGCTAGAAAAGCAGAATTCCCCCTCATGTGACCCTATTCATGAAATTATACTCCTTTCAGTATTTATATACAGGTGTAGTGACGATTTTGACTCTATGGCCGGCGTCACACTGGCGACAGAATCGGACGACTGCAATGCGATGAAAAATCGTATTGCAGTCTGCCCTATGTTAATCTATGGAGTAGCTCCCACCATCAGATTTTTTGTGGTCCGTTTTAAACGTCCGTGTGCAATCGCAGCATGCTGCGATTGTCACCGATTGTGGGTCGACTATCGCCAATGCAAGTCTATGGGAGCGATGAAAAATCTGATTACAAACGGACCGCATGTGTGACTTGCGATTAAATCGCATCGGTGTCCTTTAGAAAAGCCGGCAATTCATCCCCGGCTATACTGTAAAATCACACTGACAGCTTTAATAAAGAATAGAAAGAATAGATATACACACATAGAATACATATATATATATATATATATATTATATATATATATATATATGTAATTGTGACATGTATATATATATATATTTATATTTCCTAGACTTCTACATACTGTAATAGCCGCAAATTCAATTGCCGGCTTCTGTGAAATCACAGAAGCCGACATGAAATGATACATTGTTTCCACACAGTTAACCATGTAATTTCCTGTATTTTGATATTTGTTTAGAACTTACAATTACATAAGTGTATTTGTGCTAAATTTCAGACATGTAGGGGTTAATTAAAGGTGTAAATTCGTTGACAAAAAAATGCGTGGGCTCCCGCTGTATTTTCTCCACCAGACAGACAAAGCAAGCGAGTGGGGGGAGATAATAATAGCCTAGGGAGGGTACTTTTTTTTGTGCCCCCCCTGGCTACTAACATCTGCCCCCAGACACCCCAGAAAGGGCAAATCTATAATTAGATTCGCCCTTTCTGGCACTTTGCCCGTCTATTCCCATTGCCCTGTAGCGGTGGCGAATGGGTTAATAATCTCACCTTAATGTCACCTTAGTATTGAAAGGTGACCTTAAGGCAGGTTAATAATTGAGAGCTGTCAATTAGACAACTATCAATTATTAATCCTATTGAAGTAAATAAAAAAAACACACACACACTTTAAGAATAAATAATTTTAATGAAATAAAACACATATTTTTGACCATCTTTTATTTCACTCTTAATCCGTTCGAAGCCCTTGTTCTTTTAAAATAAATATAAAATAATAAAACAACATTATTCTTACCTATCTGGCAATCTGTCACGTCCCACGCTGTAATCCTTCACAAAGGGTTAACTAGCAATCAGATAAGCAGCGCAAGTAATCTGCGTGCTCATCTGATAGCTCCTGAATGAATGAGCTTATCTCCTGCCCACAGGAGAGGATGTGATTCATGAATGAAGCTTAATTGATTGTATCCACTTTCACCTTAGGTCAGGTCACTCAAGTGAAAGTTGTAATAAATCAATTAAGCTTCATTCATGAATCTATTTCTCTCCTTTCGCTGGTAGAGTAACTTATTCATTCAGGGGAATACAGGTCTGAGACAGCATTATTAGCTCTCTGCGACCTGTAACCTGTTAACCCTTTCTGATGGATTACACCGTGGGACCTGACTGTACATCGGATTGGTAAGAATAATTTTGCTTTTTTATTTTATTTTTATTACAGGAAATGGTTTTAGCAGGAAAATAAAATATTGTCAAAAACTGTGATTATTTCATTAAACTTCTTTTTTATTAAACTGTGTGTGTTTGATTTTTCTATCATACAATAGGATTAATAATTGATAGTTGTCTAATTGACAGCTCTCAATTATTAACCTGCCTTAAGGTCACCTTTCATACTAAGGTGACATTAAGGTGAGATTATTAACCCATTCGCCACCGCTACAGGGCAATGGGAATAGACGGGCAAAGTGCCAGAAAGGGCGAATCTAATTATAGATTTGCCCTTTCTGGGTGTTCTGGGGGCAGATGTTAGTAGCCAGTGGGGGCACAAAAAATGTACCCTCCCTAGGCTGTTATTATCTGCCCCCACTCGCTTGCTTTGTCTGTCTGGTGGAGAAAATACAGCGGGAGCCCACGCATTTTTTTTTTCAACGAAATTACACCTTTAATTAACCCCTACATCTCTGAAATTTTGCACAAATACACTCATGTAATTGTAAGTTCTAAACAAATATCAAAATACAGGAAATGACATGGTTAACTGTGTGGAAACAATGTATCATTTCATGTCGGCTTCTGTGATTTCACAAAAGCCGGCAATTGAATTAGCGGCTATAACAGTATGTAGAAGTCTAGGAACTATAAATATATGTATATATACATGTCACAATGACATGTATATATATATATATCTATATATATATATGTGTTCTATGTGTATATATCTATTCTTTTTTTTGTGATTGAAATACTATTCTTTTGGATCCATTATATGTCAGTTTTGCAAGCCTGCGAGAAAATCTCGCAAGTCGGATGAAAATCGGATGTTACAAGCTACACACACATGCGACTAAATCGCATCTTTGATGGAAAATCGGATGCCAGAAGGATGTGTGATGTTTGCATTTTGATCCGACAATCGACCGTCTAAAACGGACCGATTTTTTGTCGTTGTGTGTGACGCCGGCCTATTGGTGTTTTCCAGAAACAAGCAGCAGTGGATGTTGCTGAGTAAAAATTGCAAACTGACATTATACCCAGCTCATGCTTTTGGAGACACGCACCTGTAAATTAGGCAGTCTATTATCGCTACAGAAATGGCAAGCATGTGGATGCTAAATGTGGGTTAGGCACACTGTGGGGCTCAGAAGGGAGTGGGCATTGGATTTGGGAGAGCAGAATTTGCTGAAATTCTTTTGGGGGCAAGGAGCTATTTGGATTGATTTGAAAGTTTTGTTGGGAACATTTTATATAACATTTGGATCACATTCATCCTGCGCTCTATGCTGAGTTCTTACTTTGGGGTTTCCATCGAAATCTCTGAATGATGTGATTCAGATGAAACACCCGAGAGATCCATTCACTGTGATGAGGCAGCAGAGTTACTCTGGACTCCGTCTGGCCTTTTTACAGCAATGTCCTTTTCAGAAGTGCACAAAACTGTGGCGGACTGCGCTTGTATGCACGCCGAAAAAGATGGATACAGCCAGATCATAGGTCAGACATTGTCCACAGTGTCCCCATCTACCTCATTATAGGGAATCTTTTGCCAGGGGTTCTGTTTGAATCACATATTTCAGAGATTCACAAGGAAACCCCAGTGTAAGCACTCAGTGTAGTTCGCAGGATAAATATGAGTTGAACCTTAATGCGATCTTTGGGAGGCAGAATAAAAAAATCAACAGCAGGTGAAGAATTGGTTTTGTTTATTTTTTAAGATGTTCCTCATGTGGTTTAAGTGATAAGGCAACTTAATTTTTCGTGTTGGTGTGATACCAGATTTATATCTTTTTTATGTTTGGCTGCTGTCACACACTAAAATATTTTTTTGTGTTATCATCATATTTTGAGAGCTATAATTTTCTTATATTTCTGCTGACAGTCATTTGACGGCTTCTACTTTTGTGGGACAAGTTGATGTTATCATTGGTATCGTTTTCAGATACATGACATTTTTTAATCGCTTTCTATTTTTTTTATGCCATTGCGCATGTGGTGAAACTGATAAGGAATCTTTATTCTTTGGGTCAGTACGATTACACCGATACCGCATTTATACATTTTTTTTTTACAAAATACAAACTATTTTATAGGAAAAAATAATTATTTTTGCATCGCTTTATTCTCAGAGCTATAACTTTTAATATTTTTCCACTAATAGACCTGTATGGTGTCTTGTTTTTTTTATGGGACAAGATGACGTTTTTAGACATGCCGTTTTTATTTACAATTTGTCTGACCACATTTTATTCCACTTTTTGTTCAGCGGTATGATGAAAAGGCATAGTTTTCACCCTATTTTTTTACATTATTCACTGAAGAGGCTAACTAGTGTGATCATTTTAAGTTTGCTATGAGGCGGATCATTCCGGATATGGCGATACCAAATAGGTGTACTTTTTTTGTTTACTTACTTTGTTTTGAATAATAATACAAATTTTGGGTACTATATATATATATTTTATTATTATTATGTGTTTTTTTTATTTTTTCAAATTTATTTTTTCTTTATTTTTACTTTTTTGCTTAGTCCCTCTACGTCTATGGAAATTGCACTTTTATCCCTCTGATCGCTTCTATAAAGCATTGCAATGTTTTACAACTGTCAGGTCTGCACTGACACGTGAGCTTGTTAGACCATGCGCTGAACATAGTCTAATAAGCTTGCTAGCTTGGTGACCCGGGTTAACATGGCAGCGATCAGGACCTCACAGGGGCGCCGATCAGAGGGGAGAGTCTTCCTCCCTTTCCCTGTCTTCTAAATGTTGCGATCGATATCAATCGCAGCATTTAGGGAATTAAACTGCCGAGAGCAGTGTGGGCACCGCTCCTGGTAGTGAGAGCTGGGTGTCAGCTTCCATGTTAGCTGAACGTCTGGCGGTGATCGCACAAAATCGCCATGACATACCCCGTACGTCCAAGGTCGGAAAGGGGATAAAACTGTGAATTTGTGTTTTTTTTTTAAATTTAACCCCTTTCTGACATCTGATGTACTATCCCGTCCATGTGCCCTGGAAGTTAATTCCCAAGGATGGGATAGTACGTCATAGGCGATCAGCTGTGCTTACGGGGGGAGCGCAGCTGATCGCGGCCGGGTGTCAGCTGATTATCACAGCTGGCACCCGGCACTATGCGCCAGGAGCGGTCACGGACCGCTCCCTGCACAATAACCCCAGCACACTGCGATCAAACATGATCGCAGTGTTCCGCCGGTATACGAAAGCATCGCACAGGGAGGGGGCTTCCTGCATGCTTCCCTGAGACCAGGCGATGTGATTGGGCTGTTCCGAGGGCCTCCTCCCTGCAGGACCCCCCGGATCCAAGATGACCGCGGGGTCCTTCCGGGTCCTGCAGAGAGGTGGCTTCTCAGTGCCTGCTGAGAAAGCCTCTTGCAGTGCCTGTCAGATCGCTGGTCTGACAGAGTGCTGTGCAAACTGTCAGAGCAGCGATCCGACACTTTATAGTGATGTCCCACCCTGGGACAAAGTAAAAATGTGAAAAAAAAATAAACGTTTAAAATTAATTTAAAAAAATTCCTAAATAAATAAAAAAAAAATATTCCCAATAAATCCATTTCTTTATGTAAATAAAAAAAAAATAAAAGTACACATATTTAGTATCGCCGCAAAAAAACAAGGCAAAAAAAACAATGCTTTATCATCATACCGCCGAACAAAAAGTGGAATATAAAGTGGAATCAAAAAGACGGATATAAATAACCGCTGAAAAGGTCATCTTGTCCTGCAAAAAACGAGCCACGATACAGCGCCATCATTGATAAAATAAAAAAGTTATAGCTCGCAGAATAAAGTGATTCAAAAATAATTATTTTTTATGCAAAATTGTTTTTATTGTATAAAAAAATGATATAAATGAGGTATCGCTGTAATCGTACTAACCCGAAAAATAAAACTGCTTTATCAATTTTACCACACGCAGAACGGTATAAACGCCCCCCCAAAAGAAATTCATGAATTACTGTTTTTTGTTCATTCTGCCTCCCAAAAATCATAATAAAAAGCAATCAAAAAATGTCATGTGCCCAAAATGGTACTGTACCATTAAAAATGTAAACTTGTCCCGCAAAAAATAAGACCTCATATGATTCTGTGAGCCAAAATATGGAAAAAATTATAGCTCTCAAAATATTTTATGGGGTATCAGCGTACTCAGGACAAATTGCAAAATAACTCTTGGGGTCCAATTTCTTCTGTTTCTCTTGGGAAAATAAAAATTTTGGGGCGAAAATATCATTTTTTGTGTAAAAAACATGATTTTTCTTTTTTATGGACCTACGTTATAAATTTCTGTGAAGCACTTGGGGGTTCAAAGTTCTCACCACACATCTAGATAAGTTCCTTGGGGGGTCTAGATTCCAAAATGGGATCAATTGTGGGGGTTTCCACTGCTTAGGCATATCAGGGGCTCTCCAAACGCAACATGACTCCCGCAGGCTCTTCCTTCAAAGTCTGCAATCCTAAACATCACTACTTCCCTTCCGATCCCCGACGTGTGCCCATACAGTAGTTTTCTCCCACATTTGAGGTATTGGTGTACTCAGGACAAATTGAACCACAACTTTTGTGGTCCAATTTCTCCTGTTACCCTTGGGAAAATAAAAAACTGGGGACTAAAAATCCTGTTTGTGGAAAAAATATGATTTTTTTATTTTCACAACCTGGCGTTATAAACTTGTGTGAAGCACTTGCGGGTTCAAAGTGCTCACCACACATCTAGATAAGTTCCTTAGGGGTCTAGTTTCCAAAATGGGGTCACTTGTAGGGGGTTTCCACTGTTTAGGCACATCAGGGGCTCTGCAAACTGAACATGACACTCATCAAAGTCTGCATTCCAAAACGTCATTACTTCCTTTCTGAGCCCTGCCGTGCGCCCAAATAGTTTCCCCCCCACACATGTTTTATAAGTGTACTCAGGACAAATTGGACAACAACTTTTGGGGTCCAATTTCCTTGGTAAAAATCACAAATTGGGGACAAAAAAATAATTTTTGTGGATTTTTTTGTTTTTTTTCACACCCAGGTATTATAAACTTTAGTGAAATACTTGGGGGTTCAAAGTGCTCACAACAGATTTAGATAAGTTTCTAAGGGGGTCTAGTTTCCAAAATGGTGTCGCTTGTGGGGGAGTTTCCACTGTTTAGGCACATCAGGGGCTCTCCAAACGCGACATGGCGTCCAGCCAATTCTGCATTGAAAAAGTCAAACTGTGCTCCTTCCCTTCCGAACACTGCCATGCACCCAAACAGTGGTTCATCCCCACATATGGGTTATCAACAAACTCAGGACAAATTGCACAATAACTTTTGGGGTCTTGTTACCCTTGGGAAATTAAAAATTGGGGTGAAAAGATCATTTTTGTGGAAAATATATAATTTTTTAATTTTACAGCTCTACTTTATAAACTTGTGTGAACCACTTGGGGGTTCAAAGTGCTCCACACAGATCTAGATATGTTCCTTAGGGGGTCTAGTTTCTAAAATGGGTTCACTTGTGGGGGTTTCCACAATTTAGGCACATCAGGGGGCACAGGGGCTATCCAAACGCGACATCGCGTCCAATCTCGATTCCAGCCAATTTTGGTTTGAAAAAGTCAAATGGCGCTCCTTCCCTTCCGAGCTCTGCCGTGTGCCCAGACAGTGGTTTTCCCCCACATATGGGGTATCAGCGTACTCAGGACAAATTGGACAACAACTTTTGTGGTCCAATTTCTCCTGTTACGCTTGAGAAAATAAAAAATTGGTGACTAAAAGATCATTTTTGTGGGAAAAAAATAGGATTTTTTATTTTCATGCCCGGGCATTATAAACTTGTGTGAAGCACTTGCGGGTTCAAAGGGCTCACCACAGATCTAGATAAGTTCCATAGGGGGTCTAGTTTCCAAAATGGGGTAACTTGTGAGGGGTTTTCACTGTTTAGGCACATCAGGGGCTCTGCAAACTGAACATGACCCCCATTAACGTCTGCATTTCAAAACGTCATTACTTCCTTTCCGAGCCCTGCTGTGCGCCCAAACAGTTTTTCACCCCCACATATGGGGTATCAGCGTACTCAGGACAAATTGGACAACAACTTTTGGGGTCCAATTTCCTTGGGGAAAATCAAAATTGGGGACTAAAAAATAATTTTTGTGGAATTTTTTTTTTTCACACCCAGGCTTTATAATCTTTAGTGAAACACTTGGGGTTCAAAGTGCTCACAACAGATCTAGATAAGTTCCTTAGGGGGTCTAGTTTCCAAAATTGTGTCACTTGTCAGGGGTTTCCACTGTTTAGGCACATCAGGGGCTCTCCAAACGTGACATGGCGTCCAATCTCAATTCCAGACAATTTTGGTTTGAAAGGTCAAACTGCGCTCCTTCCCTTCAAAGCTCAGCCGTGTGCCCAGAGAGTGGTTTTCCCCCGCATAAGGGGTATTGGCGTACTCAGGAGAAATTTCACAACAACTTTATCTGTCCATTTTCTCCTTTTACCCTTGTGAAAATAAAAAAATTGTTTGTAAAAGATCATTTTTGTGACTAAAAAGTTAAATGTTCATTTTTTCCCTCCACGTTTGCTTCAGCTCCTGTGAAGCACCTGAAGGTTAATAAACTTCTTGAATGTGGTTTTGAGTACCTTGAGGGGTGCAGTTTTTAGAATGGTATCACTTTGGGTATTTTCTGCCATATAGACCCTCAAAGTGAATTCAAATGTGAGGTGGTCCCTAAAAAAATGTTTTTATACATTTTGTTGTAAAAATGAGAAATCGCTGGTCAACTTTTAACTGGGTGCAGAGAAGAGCGACCAAGGTTAGTAGAGAACTGGGGGTCTACAATACCAAGACAGTTATTACACTTGGGGTTAGTTAGTTTGGAAAAACGAAGGCTTAAGGGTGATCTTATTACAATGTATAAATAAATGAGGGGGCAGTACAAAGACCTTTCTAATGATCTTTTTACTCTTAGATCTGTGACGGGGACAAGGGGCATCCTCTACGTCTGGAGGAAAGAAGGTTTAGTCATAATCACAGATGCAGATTCTTTACTGTAAGAGCAGTGAGACTATGGAACTCTCTGCCGTCTAATGTTGTAATGAGTGATTCCTTACTAAAATTTAAGAAGGGTTTGGATGCCTTTCTTGAAAAGTTAATATTACAGGCTATATTCACTAGTTTCCTAGATATTGCGTTGATCCAGGGAGCTAGTCTGATTGCCGTATGTGGAGTCGGGAAGGAATGTTTTTCCCCAATGTGAAGCTTACTGTTTGCCACATGGGTTTTTTTGCCTTCCTCTGGATCAACATGTTAGGGCAGGTTAGGATAGGATATGGGTTGAACTAGATAACTTAAAGTCTTCCTTCATCCTTAATAACTATGTTACTATGTTACTATGTTTATAACACCCTAACAAAAAAAAAAATTTGTTTCCCAAATTGTGCTGATGTAAAGTATACATGTGGGAAATGTTATTTAGTAACAATTTTGTGCGACACATTTCTCTGTTTTAAGGGAATAAAAATTCAAAGTTTGAAAATTGCAAAATTTTCACCATATTTCCATCTTTTTTATTAATAAACGCAAGTTATATCGGAGAAATCTTACCACTATCATGAAGTACAATGTCACGAGAAAACAATCTCAGAATCGTGAAGATCCATTGAAGCGTTCCAGAGTTATAACCTCATGAAGGGACAGTGATCAGAATTGTAAAAATTGGCCCGGTCATTAACGTGCAAACCACCCTTGGGGGTTAAGGGGTTAATATTTATCACTTTGCCTTCAAAGTGCCAAATCAAAGCCAACCTGGCCTTGTCCTGGTCCAAAAACTGCTGTGGATTGCATACCCACTCAAATGTAGGCGTCCTGTGCAGTTTCTTGTATTCTCGGGCAGGACCTGAACACTCCTATTGTAGACACTGAGATGTGGGAAGTATGCTTGACGAGAAGCGGAAAACTTACATTAACCATTGAGATCACTAGAAATGTGGAGAATTAGTGTAATTTTGTGATAAGAGTAGACTGGACGGTCACATCCTTTGATAGTTTGTTATGGGTTACTGCTGAACCTGGAGCGCAGAAATATCACCCCAGTTCCCAGAATATTCTCATTGCTATGTACAGTACATGTCATGATAATTGTCTGCCGTGTGACGCCATACTGCGCTATTCTGTGCTGCGTATCACCAGCAGAGTCCTGCGGCTATAGTATTCCACCCGTGTAGTCAGGGCGATACTGCACTGCCAAGTTATTGGGGACTGATGTAACTTTATTCTGCTTTTGATGGGACAGATATACAATAGATTAGCGACTGACGGACATTAGGCCTCATGGGGAGATGGAAGTGAGTGATAATGTTTAGAGTTAGAGGCTGCAGGAAGATGCGTCCCTGACTCAGAACCAAAACCCAGAGTTCTAGTAACAATGCCACCTCAGTTTAGTTAGAGATGAGAGTCAGCTGTGTATCTGTGTCGACCCGCCACCACAATTGTGGGTTACCAGGGCAATGGGGTACTCAGAGCCGAGCCCATGGAAGTCTATGGGGGTTTTGTCACAGGTAGCTGTGGCTCGGTCTGTGGCCCGGCGGTCTGGCGTATGTTGGGGGAATATTTACAGGGGATTGATTTATATACAGTTCGTGACGCCACCTGTAGTATTCTGGTAATTAGTACCAGCGCTGCTGTAGATCTCTGAGGGGATGGTGAGGCAGCTAGATGTCGGGTCCCCTACAGGTGGGACTGGTCCCTCAAAGTCTATGGGATTTTGTGAAGTCGAGTGCAGATAAAGAACACAGTCTCACACGGTCAGCGTCTTCCATACCTTTACTTGCAAGTTGTTAAGGCAGGTCCCAGGGAGGCTGATCCAAGGAGAGTGTATCTTGAGACAGCAGCTGGACAAGTTAGGGCCTCCTTTGACTCCAATAAAACGAGTACAACCAGCCTGAAGCGTAGTTCCCTCAAATCTCCAGCTAATCTTTAGCTGTACCTGCCCAGTCAGCTTAGTGTTAGGGCCTTCCTATGAAGGAGCTGAATTCTTATTTGTCCTGCAGAACTCCAAAGTCTTCACTCCCCCTGACCCCAGTTACGTACTGACTATAAGGGGCTTGTCTGCCGCGACCTAGGGTCCGGTAGATTCCTGGTTTTCTTATCACTGTGCTTGAAACAACAGTGACCCTTCGGTCCCCAGTGACCGGGTGCAATGTGCTGGACTTCTGCAATCCGTAAGCACTAATCCTATAAATCCACTTGCCTTTCGCCTTGTCCACGCTGGTAACATAAGCACTCAAACTAGCCAAGGTCGAGCAGTCACTTCTTTCCTTTTCCTTCCTATGAAGTTAGCCACAGATGCTCATTATCACAGGCAGGAGCACGTCTCTGAACCTGATACCGTCCTTTAGACAGGGATGCTGAAGGCTTTCTGTACTAAAACTTCTTCTTTCTTTCAGTGTATGTTGATGAGGTGATACAGCTCTGACTAGACTAAGGTGTATTCCAAACACCTATACCAGACTCCACGATATGAACTGGTGACAAAGCAGGCTAGACTCCTTCCTCCCTCCAAATGTCTTCTCTCACAGAAGTCTAGACACTCACTCCACACGTCCTCACTGTCCGAAGACAGGAACTAAGACTAACTAAAAATCACCTCAACACCTACTACCTTGACCACTCCCTCTAGAGTATCCTCCACTACCCTAGGGGTGTGTCTAGTGTGTGTTGAGTGAATGGATATTTAGCATTAAACTGCTGTCTCGCCATACACTCTCCAGGGTACTGCGTGTGCCTACCACCAGGGCTACACATTCCCCCATGGTAAACGACAGCACTCCCGGCTGTAAAATACAAAAGACATTTTGTTTATGCAATAAACATTTAACAATAACATCTTCCCATCCGGGAGGTGAGAACACCTTGACGTTGCAAACTTTATAGAAAAATACAAATATCAAATAGCATTCAATAAATATACAAGATACTTGTGAAGGACCCGCACCAAACCTTCAACGTAGGTCCTGGGTGGGCTGCAGGACATCCAATTGCAGACCTCACTCAGTGCCACACCACACGGGTTTTGTTTTCAGAGGTAGTTTGTAGATGGTTTTTGTAAAACCAAGAGAAAGCACCGAAGCGCAACTATTTACAAGAAAGTTCTGGGTTAGCATAGTCCTTAACCTCCAAGTCCAATGTAAAACCAAAATAGATATAATATCAACACTTTTCTGGTCATTTATCAATTACCAATTACCCAGCCGGGCATTCTACAGTATAATATTTTACTATATAAATTGTGCTAAACTTTACAAACATTTCAAAACTTTTTACTATATTACTGATGGTAGACCCGATATGGATCTCACCAACTCTTTACTTATTTATTCATTTTCATCACACTTTTCCAATACATTTTCCACCCCGGGGGCTGGAACAACGCAATGGGCCCTTGATCCCAGGACCAGCAAATCATGTGCTGCGATCAGGGTCTGGGTCGCCACAGTTCTGGTGCGAACCTCTAGGGGCGCAAACGGGTACACTCTCTCCACATGACACCGATTGCGTCTCAATTACTGTTAACGATATGGACCGCGTTAGGGATTGCGATCGAGACTGTGTCGCATGTTGCGATGAAGAGGTGACTTTAAGTCGTGATGAACTCTGGGTCGCTAGTTGCGATGACTTTGCAGGGGGCGATGCTGGGCACGGCCGGATGCTGCTTGAGCTGGAAACGGGGACGCTGCGGTAATGGTGACGGTAACCTGCGTCTGGGACGGGGTCGCGGACGATGGTGACATTCAGGGCATACCACCCCTTCATTCCCCAATGCCGCGTATAGGTGACTATATCTCCGTTTGCTAAGTCCCTCCCGGGATGACCTTGCGGCAGGTGGGATTCTAACGTCACGCCTGCTGACAAAGACCGCTGGGTAGAGGCCCGGTTCACGGATAAAGCCCCATGCCCTTCCGGAGCTGGAACTCAGTCACACACCCTGCCGCCGCGGTTCCCTCAGAGTACCTTTATCTCTCCGGACGGTCTCTTTGTCCGCGATCAGCTCGGCAAATTGTCGCTGACGGTTCCTCTGAGTTTCCCCTCTTCCCCTGCTGACGCCTCTTCTTCTCTTCCTGACTCTGCCATTCTTGTTCCCACTGGACGGTGTAGGCGACGTCATCCAGGCGCGCCATTTCGTCCCAGTCCACGTCCGGTAGTGACGGACAGGACCCCTCCGGTGTCCCTGCCGGGGACCGATAATCTGCTGCGGCCTCTGGCCGGGCGGGCGTTCCGGGATTGGCTGTACCTCCTCAACCTCCTCCGCCTCCACCGCTTCACCGGTGGGATCGGGAACGGTACTTTCGGGGGCAGCCTCCGTTGCTCCTTCGCCTTGGGCAGCAACTCTTCGGTATTTGGAATCGTGGGGGTTCATTTGAGGGGAGAGGACGCCGTGTTCGTTAGTTGCCACTGCAGCAGGTTACATCGGCGTCTCTCAATCTCCTCCAGTCCAGGTTGGACCATCTTCTTTAGGCGTGCGTTCTCCTCCTGAATCTCTAGCAACGCCTGTTGCAGGTGCAGGATCGCATAAGACCTGATGCCGATGGCAGCTTGGCGGGGCACGGGCCTGCCTTCCTCCGCTGCCCCGCTCGGCTGCACACGTCCTGCCTCCATCATGTCCCAGAAGATTCTTTCTTCTTCCTGCGGAGACATCCGGTCTCTTCCGTGGAGGTGGGTTTGCGTCTCCTCCTCCTCGCAGGGAAGGTGAGAGGAGGCGGACCTCCTTCGCTGTAGGGCAGGACCGCATGTTGCAATAGCACTTTGAGAGGGCAGACATTTTCTTCGCGCCACTGGGGGGTAGACGCCCACGAAGGCACGCCCACCTTCTTCTCCAGCGCCTGAGGGCGCGAATATGGCGACAAAAATGGCGATTTTGGCGCCAAAAGTGCAAACAGTCCTTTTCACAAAAACAAGTCCTTAGGCACGCAGGGCTCGCAATTTTGCGAGTTTCGCATCCTGTTCGTGACGCCAAGTTTTTGTGTCGACCCGCCACCACAATTGTGGGTTACCAGGGCAATGGGGTACTCAGAGCCGAGCCCATGGAAGTCTATGGGGATTTTGTCACAGGAGCTGTGGCTCGGTCTGTGGCCCGGGCGGTCTTGGCGTATGTTGGGGAATATTTACAGGGATTGATTTATATACAGTTCGTGACGCCACCTGTAGTATTCTGGTAATTAGTACCAGCGCTGCTGTAGAACTCTGAGGGGATGGTGAGGCAGCTAGATGTCGGGTCCCCTACAGGTGGGACTGGTCCCTCAAAGTCTATGGGATTTTGTGAAGTCGAGTGCAGATAAAGAACACAGTCTCACACGGTCAGCGTCTTTCCATACCTTTACTTGCAAGTTGTTAAGGCAGGTCCCAGGGAGGCTGATCCAAGGAGAGTGTATCTTGAGACAGCAGCTGGACAAGTTAGGGGCCTCCTTTGACTCCAATAAAACGAGTACAACCAGCCTGAAGCGTAGTTCCCTCAAATCTCCAGCTAATCTTTAGCTGTACCTGCCCAGTCAGCTAGTGTTAGGGCCTTCCTATGAAGGAGCTGAATTCTTATTTTTGTCCGCAGAACTCCAAAGTCTTCACTCCCCCTGACCCCAGTTACGTACTGACTATAAGGGGCTTGTCTGCCGCGACCTAGGGTCCGGTAGATTCCTGGTTTTCTTATCACTGTGCTTGAAACAACAGTGACCCTTCGGTCCCCAGTGACCGGGTGCAATGTGCTGGACTTCTGCAATCCGTAAGCACTAATCCTATAAATCCACTTGCCTTTCGCCTTGTCCACGCTGGTAACATAAGCACTCAAACTAGCCAAGGGTCGAGCAGTCACTTCTTTCCTTTTCCTTCCTATGAAGTTAGCCACAGATGCTCAGTTATCACAGGCAGGAGCACGTCTCTGAACCTGATACCGTCCTTTAGACAGGGATGCTGAAGGCTTTCTGTACTAAAACTTCTTCTTTCTTTCAGTGTATGTTGATGAGGTGATACAGCTCTGACTAGACTAAGGTGTATTCCAAACACCTATACCAGACTCCACGATATGAACTGGTGACAAAGCAGGCTAGACTCCTTCCTCCCTCCAAATGTCTTCTCTCACAGAAGTCTAGACACTCACTCCACACGTCCTCACTGTCCGAAGACAGGAACTAGACTAACTAAAAATCACCTCAACACCTACTACCTTGACCACTCCCTCTAGAGTATCCTCCACTACCCTAGGGGTGTGTCTAGTGTGTGTTGAGTGAATGGATATTTAGCATTAAACTGCTGTCTCGCCATACACTCTCCAGGGTACTGCGTGTGCCTACCACCAGGGCTACACATATCCAACCCACTGCCGCCATGTAGGATGCGGCCTCCGCTCCTGAGCCAGCTCCATGCACTCACAACCAACATCCGCTGTACATATACAGCTAAATATAATCCTCATAGCACACGTAGTAACAGAAAACCCAGAGTTCTAGTAACAACACAACCTCGTTCTCAGGAGGAAGCAATAACAATGTACAGGGAGGGTTGTAGGAAGGGTCGGTGAGTTTACGTGTTAGGCCGGGGTCACACTTGTGAGTGTGATGCAACAAACTTGCGCGAGTCTCTCGCATCAATACCCGGCACTGCCGCCGGCACTCGGACCGGAGTGTGCGGCTGCATAGAAATACATGTAGCCTCACGCTCCGGTCACGAGTGCTGGCGGCAGTTCGGGTATTGATGCGAGAGACTCGTGCGAGTTTCTTGCATCACACTCGCAAGTGTGACCCCGGCCTTACGCCGTAATTGTGCAGACTACTAGAGGCTCAAAACCTACTTATTCAGAAATTCATGTACTACAGCACTGGGGACATCAATTAATTCTTACAGATGTGTAATGTAGAGGATAAGTAATAGTATATGAAAGTCATGACAATGTGCAGTGTTACCATCTTTCTATAGATCACACACTGGTAATAAATACACGAGATACAGGATGCTGATGTTCAATGATTAATAATTTTATTTTTTTTCCTATCGGTATGTTTTGAGTTGTGGGAGGAAACCGGAGTACCCGGAGGAAACCCACACAGACACGGGGAGAACATACAAACTCTGTGCAGATGGTGTCCCAGATTCACAAACAGGACCACCGTGCTGCTCGCTGACAGCGCTAATCACTGCGCCACCGTGCCGTCCTGTAGTATGATGGTCCTACATCTTCCACCTGTTGCTCATGTAGGAGAAGCCACAGAACAGCCGCTGGTCCTCTTGGGTTATAGGTGGTTTCTGAGCTTCATTGCCAGACATCACTTGGTGTAATTCAATTTGTTCGCTGGTTTCCAAATTTGGGATCTATAGAAGAAAGACAAATCAGTCTGGTTAATTCAGAAAGTATTTAATAATATCCGTCTCCTCCTGAGGGCATCTGTACAGATTGTGGATGAGCCGTGGTAACGTGTGCAGATTACCGCTAATCGCCATGATGCATCGTTACCTGCAGCTTGAGAACAAGTCAACTACTGGTGCTGCCTGGCAATCTGTGGTGTCCACATCTGCTACAACTGCACCATAAAGCTGTGTTCACACGTTGCAACCACATTGGGTTCTTTTGCTGCAGTATCAACCACAATGCAAATTTTTGCCGTGGTTTTCCCAAAAAAATGGCAAGAGTATTATGGATCTTTCACAAAAAAAATGCACAGTGTGAACGCAGCCTAACGGATCCAAGTTATTCACTAAGTGGCCTTCTGAAGAATTGGGGACAATAATGACACTTTTGAGAAATATGTAAAAGCCTGTCCATCCTGCCCCATACTGTAATTCTACCCATTTACCAGCAGGGAGGATAAACACATTCTGGCCTACACTATGTAGGATTGTTACTCTTTATTTGAGTATTTTTTACACATATTATCACATTACACAGATGAGGAGGTGACATTATAATAAAATGACGCTGTGCACTTACAGGTTTTATTGTAAATGGTGGACGTGACCTTCCCGCCTCTAATTCCTCCCAGTTTATGGGCAAGAAAAATGTATGTCCTTTTAAATTGCTGCAAACAGCCTGCCTCTTCTTTGCTGATTTACACAAGAGCTGCAAATGAATAAGAACCATTATTATATCACAAGTAATAATATAAATAATCTCAGAAAAACAGCAGTAACAGAATTATATTCTCATTTTCTTACAGAAAGATGAATTTATTAAAGCAACCATTGCTAGAAAGAAATAAGATAGGACAGGATAGTACCGGGTAGGATAATACAGGATAGGATAATACAGGATAGTTCAGGAAAGGATAGTACAGGTAGGAAAGTATAGGATAGTACAGGATAGGTCAGTATAGGTTAGTAAAGGATAGGACAGGATAAGACTGGATAGTACATGATAAGACAGAATAAGACTGGATAGTACAGGATAGGATATTACAGGACAGGATGGGATAGTACAGGATAAGCCATCAGTACTCGATCAGTCAAGGGCCGATACCCAATAATCCTGATGATTAGCTGTGTGAAGAGGTTTTGGTGAGCGCCGCAGCCTCTTTATTGTATAAATTGGCCTGTAGATAAGGTCACTGTACATATAGGATAGGCTGTCCTGAGGCTCCAGCATTGTCCCAATTCCTTCTATTGGATAAAGCTGAAATACCCAACACAGTGGTGATGAAATGTATGATGTATTATCAAAACTCATGACTGCTCTATCCTTCCTATATGTCTCCAGGTATAAGTGTCTATTTACTCACTCTCTCTATGAGATCCCTGATCTGAGAATCCATTGTGTACGGATAGCAAGGTTTATCATTTGCCACTGAACGGGCAATCCTTCGAGAACACTGACCAGAGTAAAACGGGTAAAATCCTGTGGCCATTTGGAAGAGTATGACCCCAAAAGCGAACAGGTCGACCGTGTAATTATAGGGCTGTTGACGAATCATCTATGGAAACATAAGATTAGAAGAATATTTAGACTTGAGAGTCCTCAGTGGTTGATACCTTATTTTTCTATCTACTGGCTAACACGGTACGAAGATACACATCTTTCCTATAAGATTAGAAGAGTAAGTTAGTACATTGTCCATCCTGGGAGAGAGAAAACAACTGTGGTCCATGTTTACTGGTAGTGCTTTTCCACACCTAAGCCCCCATACATATGACATGTAGGCCAAAAGTTCATTTGGTTGATATCTACCAGGAGCACACGGCTCGGCCAAGACTCCTATGTTCTCTATTAGAGAAACTCTGGCAGACTCCTCTGAAGAATAAAGATTGATCATTGGAAATCCAATGTGCTAGATCCTTCTCCTCCCGGATGTAGAGTTGAGAGGCCCCAGGCCCCAGTACCCATTAGACTGGTGTCTGATCCCTCTGATATTGGCCGGTACGGCTGACTTTAGTCTAATATGTATGGGGTCCTTACACAGTCCATCTATTAGATAGTGTTAGTAAATGTGGGCCACTGTGGTGATAGATCTGTGATTCCACAAGCTCCACATTAAGAGAGAATTGCAGGTGGATAATAAAATATGAGATATTAGTAGTCACATAGTCACCTCAGGAGCCATATAGCCAGGAGTGCCGTGAAATTCACGGATCTTCTGAGAGCCAAATACATTCATTGCAGCAAGGCCGAAATCAGCAATCTTAGCGTGTCCATCACCGTCCAGAAGAATGTTTTCTGGTTTTAAATCCCTTAAAAAAAATAACGAAAAGTAGTTCTGTGAATCAGACATAGATGAGCTGTAGTGCTTGGGTTACTGTGGGGGCTTCACAGGACCACTCACTAAACACTGGGGCAGATTCACTAATCCTATCTTGTGTAGACAGATACCAGGCTGTCTGAAATGCGCCAAATTCATCACAGTGGCTGTTTCAAAAATTAGCAGCATCTTCAGAGACTTTTGTCTGATGTTACACCACTATTGTTTTCATTACTTAGAGCCAATAATTTTCACAAAAATCTGGTTACAGTTTAGTTGCACGTTGTGACATTGTAAGCCACATGGATTCCTATCAAACTATTCCCATTTCCATAAAAGCCTTGTCCCCTCTTCAAGTGAGCCCCAAAACGTGTCTAAAACACTTCATAAATGTGGTACATGTCATGTTCACCAGATTTTTGGCACCAATAACACCACAATTCTGGCAAATTTAACTATTTCTCATAGTAAATCTTTCCCTACGTATAAAACAAGAAATGACTTCTTACCGGTGAATAATCCCCCGACTGTGGAGAAACTCTATTCCACTCAAGATTTCTGCTGCAAGGAACCTAATAAAGAAGAAAAAAATCCTATCAGCATTAATTGTTCTACTAAAACACTAACAACTATGAGGGGAGACAGCGGCCCCAGATATCACAGAGCGGCTGTTCTCTTACCTGGTCATGTGGACATTCAGGGGGGCTCTGGAATTAATAAATTCATTCAAATCGCCACCACTCAGATATTCCATGGCATAAAATGCATAGTCCTGTGCGAGAGAAATGGTGAAGATGGTAAATAATGCAGATTTTATCCATCCTGATAACATTTACTATGGTTCTGGGACCTATACTGTATGTTCAGAAGACATGTTCCTGTGTCTGCACACACTGGAGAGGTGTCCAGGGTGAAAACTAAGTCAAAATCCTCTAATGACAGCCATCAGTAATGGTGCCCAGGGCATACAGGCACAAGAGCATGCAGCAGGTCTCTTCATTTGCACAGGTGAAAGATTGAATTTGCAATCTAATGGAAGCAAATGGACATGATGGGGAGAAAGGAGAGAATTTTAGAACATGAGAAGTCTCTTACCTCTGTCTGGAAGGTGCCATAGGCGTGTGTGAAGTATCTGCTGTCTTGAGTGATTTCCAGAACCTCTCTCTCTAAGCGGAGGGTGTCTTTATCCTCCAACAATTCCCTCTTCTTGACCATCTTGACCGCCAGCTGAAGTCCGCTGGGTTGATGTGTTGCCAGCATCACTTTGCCAAAACTGCCTTCTCCAAGCTTCCTGGTAAAGCTGAAACTCTCCAGGGAAAGACAGGCAGTCGCTTGCTCTGAAGGGCTGGTGGTCTGATCACCGATTACACCTAGAAAGGAAACCAGATATAAGAACCAACAATTAATCTTACAGTCGCACTCACATATAGTGCTACAATAAATTGGCATTTTTTTAATTTATCATGAAGGTGGAGAGCTCTGATGTACACGGTAAGATGTACGGGATAAATAAATGAACACTATATAAAACATGGACGTGGCCTATGACTAAATGACTATAGACTTTACCTTCTGGAGCTTGATCGCTGGATTTGTCATTATCACGTCTTCTCTTTGTGGTGGTCTCAGTGTCAGATGTCCTCTTTCTCTTAAGTTGTTCTCTGCAACTTTGATTTTCAACTCTCTCATGATGTAGGTGAGAGCTCCTGGTTTGAGCTGATCCGCTAAACCTAATTGCAGAGGTAACATCCTTTCCACTCTCAGATTCCACCATTCTTCCTCTCTTATTTGGGGTTTCATCTCCTTTCTCAGGAGATGTGTTCCCTCTTTTTATCCCCTTTTTAAGGGTCATCTTCTCTGGTGGATGTCCAGAAGATGTTGTACAGGATCATCTGTCTTCTTAACAGGTACGTCCTGTACAATGTCCTGAGAAGTTTCTCCTATCTGGGAAAAACTCTCTTCCATGCATCTCTTTTTAGCATTCCTCTTATTCTTTTCACCACACTTTCTTTTTCGTCCCATGATAAGTTAATATCAATAATAACGAATTTGCTAAGTGCGCAAAAGTAGTCTTCACTCTCCAACAGTTGAAGGTAAAGTAAGAAAAGTGACATTGGAATTCTTAGCCTAACAGTCACCTAGTATTGTGACATCATCTCCATTGTGACATCATCAGCCAGAGTGTAAGCGATGATGTCATCGGCTGCTGCAGGACTAGTTTGACATAATCAGATGATCTAGTGTAAGAAAAGTTTAGTTTTTCATAGTAACATACTTGCCATTTTTTAAGATCCTACTCAAGAACCCTAAATGTTTTGCATCTAATTATTGAAAAAAACTGTGAACACCTAGAAAAAAACAAGAACTGATACAGCAACGAATACAAAGATTAATAAACAAATAAATAAATGTTTCTTTATTCGATATACAAAATTGCTGGACATGATCTCATTAAAATAATATATGAAGAAAAACATTAAAATAACAATCAGAGACTCAGGTCTCCAGAGTACCAAGAATATTAGACAGGTGTTTTTTATGTTATGACTGATGGGTGCAAATCTGCAGTGATGCACATGAGTGAAAATAGGAACAAATCCTTATATTTCACATTGTGCCCCCCACCGCCTCCATCCCACAGCCCTGTGTTGTGTAGAGGCCACAGTGACATTTCATCTACATACAGCAGTATATAAAATCTCCACATTCTCCAGTGGATTTTATACTCAGGGGCGTTTTGTCCGCAGTGATATTATACCCTGCAGGAGACATAGGATGACGTAGTTGCATGACTTTATCTCTCTATGGATGTAATGTTACTGTATTATTACTGCGAGGAAAAAAGTGAAAAGAAACTGTCCGGCGCTAGGAATCACTCGGCTGCATTAGGAGAGCAGCTGTGTCATGTATATAATGGATCCCCAGGATATACGACCATAAGGGCGGTGGTGGACACTCTATAAGGTGTAGTCCACATACAGGATCTTCAGAGAAAAGAGTGTCAGTCACCCTGGAAGTAAAACGCACGTATACTGTATTTCTATGCAGCGGTAGATGGGACGTGCATGCAGGCAACATTATAAGGTAATCGCCCTTTCTCACTGTGACTGACGCTTCATCTGGCCCCACTCTATCATGACGTTTGTACAAATTGTGCAATTGCCACATCTGTAATTTCCTTTTAGTGTGGATTTTCTTACCAGGTGGTTTTCTATCACTAAAGCGGCTCCTCACTGAAATATCTTTCTTTATTGCGATTGCATTTCGGGCCACTACTTTAAAATCTGGATAATTTTCATTTATATACCATTTTTTTTTATAAATGGATGATTTTAGATCTGCATGTAAAGGACTGTGTTTAAGAGAAAAGCAAAAGCGATTTTCTATTCTTCTTTCTTCATCTTTAGAATATGGCAGGCCACTGGAGCTTCGTGTCTTCAGAGCTTCTGTGACTTCTTTTTTTGAGTACCGTCTTTTTGCTAATCTTTTTTTTAATTTCCGTGTCCTGCTCCGTGAAGTTCTCCATAATATTATTTGTACATCGTTTTGGCAAGAATTGACTGTATGGATTGGATTTTTTACATGTGGAGGATGGGCATTAACCTGTCTAGTAAATTTCCTATTAATTTTTTAAGTTATTTAAATCATTAACAAACTGGTTGAATTGATAGTCAGTACCAGAACATAAACAACATATCAAAATAATAAATTTGATGAACGCATTACATTAGATTGAAATACAATTCTTTTAACCCCTTAACACCCAAGGGTGGTTGACCGGGCCAATTTTTACAATTCTGACCACTGTCCATTTATGAGGTTATAACTCTGGAACGCTTCAACGGATCTTGACGATTCTGAGAATGTTTTCTCGTGACATATTGTACTTCATGTTAGTGGTAAATTTCTTTGATATAACTTGCATTTATTTATGAAAAAGACGTAAATATGGCAAAAACTTTGAAAATTTTGCAATTTTCAAACTTTGAATTTTTATGCCCTTAAAACAGAGAAATATATCACACAAAGTAGTTACAAAATAACAATTCCCACATGTCTACTTTACATCAGCACAATTTTGGAAACAATATTTTTTTTGTTAAGAAGTTATAAGGGTTAAAATTTGACCAGCGAGTTCTCATTTTTACAACACCATTTTGTTTTTAGGGACCACTTCACATTTGAAGTCACTTTGAGGGGGTCTATATGATAGAAAATACCCAAAAGTGACACCATTCTAAAATCTGCACCCCTCTAGGTGCTCAAAACCACATTTAAGAAGCTTATTAACCCTTCAGGTGCTTCACAGCAATTTTTGAAATATTTAAAAAAAATTAACATTTAACTTTTTTTCACAAAATATTTACTTCAGATCCAATTTTTTTGAAATTTATCAAGGGTAACAGGAGAAATTGGACTACAAAGTTGTTGTGCAATTTCTCCTGAATACGCCGATACTCTATATGTGTGGGGTAACTACTGTTTGGGCGCACGGCAGAGCTCGGAAGGGAAGGAGCACCGTTTTACTTTTCAATGCAAAATTGGCTGGAATTAAGATCGGATGCATTGTTGCGTTTGAAGAGCCCCTGATGCACCTAAACAGTGGAAACCCCTCCACAAGTGACACCATTTTGCAAAGTAGACCCCCTAAGGAACTTATCTAGATGTGTGGTGACCACTTTGAGCCCCCAAGTGCTTCACAGAAGTTTATAACGTAGAGCTGTAAAAATAAAAAATCATAATTATTCCACAAAAATGATCTTCTCGCCCCCAATTTTTTATTTTCCCAAGGGTAACAGGAGACATTGGACCCCAAAAGTTGTTGTGCAATTTGTCCTGAGTACGCTGATACCCTATATGTTGGGGTAAACCACTATTTGGATGCATGGCAGAGCTCGGAAGGGAAGGAGCGCCATTTGACTTTTTTAACGCAGAATTGGCTGGACGCTTTGTCGCGTTTCGAGAGCCCCTGATGTGCCTAAACAGTGGAAACCCCCACAAATGACACCATTTTGGAAACTAGACCCCTCAAGGAACTTATCTAGATGTGTGGTGAGCACTTTGAACCCCCAAGGGCTTCACAGAAGTTTATAACGTAGAGCCAAAAAAACACATCACATTTTTTTCCACAAAAATGATATTTTTGCCCCCAATTTTTTATTTTTCCAAGGGTAACAGAAGAAATTAGACCCCAAGAGTTATTGTGCAATTTGTCCTGAGTACACTGATACCCCATATGTGGGGGTAAACACTGGGTGCATGGCAGAACTCGGAAGGGAAGGAGCACCGTTTGACTTTTTCAACGCAGAATTGGCTGGAATTGAGATCAGACGCCATGTCATGTTTGATAGCTCCTGATGTGCCGCAACAGTGGAAACCCCACAATTCTAACTCCAACCCTAACCCCAACACACCCTAAACCTAATACCAACCCTAACCATAACCCTAACCACAAACCTATCCCTAACACACCCCTAACCCTAATCTCAACCCTAACCCTAATCCTAACCCTAAATCTAACACTAACTCGAAAATGGAAATAAATACATTTTTTTAATTTTATTATTTTTCCATAAATAAGGGGTGATAAAGGAGGGTTTGATTTACTATTTATAGTGGTTTTTATATTGGGTTTTTATGATTGGCAGCTGTCACATACTAAAAGACACTTTTTATTGCAAAAAATAGTTTTTGCATCACCACGTTTTGAGAGCTATAATTTTTCCATATTTTGGCCCACAGAGTCATGTGAGGTCTTGTTTTTTGAGGGACAAATTGACGTTTTTATTGGTACCATTTTAGGGCAGATGACGTTTTTGATCACTTTTTATTACGATTTTTGGGAGGCAGAATGAACAAAAACCAGCAATTCATGAATTTCTTTTAGGGGGGGGCGTTTATACCGTTCTGTGTGTGGTAAAATTGATAGAGTAGTTTTATTTTTCGGGTCAGTACAATTACAGCCAAGCCTCATTTGTATTTTTTATGTTTTGGCGCTCTTATACAAAAAAAACTATTTTATATAAAAAATAATTTTTTTTGTGTCGCAATAAGTATACTGCGAGCTATAACTTTTTTATTTTTTGCTGATAACTCTGCATGTGGCTCGTTATTTGCTGGACAAGATGATGTTTTCAGCGGTATCATGTTTATTTATCTGTCTTTTTGATCGCTTGTTATTCCACTTTTTGTTTGGCGGTATGATGATAAAGTATTGTTTTTTTGCCTTGTTTTTTTTAAGGGATTTAATAAAGGGATTATGTTCCTTAGGGGGTCTAGTTTCTAAAATGGGTTCACTTGTGGGGGTTTCCACAATTTAGGCACATCAGGGGGCACAGGGGCTATCCAAACGCGACATCGCGTCCAATCTCGATTCCAGCCAATTTTGGTTTGAAAAAGTCAAATGGCGCTCCTTCCCTTCCGAGCTCTGCCGTGTGCCCAGAGAGTGGTTTTCCCCCACATATGGGGTATCAGCGTACTCAGGACAAATTGGACAACAACTTTTGTGGTCCAATTTCTCCTGTTACGCTTGAGAAAATAAAAAATTGGTGACTAAAAGATCATTTTTGTGGGAAAAAAAATAGGATTTTTTATTTTCATGCCCGGGCATTATAAACTTGTGTGAAGCACTTGCGGGTTCAAAGGGCTCACCACAGATCTAGATAAGTTCCATAGGGGGTCTAGTTTCCAAAATGGGGTAACTTGTGAGGGGTTTTCACTGTTTAGGCACATCAGGGGCTCTGCAAACTGAACATGACACCCATCAAAGTCTGCATTTCAAAACGTCATTACTTCCTTTCCGAGCCCTGCTGTGCGCCCAAACAGTTTTTCACCCCCACATATGGGGTATCAGCGTACTCAGGACAAATTGGAACAACAACTTTTGGGGTCCAATTTCCTTGGGGAAAATCAAAAATTGGGGACTAAAAAATAATTTTTGTGGAATTTTTTTTTTCACACCCAGGCTTTATAATCTTTAGTGAAACACTTGGGGGTTCAAAGTGCTCACAACAGATCTAGATAAGTTCCTTAGGGGGTCTAGTTTCCAAAATGGTGTCACTTGTCAGGGGTTTCCACTGTTTAGGCACATCAGGGGCTCTCCAAACGTGACATGGCGTCCAATCTCAATTCCAGACAATTTTGGTTTGAAAAGGTCAAACTGCGCTCCTTCCCTTCAAAGCTCAGCCGTGTGCCCAGAGAGTGGTTTTCCCCCACATAAGGGGTATTGGCGTACTCAGGAGAAATTTCACAACAACTTTATCTGTCCATTTTCTCCTTTTACCCTTGTGAAAATAAAAAAATTGTTTGTAAAAGATCATTTTTGTGACTAAAAAGTTAAATGTTCATTTTTTCCCTCCACGTTGCTTCAGCTCCTGTGAAGCACCTGAAGGGTTAATAAACTTCTTGAATGTGGTTTTGAGTACCTTGAGGGGTGCAGTTTTTAGAATGGTATCACTTTTGGGTATTTTCTGCCATATAGACCCCTCAAAGTGAATTCAAATGTGAGGTGGTCCCTAAAAAAATGTTTTTATACATTTTGTTGTAAAAATGAGAAATCGCTGGTCAACTTTTAACTGGGTGCAGAGAAGAGCGACCAAGGTTAGTAGAGAACTGGGGGGTCTCAATACCAAGACAGTTATTACACTTGGGGTTAGTTAGTTTGGAAAAACGAAGGCTTAAGGGTGATCTTATTACAATGTATAAATAAATGAGGGGACAGTACAAAGACCTTTCTAATGATCTTTTTACTCTTAGATCTGTGACGGGGACAAGGGGGCATCCTCTACGTCTGGAGGAAAGAAGGTTTAGTCATAATCACAGATGCAGATTCTTTACTGTAAGAGCAGTGAGACTATGGAACTCTCTGCCGTCTAATGTTGTAATGAGTGATTCCTTACTAAAATTTAAGAAGGGTTTGGATGCCTTTCTTGAAAAGTATAATATTACAGGCTATATTCACTAGTTTCCTAGATATTGCGTTGATCCAGGGAGCTAGTCTGATTGCCGTATGTGGAGTCGGGAAGGAATGTTTTTCCCCAATGTGAAGCTTACTGTTTGCCACATGGGTTTTTTTGCCTTCCTCTGGATCAACATGTTAGGGCAGGTTAGGATAGGATATGGGTTGAACTAGATAACTTAAAGTCTTCCTTCATCCTTAATAACTATGTTACTATGTTACTATGTTATAACACCCTAACAAAAAAAAAAATTTGTTTCCCAAATTGTGCTGATGTAAAGTATACATGTGGGAAATGTTATTTAGTAACAATTTTGTGCGACACATTTCTCTGTTTTAAGGGAATAAAAATTAAAAGTTTGAAAATTGCAAAATTTTCACCATATTTCCATCTTTTTTATTAATAAACGCAAGTTATATCGGTGAAATCTTACCACTATCATGAAGTACAATGTCACGAGAAAACAATCTCAGAATCGTGAAGATCCATTGAAGCGTTCCAGAGTTATAACCTCATGAAGGGACAGTGGTCAGAATTGTAAAAATTGGCCCGGTCATTAACGTGTAAACCACCCTTGGGGGTTAAGGGGTTAATATTTATCACTTTGCCTTCAAAGTGCCAAATCAAAGCCAACCTGGCCTTGTCCTGGTCCAAAAACTGCTGTGGATTGCATACCCACTCAAATGTAGGCGTCCTGTGCAGTTTCTTGTATTCTCGGGGCAGGACCTGAACACTCCTATTGTAGACACTGAGATGTGGGGAAGTATGCTTGACGAGAAGCAGAAAACTTACATTAACCATTGAGATCACTAGAAATGTGGAGAATTAGTGTAATTTTGTGATAAGAGTAGACTGGACGGTCACATCCTTTGATAGTTTGTTATGGGTTACTGCTGAACCTGGAGCTGCAGAAATATCACCCAGTTCCCAGAATATTCTCATTGCTATGTACAGTACATGTCATGATAATTGTCTGCCGTGTGACGCCATACTGCGCTATTCTGTGCTGCGTATCACCAGCAGAGTCCTGCGGCTATAGTATTCCACCCGTGTAGTCAGGGCGATACTGCACTGCCAAGTTATTGGGGACTGATGTAACTTTATTCTGCTTTTGATGGGACAGATATACAATAGATTAGCGAGTGACGGACATTAGGCCTCATGGGGAGATGGAAGTGAGTGATAATGTCAGAGTTAGAGGCTGCAGGAAGATGCGTCCCTGACTCAGAACCATAAACCCAGAGTTCTAGTAACAATGCCACCTCAGTCAGTTAGAGATGTGAGTCAGCTGTGTATCCAACCTACTGCCGCCTTGTAGGATGCGGTCTCCGCTCCTGAGCCCGCTCCATGCACTCACAACCAACATCCGCTGTACATATACAGCTAAATATAATCCTCATAGCACACGTAGTAACAGAAAACCCAGAGTTCTAGTAACAACACAACCTCGTTCTCAGGAGGAAGCAATAACAATGTACAGGGAGGGTTGTAGGAAGGAGCCGGTGAGTTTACGTGTTAGGCCGGGGTCACACTTGTGAGTGTGATGCAACAAACTTGCGCGAGTCTCTCGCATCAATACCCGGCACTGCCGCCGGCACTCGGACCGGAGTGTGCGGCTGCATAGAAATACATGTAGCCTCACGCTCCGGTCACGAGTGCTGGCGGCAGTGTCGGGTATTGATGCGAGAGACTCGTGCGAGTTTCTTGCATCACACTCGCAAGTGTGACCCCGGCCTTACGCCGTAATTGTGCAGACTACTAGAGGCTCAAAACCTACTTATTCAGAAATTCATGTACTACAGCACTGGGGACATCAATTAATTCTTACAGATGTGTAATGTAGAGGATAAGTAATAGTATATGAAAGTCATGACAATGTGCAGTGTTACCATCTTTCTATAGATCACACACTGGTAATAAATACACGAGATACAGGATGCTGATGTTCAATGATTAATAATTTTATTTTTTTTCCTATCGGTATGTTTTGAGTTGTGGGAGGAAACCGGAGTACCCGGAGGAAACCCACACAGACACGGGGAGAACATACAAACTCTGTGCAGATGGTGACCCAGATTCACAAACAGGACCACCGTGCTGCTCGCTGACAGCGCTAATCACTGCGCCACCGTGCCGTCCTGTAGTATGATGGTCCTACATCTTCCACCTGTTGCTCATGTAGGAGAAGCCACAGAACAGCCGCTGGTCCTCTTGGGTTATAGGTGGTTTCTGAGCTTCATTGCCAGACATCACTTGGTGTAATTCAATTTGTTCGCTGGTTTCCAAATTTGGGATCTATAGAAGAAAGACAAATCAGTCTGGTTAATTCAGAAAGTATTTAATAATATCCGTCTCCTCCTGAGGGCATCTGTACAGATTGTGGATGAGCCGTGGTAACCGTGTGCAGATTACCGCTAATCGCCATGATGCATCGTTACCTGCAGCTTGAGAACAAGTCAACTACTGGTGCTGCCTGGCAATCTGTGGTGTCCACATCTGCTACAACTGCACCATAAAGCTGTGTTCACACGTTGCAACCACATTGGGTTCTTTTGCTGCAGTATCAACCACAATGCAAATTTTTGCCGTGATTTTTCCAAAAAAATGGCAAGAGTATTATGGATCTTTCACAAAAAAAATGCACAGTGTGAACGCAGCCTAACGGATCCAAGTTATTCACTAAGTGGCCTTCTGAAGAATTGGGGACAATAATGACACTTTTGAGAAATATGTAAAAGCCTGTCCATCCTGCCCCATACTGTAATTCCACCCATTTACCAGCAGGGGAGGATAAACACATTCTGGCCTACACTATGTAGGATTGTTACTCTTTATTTGAGTATTTTTTACACATATTATCACATTACACAGATGAGGAGGTGACATTATAATAAAATGACGCTGTGCACTTACAGGTTTTATTGTAAATGGTGGACGTGACCTTCCCGCCTCTAATTCCTCCCAGTTTATGGGCAAGAAGAATGGATGTCCTTTTAAATTGCTGCAAACAGCCTGCCTCTTCTTTGCTGATTTACACAAGAGCTGCAAATGAATAAGAACCATTATTATATCACAAGTAATAACATAAAAAATCTCAGAAAAACAGCAGTAACAGAATTATATTCTCATTTTCTTACAGAAAGATGAATTTATTAAAGCAACCATTGCTAGAAAGAAATAAGATAGGACAGGATAGTACCGGGTAGGATAATACAGGATAGGATAATACAGGATAGTTCAGGAAAGGATAGTACAGGGTAGGAAAGTATAGGATAGTACAGGATAGGTCAGTATAGGTTAGTAAAGGATAGGACAGGATAAGACTGGATAGTACATGATAAGACAGGATAAGACTGGATAGTACAGGATAGGATATTACAGGACAGGATGGGATAGTACAGGATAAGCCATCAGTACTCGATCAGTCAAGGGCCGATACCCAATAATTCTGATGATTAGCTGTGTGAAGAGGTTTTGGTGAGCGCCGCAGCCTCTTTATTGTATAAATTGGCCTGTAGATAAGGTCACTGTACATATAGGATAGGCTGTCCTGAGGCTCCAGCATTGTCCAATTCCTTCTATTGGATAAAGCTGAAATACCCAACACAGTGGTGATGAAATGTATGATGTATTATCAAAACTCATGACTGCTCTATCCTTCCTATATGTCTCCAGGTATAAGTGTCTATTTACTCACTCTCTCTATGAGATCCCTGATCTGAGAATCCATTGTGTACGGATAGCAAGGTTTATCATTTGCCACTGAACGGGCAATCCTTCGAGAACACTGACCAGAGTAAAACGGGTAAAATCCTGTGGCCATTTGGAAGAGTATGACCCCAAAAGCGAACAGGTCGACCGTGTAATTATAGGGCTGTTGACGAATCATCTATGGAAACATAAGATTAGAAGAATATTTAGACTTGAGAGTCCTCAGTGGTTGATACCTTATTTTTCTATCTACTGGCTAACACGGTACGAAGATACACATCTTTCCTATAAGATTAGAAGAGTAAGTTAGTACATTGTCCATCCTGGGAGAGAGAAAACAACTGTGGTCCATGTTTACTGGTAGTGCTTTTCCACACCTAAGCCCCCATACATATGACATGTAGGCCAAAAGTTCATTTGGTTGATATCTACCAGGAGCACACGGCTCGGCCAAGACTCCTATGTTCTCTATTAGAGAAACTCTGGCAGACTCCTCTGAAGAATAAAGATTGATCATTGGAAATCCAATGTGCTAGATCCTTCTCCTCCCGGATGTAGAGTTGAGAGGCCCCAGGCCCCAGTACCCATTAGACTGGTGTCTGATCCCTCTGATATTGGCCGGTACGGCTGACTTTAGTCTAATATGTATGGGGTCCTTACACAGTCCATCTATTAGATAGTGTTAGTAAATGTGGGCCACTGTGGTGATAGATCTGTGATTCCACAAGCTCCACATTAAGAGAGAATTGCAGGTGGATAATAAAATATGAGATATTAGTAGTCACATAGTCACCTCAGGAGCCATATAGCCAGGAGTGCCGTGAAATTCACGGATCTTCTGAGAGCCAAATACATTCATTGCAGCAAGGCCGAAATCAGCAATCTTAGCGTGTCCATCACCGTCCAGAAGAATGTTTTCTGGTTTTAAATCCCTTAAAAAAAATAACGAAAAGTAGTTCTGTGAATCAGACATAGATGAGCTGTAGTGCTTGGGTTACTGTGGGGGCTTCACAGGACCACTCACTAAACACTGGGGGCAGATTCACTAATCCTATCTTGTGTAGACAGATACCAGGCTGTCTGAAATGCGCCAAATTTATCACAGCGGCTGTTTCAAAAATTAGCAGCATCTTCAGAGACTTTTGTCTGATGTTACACCACTATTGTTTTCATTATTTAGAGCCAATAATTTTCACAAAAATCTGGTTACAGTTTAGTTGCACGTTGTGACATTGTAAGCCACATGGATTCCTATCAAACTATTCCCATTTCCATAAAAGCCTTGTCCCCTCTTCAAGTGAGCCCCAAAACGTGTCTAAAACACTTCATAAATGTGGTACATGTCATGTTCACCAGATTTTTGG
>JARQOD010000009.1:17822371-17965496 GCA_033576555.1 Oophaga sylvatica
AGCTGAGGGTTGCAGATCGCAGCTGTCAGTTTTGCTATGCTGGTAATCAAAAATGGAAACGACGGCAAGTCATTTTTTACATTTATTTATAGTGCAGGCACCGGCTGATGAATGCTCCCATCAGCGGTACCTGCTCTAGCTATTATCAGCGTCAGCAGGCATACGCTGATGGGAGTAGTACTCACGATTAGGAAAAAAAAGTCACTCCTTAGACGAAAAAGAGGTGCGCAGATAGGGTCCCAACCTTTACGATACAAAATATAAGGAATCCGGTACTCTAAAAAAGGGCTGAATTTTATTGAAATCAAGAAATAGTGTGCCAAATATAAGACATTTCTGTCTAATTGACCTTCATCAGATATACACTAGTAGCATATAATTTCATAAATGTCTGAAGATTAAACTCCAGCTGTTTAAATTTCAAATAGCAGTCCTTATGCTTGAAGACACAGGAATGCCTGGTGCAATATTGCGATTGCGACGTTGTTGCAATGGTTGTCATCTTGAATATACAGTCCTGGGTCTTCAAGCACGGGTGCTGCTATTTGAAATTTAAACAGCAGGAATAGTACTCACATCAGCTAACGCCTCTGTGATCGGCTCACCGCAGCACTCTGACAGCAGCGCCCTGACTGGTGGTAATAATCTTGTCGCCAATCAGAGCTCACAGTGTTTCTCATGCTGTCATGCAGATGACAGCATGAGAAACACCAGATGTTCCGGGTGCCGAACCCGAACAGTAACACAAACTTCTTGGAGAGGCTGGATAGACATCTGTCTGGGATGATTTAGAGAATCCTGCTTTGAGCAGGGGGTTGGACCAGATGACCCAGGAGGTCCCTTCCAACTCTACCATTCTATGATTCTATGATTCTAAGTCCATGTTCGGGGTTCATGCCCGAACAGTAGCTGTTCGGTGCTAACCCCGAATTTTACTGTTCACGTTTGCCCATCATTACTGCTGAGGACTGGAGTAAAATTATTTTCTCTGATAAAATCTCTTCAAACTGTTTAAGACATCTTGATGAATGATTGTTAACAAAAGAAAAAAATGAGTGCTGCTATTAGTAACTTCCATTCATTTTTGTGGTTCCTTTACATTTTTCATCTAAGGAATAGGGCTCACTCATAATTTTACCAAAGAATAGTGCCATGAATAAAGAATAGTATCTAGACATCCTCTATGAGCAACTTCTCCCAATGTTCCAGAATCAATTTGGTGATGAACAATGATTTTTCAAGCATGATTGAGACCATGCCACAAGGTAAAAGTGATAGCTAAATGGCTAGATGAACGAAACATTAAAAGTTTGGGTCCATGGCAAGGAAAATCCCAAGATCTCAAACCCATTGAGAACCTATGATCAATCCCCAAAAAGTGGGAGGACCAAAAACCACACAGAAATTATGATAACCTCCAAACAGTGATTAAGGATGAATGGGTGGTCATTAGAGATGAGCGTACATCATCGGCTCCCATGCATGTGTTGCGACTGTCATACAGCAGCGACACATGCAGCAGCGGAGCCGAACAGCTGATCAGCAGGAGCGCTCCAGGTATCTGGTTACCGAATCAGCTTCTTCGGTTAGCGCTATAGCTTGCTGAATAAGGAGTGAACTGACGATATTTGATCATCTCTAGTGGTCATCAGTCAGGATTGGGACCAAGAAGCTGATATCCAGCTGCCAGGGCGAAGAGCAGAAGTCTTGTAAAATAAAGTTCCATGCTGGAAATATTGAGTCTTTATATAAACTTGATATAATTGTCAATAAAAGTTTAACACTTATAAAATGCTGATAATGTACTTCAGTAACCAAAGAAACGTATGACTAAAGGTTCTAAAACTACTGAAGCAGCAAACATTTTAAAACTCAAAATTTGTATCAGTCCCAAAGCTGTTTTACATTTCTGAATATTAGAGATAAGCTGATCAATTCATGGAGGATTGACTTTAAGCCAAGTTTCCTGAAATTTGTGGTTCCACATGTATTTAACCACTCTCTCGATCTTGATTTTGTTTGGGAACATTATGGCGAAACAGACAATTTCAAATTTCAATTGATCCGTTCAACTCTATTGCATTTGTTATGTTGTTCATTTTCTGCATAATATTTTTGGAATGGATAGTGTCCTCCCTGCTCAACTTTTTAATTAATTTTTGCTAAGATATCTAGTTCAAGCTGCTCTGCTTCCAATGGCCTGAACTGGATCAATGGGTGTGACTGTGAGCAAGTGAGTATGTCTGACTTTGTTATTTTCATTCTATTTGTGCCCCGATTAACATTTTTTATTAGGCTGTACAACCCCTTCAAATATTTAACTATAATTATTGCTTTTTGCTTTGAGGAAGGGAAAAGGTTCGGAGTAAAAGGATTCTTTGTCTAAATAGTATCTATACATAAAACACTTCTATTAAAACTTGACTCAACCCCTAGAAGACTAGAATACATTCTTTGGATTAGACTGGTTTTGAAGGTTTTTTGGCATGAGGTTATTGATGGTTTGGTATAAATAAAGAATTATATGAGGAAGTCTCCTGTTCTTGAATCATTGCTATGAAAATCTTTGATGTTGTGACAATGTTACAAATCTCAAAATGTCAAGAAGAGGAGAACACTTGGACAGGTCATAAAAATAAATCATGGGGCCCCATAGTAAAGTTATATTTGCCCCCCAAAAAGCAAACAAGCAAAGTTATTATAATTAAAATATCCAGAACACACTGCACCTGTGCTCTTACATAAAACTATTCAGAAAAATAAAATAAATTGTTAAAAAAAAGTTATAGGCGCAGGATTGATTAAGAGCTTGTTTAGGAAAAGAACAGAAATTATTGTGCTTTCTTTTATATCGCCATCATGATCCACAGCGTTATACAGACATAGTCATCACTGTCCCCATTGGGGCTCACAATCTAAACTTCCTATCAGTATGTCTTTTGAAGTGCGGGAGGAAACCCATACAAACATGGTGAGAACATACAAACTCCTTGCAGATGTTGTCCTTGGGGGATTTGAACCCAGGACCCCAGCGCTGCAAAGCGACAGTGTTAACAACTGAGCAACTGTGCTGCATTAAAATGTAAACGCTAGGTTTTTTTAAAAATATGTATTCATTAGTGTACAAAAAATTAGGTAGGACAGATAGAGCCGAGGTTGCACGTTCTTGTGTAGATGCAGCAGCACTCGTTGATGCGGGAGCGGATGACTTGCTTTTTGCAAGGTGTTGCGGCATCATGGCGGTAGGCGCAGTTACAGAAGTTGACTCGGAAGTCCCATTTGTGTTGCATTTCTATTATTCTCAAATATAACATTTGGTGTGAATATTCAGGCATCTGAAGGCCCCGGCCTTTAGAAAGTTAAGCAATAGATCATTTTTTGATTATAGATCTGATAGACCTTGAAATTAGCCATCACAAGCAATATAATCTGGTTGGGTGCGCTGAAACAGTAATAGCAAGAAAGGGAGCTAAGAGCAGAATCGATCTGCTATGTGAACTCAGTCAATTAATTCTAACAAGTTTTTGCTTTCACGTTCATCTTTTATGTTTGTAACAGAATTTAAGGGAGTCCAACATGGGTGCCCACTGCCCTATGGAGCAGATTGCTCTTTGATCATATAGTAAAAGGATAAATACACATATACAATAAAAAAGTATTGCACCCTCTGTTTTTTAGTCTCCAATCAAAGACAATCAGAACTGTATATATCAGCACTTTACATTTTAAAAGTAATGAGGTTATTAAAGGTTTAGTATAAACTAGGAATTATATGAGAAGTGACATATTTGTCAATAATCTTCTCTTATCCACTTTCTGCAATTGATTTTTCTGCCTTTTCTCATTATGCATCTAAAAGTGGCACAAAGGGGTCATCACTCATCAGCTGTAAACTATTCCCTCCTCACTTCTGGGGGTATCTACCTAACAAGGTTAGATATATTAAATGCAAGATAAGAAGCTGTACATGGACATGACTTCTGTAAGTAATGAGAGATGATCATGCAATCATCTGCATTCTAGCAAATGACCATTCATAGGTGCTTTTCAATATCATATAGGAAAAAGCCTTTTAGGCTATGCTCACATATACAGTGCCTTGCGAAAGTATTTGGCACCCTGGAACTTTTCAACCTTTTCCCACATATCATGCTTCAAACATAAAGATACCAAATGTAAATTTTTGGTGCAGAATTAACAAGTGGGACACGATTGTGAAGTTGAACGAAATTTATTGATTATTTTAAATTTTTGTGGAAATACAAAAACTGAAAAGTCGGGCGTGCAATATTATTCGGCCCCTTTACTTTCAGTGCAGCAAACTCACTCCAGAAGTTCATTGTGGATCTCTGAATGATCCAATGTTGTCCCAAATGACTAATGATGATAAATATAATCCACCTGTGTGTAATCAAGTCTCCGTATAAATTCACCTGCTCTGTGATAGTCTCAGGGTTCTGTTTTAAGCATAGAGAGCATCATGAAGACCAAGGAACACAACAGGCAGGTCCGTGATACTGTTGTGGAGACGTTTAAAGCCGGATTTGGATACAAAAATGATTTCCAAAACTTTAAACATCCCAAGGAGCACTGTGCAAGCGATCATATTGAAATGGAAGGAGTATCATACCACTGCAAATCCACCAATAACCAGCTGTCCCTCAAACTTTCATCTCAAACAAGGAAAAGACTGATCAGAGATGCAGCCAAGAGAACCATGATCACTCTAGATGAACTGCAGAGATCTACAGCTGAGGTGGGACAGTCTGTCCATAGGACAACAATCAGTCGTACACTGCACAAATCTGGCCTTTATGGAAGAGTGGCAAGAAGAAAGCCATTTCTCAAAGATATCCATAAAAAGTGTCAGTTAAAGTTTGCAACAAGAAGGTGGAAGAAGGTGCTCTGGTCAGATGAAACCAAAATCGAACTTTTTGGCAACAATGACAAACGATATGTTTGGCGTAAAGACAACACAGCTCATCACCCTGAACACACCATTTCCACTGTCAAACATGGTGTTGTCAGCATCATGGTTTGGGCCTGCTTTTCTTTAGCAGGGACAGGGAAGATGTTTAAAATTGATGGGAAGATGGATAGAGCCAAATACAGGACCATTGTTGAAGAAAACCTGTTGGAGTCTGCAAAAGACCTGAGACTGGGACGGAGATTTGTCTTCTAACAAGACAATGATCCCAAACATAACGCAAAATCTACAATGGAATGGTTCACAAATAAACGTATCCAGGTGTTAGAATGGCCAAGTCAAAGTCCAGACCTGAATCCAATTGAGAGTCTGTGGAAAGAGCTGAAAACTGCTGTTCACAAACGATCTCCATCCAACCTCATTGAGCTCAAGCTGTTTGCCAAGGAAGAATGGGCAAGAATTTCAGTCTCTCGATGTACAAAACTGATAGAGACATACCCCAAACGACTTGCAGCTGTAATAGCAGCAAAAGGTTGCGCAACAAAGTATTACGTTAAAGGGGCCTAATAATATTGCACGCCCCACTTTTCAGTTTTTGTATTTCCACAAAAATTTAAAATAACCAATAAATTTCGTTCAACTTCACAATTGTGTCCCACTTGTTGTTGATTCGTAACCAAAAATTTGGTATCTTTATGTTTGAAGCATGATATGTGGGAAAAGGTTGAAAAGTTCCAGGGAGCCGAATACTTTCGCAAGGCACTGTATTTCCAGGTTACTGGAGCTGGTTTTATTCCACCACTTGCGTCTTGGGCTACACATTTTATCGATATAACACTGAGCACTAATAGGAGGGTAAGGCAAAATGGGCTATGGTACATATGTAACACTCATCGGGGTAATTTCATAAGCTAAATGTAGAAGTCGGGCTCAATTTGCACCATAAAACTGGAGTAAATGTGTTGTTGCAGATTTATTATGGGATTTTTGACATTTTTGGGTCTTATTAGACAGTTTAGAAAAGTGTGCTCAAAAGGGGAATAGGAAATGGAGTAGTAACCAAATTACTGCAAAGTTGCACCAAAATTTTTCAGCAAAATATTGGTCTAAATTAAGCCAATCAAGAGGTGATGTAAGGAACGGAAAAGTGTCTGACATGTCTAGAAAAATGCACCATTAGAATTGTTTAGTACACTGATAAAAGTATTCATAAATCTTCTGTATTGGGTACTAACTTGTAGGTCCTAGGTTTAATGTTGGACAAGAATAAATCAGTCACTAAGCAGACATTGAAATCAATATGCTGAGAGCAATAGTACAGTAGCTAAATTAAGTACTGTAAGTGTTCATTCACATGAGAGAAGGTTGTAATATGTTGATGGAGATGTCCATAAATATGGATTTTCTATCAGAAGCTAGGAGAATCTGGAAAAGTTGAACCTATTGATAAAAAAAAGATATACAATGTGTTTAGTGTTAAATGGAGCTTTAATTTGTCTTTATGACTCCAAAATAAGGAGTTGACAATATGGACTGGATAAAATTGCACAACTCAGGACAATAAGAAGGATGAAAAAACTGAAAAACAATAATCAAATATTTATTTAACATATTTTCTATTATTTCTAAACACTGTTTTTTGGTGATTACTTTGTATCTCCGCTCATACTGCACCCACACACACAAATGATACACCATTTGAAAGGTAAACTTGCCCCCTTCAGCAAGAAAATAGCCAAAACAAACCACACATCCACGATTTGATCACAAAATACAGTTTAAACATTAATTTTCATAAACCTGCAGTAAGAATAATGACCTTCAGGTGGCACCACAGTACCCCAAAACACACTACCACAAAGCTGCTTACAAATATCACAAAAAAATCCAAACATTTGCTTTGGAAGATTGCACACTCCACTGCAGGTGAGGCACATATGCAAACACGTTTGTAAACATGCACTGCCTATTGAATTGCACACTTGCTCCGTTCATACTCCACCCACACAAACAAATGATACACCATTTGAAAGGTCAAATTACCTGCATGTGGCAGCACACTACCCCAAAGCACACTATCACAAAGCTGCTTACAGACATGACAAACAAATCCAAACATTTGCTTTGGGGTCTTTCCAGCTTGCTCAAGTGCTTGCCCAGCCTATTTCAGGCACATTGGAGGATTGCACACTTCACTGCAGGTGAGTCACATATGTAAACACATTTGTAAACATGCACTGCTTTTTCGGTGATTACTTCGCCCCACACACACAAATGATACACCATTTGAAAGTTAAACTTGCTCCCTTCAGCAAGAAAAGAGCCAACCAAACCACACATTCAAGATTTTATCCTGGGTTAAAATACTACCAATGTCCACATCTGCAAGGAGTCTGTATGTTCTCTCCCATTTTTGCGTTGGTTTCCTCTGGGTTCTCTGGTTTCCTCCCACACTCCAAAGACATACTGATAGGGAATCTAGATTGTGAGCCCCAATGGGGACAAGGATGATAATGTATGCAAAGCACTGCGGTATATGATAGCGAAATATAAGCAATGCATAATAAGTTAATGGAAAGGAGAAGACTTAAATGGGTAGAAAGGCCAAATGAGCAATTGTAAGTACACAGTGCCATATAATATAATGTCTGCAATATAATAACAGGATAAAAATTTTGATGGGAGTTCTATTTTAAGTAACCATACAACAGAGGGGGCAAGGGTTGAGGTGCATAGGAGTGACAGTACAGCATAGAACCGCAATAGTGTTGAGTAGATACCCATAGAGAAGGGCAAAATACTGGATGAAAATTTGTCAGTAGCCATTTTTCACATTTGCAGTGAGGAACTGTGGATTGTTTAGTTGATACTGTTCCTTATGAAGGACACCATGACTGAGGACTTGTCTGCTTTGTTGAGTATTTGACATCACATTGGAGGTAGCAATATGCACTATAAGATAACTGGTTACTACCCGCGCAAATGAATTCATGTCTAGTATTGATGTCATGTGGTGAACGTTGAATGGAGCACTTTGGATCAGGTTTTAATCACTTGGAAGAGTTACTGTATTTTTAGTGGACATTGTGAGTTGTGAAGGAGGTATCCAAGTGGGAACCTCTTTAAAGGTAACCTGTCACCAGGTTTTTCCCATATAACCTACGGCCCTGTGTTACAACATTGTGGAATGCTGTATATATGTCTCCAAGCCGCCCTGCAAAACAAAAAAAAATAGAACTTTTATTATAGTCACCTACAAGGCGGTCCCGTCCGATGGGCATCGCTGGTCTAAGTTCAGCAGCTTCTCTCTTCTTGCGATGTCATCCTCCTTCTCTGCTTTGTGTAGATGACGCGGCCTACGTCATCCACACAATGTTCCCTATCGTGATCCTGCGCAAGTACATTTCTCTGTGTCCTGCTGAGAGCAGATCAAAGTACTGTTCTGCGCATGCGTGGGGACAGGCCAAAGAGCCTGCGCACTACAAAGAGTGCATGCACACTACTGTACAGTACTTTGTTCTGCCCTCAGAAGGATGGCGAGTAGTACACTAATCAGCCATAATTAATACTCCTTTGTCATTGTGACGCTCTAGCCTCATGTAGATCACATGTATTAATGCCTCGCTATGTATTACTACTGCCTAATGCTAAGCAAGAAGTACCGGACAGAGGAAGCTGCTCGGTCAGAAAATGAAAGATAAAAATTTCTAAAAGTTATTACATTTTACTATACATAAGAAAAGAGGAAAGTATATCAGCACGTGCCTGATAAATGACAGTATTACATGTTGGGTCTGTACTGTAATTTTTCTGAGTGACTCTGGTCATTTACCCTATGGCTTTAATTCAGGCAGCAATAATGGTGCGTCCGCTGTGCTCCATTAGAAAACATTGAATTACAACAATATTTTATTTATTTTACTCTTATAGCCCATTAATTCCCCAGCACTTTACAGACAATATCATCACTATCCCATTGGGGCTCACAATCTAAACTCCCTATCAGTATGTGGGAGGAAACCGGAGAACCCAGAGGAAACCCACGCAAATACAGGGATATCATACAAACGCCCTGTGATATGGGATGGTGGTATGGAAAAAGCCAATGAATTTGTTTTGTGTATCAATAACAATAATATGAACTTGAAGTTCACTTCAAATATGCAGACGCACAGAATGGATTTTCTCAATATTACATTATTAGGACCTCTCATGCGAGGTATACAGATTTCTCCATATATCAAGAATACAAAGGGTTAAAAGGAATACTTCAGATTCTACACTCTGGAAATAGGAATCGAAAAATGCATGCCATAAAAATGCATGCCAGAAATTATAAAAAATAGATGCTGGATCAAGCGGGTGCAATAGTGGGTAATATGGATAAGAAGAACATGTTAGACAACAAAAGTAGTGATAAAAAATTATAACACAAAATACTGAAAGAATTTAGTTCTCTAGAGTTGAATTCACTAAAATTAAAAATGTTATACAAAGGAACATCCCAATCTTATTACAGGACAAAAACCTTAATGATGTATAAAATACCACTTATCAACTATACAGCTAAAAAGGCTCCCTTGTTGTTCAATATGCTTTCCCCTACATTATTTTCCAAAAATAATCCCCTGCATCCACTTGGCTCAGGAATGTGGAGTTTTATAAATGTGTCCATACTATATGCACTTGTTGTAATTTTGTGGACAAAACATACACATTCAGCTCTTTGGCCACAAATAAAGAACATAAGAGTAAGTCATACATTGACTGCAATACTGCGCTCGTAGTCCATTTGGTCACATTTTGCATGAGAAGGCACATTTCTGACACCAGCAATAAATTAAGAATTAACTTCTGCTGCTTTAAAACATTTTATTGGCCACCACCACAATGGTAATACCATCACATTTAAAATTGTAGCTCTTGAAAAAGTCCATAGACCTGCTCTTGGCACAGAAGGAAACTTATTAGTAGTCACACATGGTGTATATACGTGTTCAAAACAAAGGTACCGCAGGGTATGAATATGCGTCATGACATTATACAAAGTATATACATTTGACTCTTTTATAGAATATTTTCTATTCTTGTTTTTATATGATTCATATGTATGTTTGTATGTGCTTTTAGTTGTATCCAGTTCTGCATACTCATGTCCTTATGTGTGCTGATTAGTGTTGAGCGATACGATACTGCAAATATCGGGTATCGGCCGATATTGGCTGTATCGGAATTCCGATTCCGATTTCCGATATTTTCGTCATATCGGATACCGGAATCGGAATTGTCACTGTCACTGTCAGTGTCCGTCGGTCGGGTCTGTCAGGAGTCAGCGGCACTTACCTGGCAGAAGATCTCCGGCGGTCACATCCCGGACTGCTTCATGGCCGCCATCCTCTTCTCCCCGGCGGTCACATGCAGTATCTCGCGATAACTGCAGTGACTGCTGGGTAATCGCGGCCGTAAAGCAGTCAGTCCGATGACGTCACCGCCGGGGAAGCTGGTAAGCATCTGTGCTGCGCCGGGATGACAGGCTCTGCCTGTCATTGCGATGTAGCAGAGCTGGATCGTCGTGGGACAGTCGTTACTATGGACTGCGTCGGACAGGTGGTATACTGTTGGTTTGTTTTTTTTATTTTTTTACAGGAGATCGATGGCGTCGCAGGAATGAGAGAGTAATAAAATTAATGAAAACTGTGTTGTCTCTTTTATTTCATTAAAAGACTTTTTTCTTGCTGTGTCTTTTTTTTAAACATTTAATAACTTTGGGATTAATAATGGATCGGTGTCTTATTGACGCCTCTCCATTATTAACCGGGCTTATTGTCACCGTGCAATCAACGGTGACAATAACCCCTTATTACCCCGCTTGCCACCGCTACAGGGCAAGTGGGAAGAGCCGGGTAAAGTGCCACAATTGGCACATCTTTTGATGCGCCAAATGTGGGGCTGCTGTAGCCTGGTATTATCAGGCTGTTGAGGGCCAAAATCCATGGGCCTTGACAGTCTTTTAATACCAGGCCGCAGCAGTCTGCATTTTACTTGGCTGGTTAACAAAAATAGGGGGGACCCCTACGCCGTTTTTTTTCGAGGGGATTCCCTATTTTTGTTAACCAGCCAAGCTAAGCAGACTGCTGTGGCCTGGTATTATCAGGCTTGCAAGGTCCATGGATATTGGATCCTAACCAGCCTGAAAAACCAGGCCTCAGCAGTCTGCTTCATCTGGCTGGTTAACAAAAATAGGGGGGACCCACGCTAATTTTTTTCGAGGGGATCCCCTATTTTTGTTAATCAGCCAAGATATGCAGACTGCTGTGGCCTGGTATTATCAGGCTGGCAAGGTCCATGGATCTTGGCTCCTTAACAGCCTGAAAATCCAGGCCTCAGCGGTCTGCTTCATCTGGCTGGTTAACAAAAATAGGGGGGATCCCCACGCCGTGTTTTTTTCGAGGGGATTCCCTATTTTTGTTAACCAGCCAAGCTAAGCAGACTGCTGTGGCCTGGTATTATCAGGCTTGCAAGGTCCATGGATATTGGATCCTTACCAGCCTGAAAAACCAGGCCTCAGCGGTCTGCTTCATCTGGCTGGTTAACAAAAATAGGGGGGACCCCACGCTAATTTTTTTCGGGGGATCCCCTATTTTTGTTAATCAGCCAAGATATGCAGACTGCTGTGGCCTGGTATTATCAGGCTGGCAAGGTCCATGGATCTTGGCTCCTTAACAGCCTGAAAATCCAGGCCTCAGCGGTCTGCTTCATCTGGCTGGTTAACAAAAATAGGGGGGACCCCACGCCATTTTTTTTTCGAAGGTAACCCCTATTTTTGTTAATCAGTTCCCTCTGACGTCACTGATGGTGTCCCTGGCTGACCTGAAGTGAAAGTGGAAAGCAATCAATTAAGCTTTCCACTTCCTCTCCTGTCAGCCAGGAGAGGAACTCATTCATTTGGGGGTTTACTGTGAGGCTGCAGCATTAGCTGCGGTCCCTGCAGTAAACATTAACCCTTTCTGAAGGATTACACCGTGGGACCTGACTGTGCATCGGATTGGTAAGAATAATTTTGCTTTATTATTTTATTTTTATTACAGGAAATGGTTTTAGCAGGTAAATAAAATATGGTCAAAAACTGTGTGATTATTTCATTAAACTTCTTTTTTATTAAAGTGTGTGTGTTTGATTATTCTTTCATACAATAGGATTAATAATTGATAGTTGTCTAATTGACAGCTCTCAATTATTAACCTGGCTTAAAGTGACCTTTCAATTGCAAGGTCATTTTAACCCCTTATTAACCCTTTCGCCACCGCTACAGGGCAATGGGAATAGACGGGCAAAGTGCCAGAAAGGGCAAATCTAATTAGAGATTTGCCCTTTCTGGGGTGTCTGGGGGCAGATGTTAGTAGCCGGGGGGGGGGCCAAAAATAATGGTCCCTCTCTGGGCTATTATTATCTGCCCCCACTCACTGGCTTTGTCTGTCTGGTTGCGAAAATAGGGCGGGAGCCCACGCATTTTTTTTCAGCAATTTTACACCTCATATATATATATACATGTCATTGAGTTTGTGACACATATATATATATATATATATTTATAGTTCATACACTTCTACATAGTATAATAGCCGCTAATTCAATTGCCGACTTTTGTGAAAATGCAGAACCCGACATGAAATGACACTTGGTGTACATAGGGTTAACCATGTCCTTTGCTATCTGATTTGCACAAACAATTAAATCAGTCTATGTGTGCAAAATTTCACACCTGTAGGGGTTAATTAAAGGTGTAAATTCGTAGCAAAAAAGTCCGTTTTTTTTACAACGAATTTACACCTTTAATTAACCCCTACAGGTGTGAAATTTTGCAAACATAGACTGATTTAATTGTTTGTGCAAATCAGATAGCAAACGACATGAAAAGATATGGTTAACCCTATGTACACCAAGTGTCATTTCATGTCGGGTGCTTCTGTCTTTTCACTGAAGCCGGCTTTACCCGGCAATTGAATCAGAGGATATTTTACTATGTAGAAGTGTATAAACTATACATATATGTATATATATATGTCACAATGACATGTATATATATATATATGTATTCTATGTGTGTATATTTAGTGTTTACAAGGAAAGAATGGGGTTATTTTAGTTCCGATATTTTGTTCCCATAGACTTACATGGGACTTCCGGTATCGGTATCGGGTATCGCCGATATTTTAATGGTATCGGTGATACCATTCCGATTCCGATACTTAGGGATATCGGAAAGTATCGCTCAACACTAGTGCTGATTGCAGTGCTTTCACATTGTGAAGATCGTGACTATGGGGAAACCAACAAGGGTCAAAATCTAAGAAAGTTGGTGGGAGAGTAATTAGTTTCATTCCTTCATGGTTTAATTTAGTTTAGAATGGGAATGACTAAAAAGTAAGACACTTAGTCTGAAACCCGTCTGCGTCTACTCTATGTCTGGATTTTAATGTATTTGCTATAAAAAAAGAATTTTTAAGCATTCCTCACTGGATGTACCTTCTTTTCCTCTTCATTGACATCTTGCAATACTTCAAGACCTTCTATGCAGAGGAGATCCTTAACCTGTGGGTGAGCTGAATATCAGGTTATCACAAGGTTCCCCATGACGTTTAACATACAAAGTAGCTGCAGGTGTAGTCCTTGGTGGGATTTAAACCCAGAACACTGTTACATATTTCTTCCCGAATAGAGGAATCTCACAACAGCAAAAAATTAAAAAATTTAAAAATACCATACATCAATACTAGCTACACAAACACAGATATACAAAAATATAAGTCTTGTGAGGAAATGACTAAAATAAGTGAGATTCACATAAATAGACTGTGAAAAAAAATATGTCAACTAGAAGACTATTACTGTATATCCATGAAAGCACAGCTACATAACAAAGAATCCCTAGAGGAGTTAACTCCATCTGCTTCTTGTCTCATCAGATAACTGTTGCTCTTTGGAAGCACAGATACACTACTTTGTCTTGTCATCTTTCCAGTTAGCAATATGTTATGGTAAGGCCCGACATGGGGTTCACTTTGTGGCTGTGGTGCAGCTGGTTGGGACCCACTTTGGCTTATTTCCACTGTGGTCTAGTTGGTTATTGAACAATGATTCAATTTTACAAGAGGAAAAGCTGTTCCTCTGCAAAATCCAAAAATTATTTAATAGGCAATTTGCAGACCCCAGTGGCACTTGACTGTAAAGGTGGAGAAGATGGCTGTACACCCTCTATGAAGACGCCTGTTGTTATATATTTGTGACCTGTGTACTAAACCACGTACACATGTTCAGTGTTTGGACAGTATTTTACATCAGTATCTGTAAGCCAAAATCAGGAGTGGGAAAACCAGAGGAAAAGTATAATAGAAACACATACCACTTCTGTATTTTTCACCCACTCCTGGTTTTGGTTTACAAATACTGAGGTTAAAAACTCACCAAATAGTCAACGTATGCATGTGGCCTTATTGTTTGTTTTATCCTTATGTAGGTTGCAGTTTCCTATTAGTCAGGGGTGACAGGTGTTGTGAATGGGTTTGAGATGAGTTCTGAGCAGAGCCTCCCTCTGGTGGTTACAAGCGGTACTAGTGAGGATTGTGAAGACTGGGAATCAGGTGTTACTGATTGGTCTTATTTAAGGGAATCATTTTCCCATCAGGGTTGCCGGTGATCAATTGTTCTGGTCTGAATCCTTCTTTCCAGTTTCCCTTGTAGCCTGCTGTGTCGTGTCTGCATCTCCTGCTATCAGATAAGACAATTTCTTATTTTGTGTTTTTGCTATATTTTTGCATTTTGTCCTGCACTTCTGTGGGGGCCTTCAGGGTCCCCTCCGGGGGCTTTTGCCCTCTCAGTTTAGTCCAGCCACTGTGTTTTGTACTTTTGCTTTTTCCAGTTTTTTCAGTGGCTGCTGTTTTTGTTACACCAGAGAACTAATTTAGGTGGTAGAGGTCGTGTGATCTCAGGTGATTTTGAAATTAGTAGAGTTGGTGTTTTTCAGGGTTTTCTGGGATTGCAGTAAGTACCCTTCCTGTCCTTTTCTATTTAGATAGTTTGGGCCCCAGCGTTTGCTCATACTATTTTCTTTCTGTGTCAGTATTTCCTCTTGTCTAACCGCCATTACATGTTTGGGGGCTTTCTATTATCTTTGGGGTTCTGCTCCGGGGCAGATAGCTTTCCTATTTCTATCTTTCGGTGTAGTTAGTTTCTCAGGCTGTGACGAGGCGTCTAGGACCAACGTAGGAACGCTCCACGGCTGCCTCTAGTTGCGGTGGTTAGTCAGGGTACTGCAATCTCATAGATTCCAACTGCTCTGGTGTATTTCCTTTTTTGCCTGCACTCCTCAGCTACCGTAACATAACAGTATCACCGGCCAGTATAAAAATTGTATGGTACTCACAGAAGGGAAAAAATATTTTGAAGGAAGAAAAGTTGTCAGAGATATTTTTCTGTTTGTTGCATTTTTTTCCCTCTGTATCTCTGGGTGCTGGGGAGGATCTTTTCTCCCAATGGAGTTTGCACAGTTGTCTGGCCGTGTGGATCAGCTTGCCACTGAGGTTCAGAGTATTGCTGCATATCTTGCTAGGTTGCCTGTTGTGGAACCTAGGATCCCCATGCCAGATTTGTTTTTAGGGGATCGAGCTAAGTTTCAGAATTTCAAAAATAATTGTAAATTGTTTTTTGCCTTAAAATCTAAGTCCTCAGGAAACGCAGCGCAGCAGGTTCAAATTATCATCTCTCTCCTGCGCGGCGATCCTCAGGATTGGGCTTTTTCCCTGATACCTGGGGATCCTGTTTTGAGTGATGTTGATGCATTTTTTCAGGCTTTGGGGTTATTGTACGATGAGCCTAATGTCACTGATCAAGCTGAAAAAGCCTTGTTGGCATTAAATCAGGGGCTTGATGACGCTGAGTTATACTGTCAGAGATTCCGTAGGTGGGCAGTCCTGACCAAATGGAATGACGACGCTTTGGCGGCCTTTTCCGGAAGGGTCTGTCGGATAATGTAAAGGATGTTATGGTGGGATTCCCTGTCCCCTCTGGTCTCAATGATTCTATGTCATTGGCGATTCAAATTGACAGACGTTTGCGTGAGCGGAGAAGTATGCGTGGAGTGGTGTTGCCTTGTGAGCCAGCTGCTGAGCCCATGCAGTGTGATGGAGTGGTGTCTGGGGCACAGCGTCATGAGTTTCGAAAGCGCAATGGGTTATGTTTCTACTGTGGTGATGCCTCTCATGCTATTTCAGTCTGCCCTAAGCGGGGAAGACATTTTGCACGCTCAGTTGTCTTGGGTAGTGTTCAGACTAAGTTTTTATTAACTGTCACTCTGATATGCTCTCTGTCCTCATTTTCTGCTCAGGCTTTCGTTGATTCTGGAGCAGCTATTAACCTGATGGATTATGATTTTGCTAAGCGTTGTGGGTTTTCCTTGATACCCTACAGAAGTCTATTCCTTTACTGGGGATCGATTCTACCCCTTTGGCTGAGAATAAACCCCAGTTTTCTACTCAGGTGATAATGAGGGTTGAACCTGATCACCAGGAGTGCTGCAAATTTTTGGTTCTATATAATCTGCATGACATTATAGTGCTGGGTTTCCCTTGGTTACAGTCTCATAATCCTGTTTTGGATTGGAAATCTGTGTCTGTAACCAGTTGGGCTGCCAATGTGTTAGTGCCAACACTCCTGTTTTTTCTGCCTCCCCCCAGGCTGAGGATGTTCCTGACTTTTTGTTTGATTTTTCTGATGTGTTTAGCGAAAGTAAATCTGCATCCTTACCTCCCCATAGGAGCTATGACTGCGCTATTGAATTAGTGCCGGGTAGTAAATTCCCTAAGGGTCACCTTTTTAACTTGTCTGTACCTGAACATGACGCTATGCGGTCTTATATCAAGGAATCATTGGAGAAGGGTCATATCAGACCATCCTCTTCACCCTTAGGTGCCGGTTTTTTCTTTGTGGCCAAAAAAGATGGTTCATTAAGGCCGTGTATTGATTATCGTCTCTTGAACAATATTACTGTGAAATATCAATACCCGTTACCCTTGATTTCTGACCTGTTTTCCAGGGTGAAAAACGCTACTTGGTTTACTAAGCTTGACCTCAGGGGGGCGTATAACCTTATTCGCATTAAGCACGGGGATGAATGGAAGACGGCATTTAACACCCTGAAGGGCATTTTGAGTACCTTGTGATGCCCTTTGGGCTCACTAATGCTCCTTCCGTCTTCCAGTCCTTCATGAATGACATTTTCAGGGATTTTGTGGACAAGTTTCTGATTGTTTATTTGGATGATATCTTGATTTTTTCTAATGACTGGGACTCTCATGTGAAACATGTTCGAACTGTATTCCAGATTTTGAGAGAGAATGCTCTGTATGTGAAGGGATCAAAGTGTCTTTTTGGCGTACAGAAGATCTCATTTCTGGGATTCATTTTGTCCCCATCTGTTATTGAAATGGACCCGGTCAAGGTTCAGGCCATCTGTGATTGGGTCCAACCTACTTCATTAAAGGCTCTTCAGAGATTTTTGGGTTTTGCCAATTTCTATCGTAAATTTATTGGTAATTTCTCTGTTATTGTTAAACCATTAACTGATTTGACCAGAAAGGGTTCTGATGTGGTGAATTGGCCTCCTGAGGCAGTCTCTGCGTTTCAGGAACTTAAGCAGAGATTCACTTCTGCTCCTGTTCTACGGCAGCCTGATGTTTCTCTGCCATTTCAGGTGGAGGTTGATGCCTCTGAAATTGGGGCAGGTGCCGTTTTGTCCCAAAAAGATCCAGAGACCTCTAAAAGTAACCCTTGTGCCTTTTTCTCTAGAAAATTTTCTCCTACTGAACGTAATTATGACGTGGGTAATCGGGAGTTATTGGCCATGAAGTGGGCTTTTGAAGAGTGGAGACATTGGCTGGAGGGAGCCAAACATCAGGTGGTGGTCCTTACGGACCATAAGAATCTGGTCTATCTGGAATCTGCCAAGCGACTCAATCCTAGACAGGCCAGGTGGGCCTTGTTTTTCACACGTTTTAATTTTGTGGTTTCCTTTCTTCCTGGCACTAAGAATGTTAAGGCGGATGCCCTCTCGAGGAGTTTCCTTGCGGACTCTCCTGAGCTATCTGATCCCTCTGTTATTTTGAAGGAGGGTGTAGTTCTTTCCGCCATCTCGCCCAATTTGAGACTTGCTCTGGAGGGGTGTCAGGAGGATAGGCCCGAGCGCTGCCCTGTTGGAAAATTGTTTGTCCCGGACCAATGGAAAAAGAGTGTGATGTCTGAGATTCATTGTTCCGCATTGGCTGGGCATCCCGGAATTTTTGGTACCAGAGACTTGGTTAGTCGGTCCTTTTGGTGGTCTACCTTGTCTCGCGATGTCAGGGAATTTGTGCAGTCCTGCGGGACTTGCTCTCGCTCCAAGCCTTGCTCTCGCTCTAGTGGTTTGTTGATGCCATTGCCTGTGCCCAAGAGACCATGGACCCATATCTCTATGGATTTCATTTCCGATCTTCCTGTTTCTCAGAGAATGACCACCATCTGGGTAATTTGTGATAGGTTTTCCAAAATGATACATCTTGTGCCATTACCTAAGTTGCCTTCCTCCTCTGAATTGGTGCCGTTGTTCCTTCAGCACGTGGTTCGTTTACACGGCATTCCTGAGAACATTGTGTCTGACAGAGGAGTCCAGTTTGTTTCCAGATTTTGGAGGACTTTTTGTTCTAAACTGGGTGTTCAATTGTCTTTCTCCTCGGCATTTCATCCTCAGACCAATGGTCAAACTGAGAGAACAAACCAGACATTGGAGACTTATCTAAGATGCTTTGTGTCTGCTGATCAGGATGACTGGGTCTCTTTTTTGCCTTTGGCTGAGTTTGCTCTTAATAATAGGGCTAGCTCTGCCACTTTGATGTCTCCGTTTTTCTGTAATTCTGGGTTTCACCCTCGATTTTCTTCAGGACAGACGGAGGCTTCTGTCTGTCCAGGTGTTGACTCTGTTGTTGAGCGTATGTAGCAGATTTGGGACCAGGTAGTGGAGAGGTTGTCCTTCTCTCAGGAGAAGGCCCAGCGGTTTGCTAACCGGCATAGGACTGATGGTCCTCGGTTTAAAGTGGGGGACTTGGTCTGGTTGTCCTCAAAGAATATTCCTATGAGAGTAGCATCTCCTAAATTTAAGCCTAGGTTCATTGGACCTTATAAGATCATGGAGATTATTAATCCTGTTTCTTTTCGTTTGCTTCTTCCAGGGACATTTAAGATCCATAACGTGTTCCACAAGTCCTTGTTGAAGAGGTTTGTTGAGCCAGTGGTTCCTGCTGCTGTGCCTCCTGACCCTGTTTTGGTTGAGGGCAATCTGGAGTATGTGGTTGAGAAAATATTGGATTCTCGTTTTTCTAGACGAAGACTCCAGTATTTGGTTAAATGGAGAGGTTATGGTCAGGAAGATAATTCTTGGGTGTTTGCTTCGGACATCCATGCTAGGAGACTTATCCGTGCGTATCATAGAACTCATCCTGACCGACCTGGTTGCTCAAATGAGGGTTCGGTGACCCCTCCTCAAGGGGGGGGTACTGTTGTGAATGGGTTTGAGATGAGTTCTGAGCAGAGCCTCCCTCTGGTGGTTACAAGCGGTACTAGTGAGGATTGTGAAGACTGGGAATCAGGTGTTACTGATTGGTCTTATTTAAGGGAATCATTTTCCCATCAGGGTTGCCGGTGATCAATTGTTCTGGTCTGAATCCTTCTTTCCAGTTTCCCTTGTAGCCTGCTGTGTCGTGTCTGCATCTCCTGCTATCAGATAAGACAATTTCTTATTTTGTGTTTTTGCTATATTTTTGCATTTTGTCCTGCACTTCTGTGGGGGCCTTCAGGGTCCCCTCCGGGGGCTTTTGCCCTCTCAGTTTAGTCCAGCCACTGTGTTTTGTACTTTTGCTTTTCCAGTTTTTTCAGTGGCTGCTGTTTTTGTTACACCAGAGAACTAATTTAGGTGGTAGAGGTCGTGTGATCTCAGGTGATTTTGAAATTAGTAGAGTTGGTGTTTTTCAGGGTTTTCTGGGATTGCAGTAAGTACCCTTCCTGTCCTTTTCTATTTAGATAGTTTGGGCCCCAGCGTTTGCTCATACTATTTTCTTTCTGTGTCAGTATTTCCTCTTGTCTAACCGCCATTACATGTTTGGGGGCTTTCTATTATCTTTGGGGTTCTGCTCCGGGGCAGATAGCTTTCCTATTTCTATCTTTCGGTGTAGTTAGTTTCTCAGGCTGTGACGAGGCGTCTAGGACCAACGTAGGAACGCTCCACGGCTGCCTCTAGTTGCGGTGGTTAGTCAGGGTACTGCAATCTCATAGATTCCAACTGCTCTGGTGTATTTCCTTTTTTGCCTGCACTCCTCAGCTACCGTAACATAACAGACAGGGTTAACTGTAGGGCCAGCCCATTGTTGGGGAGGAGTAATGGACACTAGTGGTTAGTTCTGTTTTTTAATAATTAGAGTAGAGTTAGAAAAAAGAAAGGACACCCTCAGTCAGGTCTGATCATTGTGTGAAGAGAAGACCTGGAAGGTAGCATGTTTCTAGGAAGCAAGTAACAGTGGTGGCACTTTCTCCTTATAGAAGACAAGCAGGGGCACCTACCAGAAGTGGATCTTAAGGAAGTCTCATTGTTAGCCAGACCTGGAGGTCTTTGTGAATAAGTATGGAATCAGCCAGGCTGGGACACGTCTGTAAGGTGGCAGCTGGGAGAGCTCCCTCACACAATTTATAGAGTGTAGTTTGGGTGCAGTGGGCACAGCATAACACATCGACCCATGTGGCTCTGTACTGGGAAGATGGAGGCCTCCCGCATAGCTTGCTATTCATTTGCAATGTTCTACACAAGCAATTTGATGCTGTCCACAACCTTCAAGTGTGAACCTCTGCTATACTGCACAGATGAAAAACGTAACCATTGTTCCTGCTACCCATTGTACATAAATAGAGGAGCAGCTGCACTCAAAGTTGTGTAGTTTGCAAATAAAGTTTATTTTATTCAGTGCATATTTAAACAACACTACATGGATGAAAAAAGACAAAGAAATACCTAGGTAACGTTTCGACCCAGAGTGGGGTCTTTATCAAACCTCACTGGGGAGTGTCTTTAAGTAGGATAGGATATATGCAGATGACAATAGACCCACCAGGGCCTTAATATTGGAAATGGCATGGAGAGTCGGGAGCACATGAAGGGCAGTGTGGCGCTCCAAAGAAATGCCACCACACACCATTACTGACTCACTGCCAAACCGGTCATGCTGAAGGATGTTGCAGGCAGCAGGTTCACACTCGGCACATGTGACAGACGTGACAGAGTCTGGAGACGCCGTGGAGAGCGAACTGATGCCTGTAACATCCTTCAGCATGTTGGCAGTGGCTCAGCAATGGTGTGGGGTGGCATTTCTTTGGAGGGCCACACAGCCCTCCATGTGCTCGCCAGAGGTAGCCTGACCGCCAATAGGTACCGAGATGAGATCCTCAGACCCCTTGTGAGACCATATGCTGGTGCGGTTGGCCCTGGGTTCCTCCTAATGCAGGAAAATGCCAGACCTCTTGTGGCTGGAGTGTGACAGCAGTTCCTGCAAGATGAAGGCATTGAAGCTATGGGCTGGCCTGCCCCTTCCGCAGATCTGAATACGATTGAGCACATCTGAGACAGCATGTCTCGCTCCATCCACCAACGTCACGTTGCATCACAGACTGTCCAGGAGTTGACGGATGCTTTAGTCCAGGTCTGGGAGGAGATCCCTCAGGAGAACATCCGCAACCTCATCAGGAGCATGCCCAGGCGTTGTAGGGAGGTCAAACAGGCATGTGGAGTCCACACACAATACTGAGCATCATTTTGACTTGTTTCCACTTTAATTTTAATTTTAAGATAAAAAAGTTATAGCTCTCAGAATAAATGGATGCAAAAACAATTCTTTTTTCTATAAACTAGTTTTTATTGTGTAAAAGCACCAAAACATAAAAAAAGATGTAAATGTGGTACTGCTGTAATTTTACTGACCAGAAGCATAAATCTGCCTTATCAATTTATCACATGGTGAATGGCATAAAAAACAGTTTCTGAATTGCTGGTGTTTGTTCATTCTGCCTCCCAAAAATCAGAATTGAAAGCGATCAAAAAATGTCATGAGCATGAAAATTATACCAATACAAACTTCAACTTGTCCTGAAAAAAAAACAAAACCTGTTGTCAGAAATCTAGATCTAAATTATAGCTCTCAAAATATGGAGATGCAAAACTTTTTTTTGCAGTAAAAAGCGTTTTTTAATGTGTGACAGCAGCCAATTGTAAAGACCCGATATAAATCTGGTGTTGCTGTAATCACACCGACCCAAAGGATAAAGTTGTCTAAGGTTATGTGCACACGTTGAGTAAATGGATGCAAAAATTTAAGCACCATTTCTGCATCTCTTGGGAGGAAAAATGAAGCTGCAAAAATGTGCATTTTTGATCCATTTTTGCCTGCGTTTTTTGATTCATTTGAGTGAGGTCAATGGTGAAAAACACTGGCCAAAAACGTAAAGAGAATTGACATGCTACAGATTATTTTCTGCACCAAATCTGCAAGTCAAAAATACTCAATGTGTGCATGACATTTCAGATTTCTCATTCAGTTTGCTAACATCAGGATTGCTTCTGGTTTTGCCAGCAACTCTGCATGGTAAAAATGCACCAAATCTGCAAGTGTGTAAGGAGATGTCGGGGACCCTCAATTGCTTCCTCTCTCCTTCACACTGGGCCCCTATGGCATCTCAATGGTTCCCTTATGTTTTACACTGTTCTGCTGTGTATTGATGTTGTCCTGTCATGCATTAATATGTACTGTGTAATGTGTCGTATATGCTATGTAACTGCCTTGTATATAATTAGCTCAGGGACAGAAGGAGATAAGAAGGGGGCAAGACTAGCCGGCTTACAGAGAAGTGATTTCACGTTCATGCAACAGTACCCGGGCAGGCTTGCCCAGGGCAAGATGCTCTTCACAGCCGGAAACGGTCCAATGAATGGGAGCTGCTATATACTGTCATGCAGTGCAGATGGGCACTGATTCTGAGGGAGCGACTGCAGATGGACTGTGGTTCCCAAAATCCAGATGTGAGCTGTTGATGCTGGATAACTTGGTGAAGATGCAGGGAAAGCGCAGGAAGCATTACTTTATTTACCTCATGTTACCTCGTGTTCATTAAAAGTTTCAAACGTTGGAACACTATCGTGGCTTGTGGTGCATCCGGAAGATGCATTCCCAGTGCTGAGATTGACCGCGTGATGAAGGTAAATGACTGTGCCGCAGGCTGGGACTTTATCTGTCTTTCTATGTGCAAGGGGCCAGGGTGCTCACTGACTATGACTTAGTGGACTCACCACGACTACCACTCCGTGCCACTTTGTTACATGTGCACAAGCCCTAATAACTTATTCTGCATGAAGAACATCATAAAAATTAAATAGAACAAATTCTTGACCTGCTTATAATTTGTTCATTCTGTCTCCCAAATATTGCAGTAAGGTTCAGCTCACATTTATCCTGCCCTCTACTCTAAGCGCTTACACTGGGGTTTCTGTGTAAATTTCTAAAATACGTGATTTAGATGGAATCCTTGACCAAAGATTTTCTATAATGAGGTAGATGGAAACACTATGGATGCCGTGTGATCTATGATCCACTGGTGTCCTTCTTTTTAAGCGTGCATAAAATCATGGTCTGCCACAGTTTTGTACACATCTAAAAAGAAGGACAATGTTGAACAGAGACCAGAGTGTTGCTCCTGCCTCATTATAGTGATTGGATAAGTCAGGGGTTTTATCTGAATCACGTCATTTGAATATTTAGCTGGAAACCCCAATGTAAGTGCTTAGTGTAGAGCACAGGATAATGGTGATCCAAAGTGTTATGTAAAATGTTCACAACAAAAGCTTCAACTCAATCCTTAAAAAAGGAAGTCCCCACTCAGATCCATCATCTGTCAATGGAAATATAGGGGGCTTCCATGTTACTTATAGCACAAAGGCTATAGAAAAGCCCCATGGCTCCTCGCTCCTCAAAGTAGATTTAAAGAATTTTGAGCTCCCAAATCCTTATGCCCCCCCTCCCTTCTGTGCACTAGTGTATCTAAACAACATTTAGCATCCATGTGTTTGGCATTTCTGTAATGAAGAGAGCCCACCTAATTTATGGGGTCCATGTCTTCAGAAGCAGGAGCTGGGCACAATGTATGGTCACTACAATGTATGGGCACTACAATGCAGATTTGCAATTTTCTCTCAGCAACATACATTACTGCTTGTTTCTGGAAAATGCCCATGGAGTTAAAATCTTCACTAGACCTATAGATAAATTCTCAGAGGGATGTAATTTCCAAAACTGGGTCACTTGAGGGGGAATCCTGCTCTTCTGGCACTTATGGGCTCTCTATATGGAGACTGCAAACTATTCTATGGTAACACAAGTATGCAAGGGTAAAATTGTTTGAAAAGTAAAAGGTGGTGTCTATGATCTCTAAACTCAGTAGAAATATCAAAAAAATTCCACCAATGTACACTTTTTTGGCCGGGGTCAGACATGCAAGAAACTCGCACGAATCTCGCATGTCAATACCCGGCACTGCCGCCGGCAGTTCAACATGTCAGGAAAAAACAATCTCAGAATCTTATGTTGAAGCATTCTAGAGTTATTGCCTCATGAAGTGATATTGGTCAGAAATGAAATGAAAAAAGAAATGGCCTGGTTAGGAAGGTGAAAACAGTCTGGGGTGAAGTGGTTAAATGTATATTTCTTTTTTTTAAACATTTTAGCAATTTTTTTTTTTTTTTTACATGACACAATTTGTATTAATAAAATATATAAATCTTGCAATTCTCGCACTGGCCACTGGGGATTTTTTAGACTCTACCGTAACTTCCTGTTGTTTCAGGAAACTACACATGTACATTAATCACAGTGAGCAGACTCCTACATTATCGTTTGTATTGAGGTGTGTATCATGAAAGCATTAAATTTAGGGAACAAAATTATAGGTTTTCAGAATCATGGTGCATTGGTCTCTGCACGGATTTATCTTCTACATAAGAGTTTGTCATCCCCTAAAAATATTGTAACATAATGCTAAGAAACATTTTATGGAAAGGCCAAAAGTTTTGTGTGTCCTTAGTGCTATGTCCAGACACTATAAGGTCTAATTTAAATGTGCCATTCATTTGATTGCAATCCTCTTAATTAAAAATATAGATTTATATTGATCCAGGGAATATTTGCTTTTTTGCTCACCATGTGTCAATACTGAAATGAATAAAACTGGATATGGTATGGAAATTTTTGAAAACGGCATTGAATATAAACCAACAACCATTATAATACAAGAGATATGCTTGTCTGATATAAATCCACTCCTATGTCGTCATTGAAAGACTTATTGTACATTTTACTAAGGCATGTAAATTAGGCATTAAAAGATTTACTTCATATCTCTATGTGCATAATTAAGCATGACACAATCCATGCATTAACTAGAAATGTGTTCTGAATCCCCATCAAGACAAAAACATTGAAAGCATTCATTGTCTAGGCATGAGTACAGCTGATTTTCAACATATGGGGTTGTATTGATTTACGATCTACAGTCACTATGAATAAACATTGTAGAAATATAGTAGTAAATCAGTAGATTATTTAATGATTAGCCTAAATTTAGCTTCCATTGTCAACGACATAAGTAGAGTTCTATAGGCCAAGGGACAAGTTTTGGGACTGAGAACACCCATAACCACTAGGTTTCTGCTTTGATTTGATCTGGACTGTAAAAAAAATATTTTTTATCTTTAAAAAAGAAAAAACAAAAAAGGAAGCACACCTCCAAATATAAAAACACATTCTGCAAATAATACCACTATACAGAAAACACCATACTGTTACTGGACAAATCCTACTATACTAATATTAATACTACCAACAAAATTACATAAAGAACAAATAATACTATCAAACAATGACCACATATTACTATCACATAACAATCATATAATACCACCATACATATCATTGACATAAACAACTGTACTAACACCAATATTGCTGCCATGTACTGACCTTAGAGAGGTAGATAGATACCAATTGTGAACAGATGCACTGTATACTAGATATAAGTATTAGGTAAATTAGGTACTAAATAGCATGCTACATAAAAATAATTCTGTCCCTCATTGCCATATGGCAGTTATAAGCCCTCCTTCATAACAAACACCACACTTTTTTGTTCACTCAGTGATCGTGCACTATATGCCTCTACAAACAATCACGCCACCTTTGTAATCTCCCAACTTCTGCCCCATAAAATAATTATGTCCCCTTTGTACCCCTACTCAATAATTATGTACCCCTATACAATAATGATGCCATAGTTGCGGCCATACAAAATAATACCCGCTTTGTGCTTTTATTCAACAATAATGCACTCTTTATTCGCCACATACAATAATGCCCACTTTGTGCCTCTATACAATAATAATGCCACCTTTTCCCCAAACAATATTAATAATACCAACTTTGCCTCATAGAATAATAATAATGCCACCTTTGCCCACATGTATTAATAATATTGTCATGTATTATAGGTTTGGATCGGAATCCTAAGTGAAGACTTAGCTATCCAATTGTATACAATCCTTGACTGGGCCATAATCTAAAATATTGTATCCAGAGGCATAGCTTGGGGTTCAGCTCAGGGGGGTGAAACACATTTAAGTGGGCCTCTAACCTAGGTATCCATATTTACAACTGCTGTGAAACAACCTAAACATAATGAGTAAAGGGGAACCTCAGCAGATAATCATGCTGCTACTGAACAAAAAACTATGCAAAGATCAAGACCGATATAAGTGCCATATGGTGGCCAATGGCCATATATTGGTAGATATCAGTCCTGCAGAGCATATAAGCGATTACAGTACAATTATATATAGAGACTTACTGGTGTCGTTCTTTCTGTTGGGGTCATTCACTTTTCCACCTGGCTCAGACTGACATAACTTCTTTCAGCCATGACTCATCTGCAGAGTTTACAAAAACAAGGGATTGAAGCTTGAGGAGGACAATTTGCATATTCCAGGTGCCTTCTGGGAAAAGCGAAGAGTCTCCCTCAGCAAGAGGATCGTTGGGCACAGCTGAGATCAGCTGCTTGGAAAACATTGCCAAACCAGGGATTGAAGCTTGAAAAGGACAAGTTGCATGTTCCAGGTGCCTTCTGGGAAAAGCACAGAGTCTCCCTCAGCAAGAAGATCGTTGGGTACGCCGGGACCAGCTGCTTGGAAAACATCGCCAAACCAGGGATTGACACTTGAAAAGGACAATTTGCATATTCCAGGTGCCTTCTGGGAAAAGCGAAGAGTCTCCCTCAGCAAGAGGATCGTTGGGCACAGCTGGGATCAGCTGCTTGGAAAACATTGCCAAACCAGGGATTGAAGCTTGAAAAGGACAAGTTGCATGTTCCAGGTGCCTTCTGGGAAAAGCATAGAGTCTCCCTCAGCAAGAAGATCGTTGGGTACGCCGGGACCAGCTGCTTGGAAAACATCGCCAAACCAGGGATTGACACTTGAAAAGGACAATTTGCATATTCCAGGTGCCTTCTGGGAAAAGCGAAGAGTCTCCCTCAGCAAGAGGATCGTTGGGCACAGCTGGGATCAGCTGCTTGGAAAACATTGCCAAACCAGGGATTGAAGCTTGAAAAGGACAAGTTGCATGTTCCAGGTGCCTTCTGGGAAAAGCACAGAGTCTCCCTCAGCAAGAAGATCGTTGGGTACAGCCAGGACCAGCTGCTTGGAAAACATCGCCAAACCGCGTGCCTTACGGCGCGCAAATTTTTGCCTCTACGACATTATTGCAAGAAAGCTTGGCTGATTGAGTAGATTACACAAGAAGGAAAAAACACAGCAGATTACACAAGAAGGAAGACACACAGCAAGTCAGCAGGATCTAGGAGCAACATGGCAGATGTGACAACCTACATGGTGAGCTGCAACATGTGTTACATGTTCACAGATCGACCAGAAGAAGAATCCAATTTCACCTGCCAGAAGTGTAGACTACTGGCCCTTTTAGAAGAAAAGGTGCCGGGTCTGGAAGAAAGAATTGCAACTTTGAAACTCAGCAAAGAAAATGAAGACTTCCTAGACAGAACAGAAGCATCTCTACTGCTCACAGAAGGTGAAGAAAGTGTCAGAGAACCTCCAAAAGCAGACGAGTGGAAGCATAACCACATCCTGTTTAGTTCAGTGGCTCTATAAGATTCACAGTGCGGGCGAACCAACATGGCAATATCATTGTTTGGGCATGTATAGGATGTCACCATGTATCTCCACCCATGATGCCACTTTGTTGTCCTTCATCTTGCCATTCTGTAGGCTGCAGGCCTAAAGAAACCTATGGCCTTTGGAACAGAGAATGATACAGTGAGGAGACCATGTCTCTCTGCTCTGTGACAAGGTTTAACTGTATGTTTCAGTGCAAAAGAAAAGCGGCACTCACCACTGATGTAAAAAAGATTTTTTTAGTCATAAATAAAGAGACACTAGAAACCAGACAACAGTTGTTTCACACGTATTCAGTTTGAATATGAATGAAACAGCTGTTGCCTGATCAGTAGTGTTTCTGTAACATTTATGACTAAATAAATCTTTTTTGGATACATCAGTGGTGAGTGCTGATTTTCTTCTACGTTGCCTAAATACATAGGGACCTGTCATTTATTTAAGCAGGGCACATCTGTGTCTTACTATAGCCTTTGACAGTGACTTTAATCACCCATGGATTATTGTGACAGCAATGCCAGAGGTTTTTCTTCTGATTTGCAAGGTTTAACAGCATCTGTGTGCTATACACATCGATACAGTTTTAAGTAACCGTCACTCTGGGTGGGCCTCTCCGTGTGCCCCATCGGTAGCTACGTTGCTGCATATATTGTGTGACAACTAAAGAAAAGATACATTGTACTATAAAATGAATTAAAATAATACTCCTTAGAGTTCAAAGGGTCGGTATGGATTGTCAAAGAAGGCGACAAGGTTTAAAACCCCAATTATATCCCATCATAACCAGTTTCCTGGTTTCACTATGTGTTTGTAAAATGTTGATAGAGGAAACAATTTACCCTAATAATAACTGCTAGATACGACTTCCGAAAGCTCAGATTCATACTCTACTTATATTAAACCACTGGATAAAGACTTTATGTATCAACACAAGGAATTTTTGCTATTTTGGATTGAATATTAGATGGACACTGGTAGCAAAATATCCAATTGCATTGGGTCGCAACCATTGGCTTCTTACTTATACTTATACCAACTAGAAGGTACACTGCTGGCCCATTTGACCTGGACTTTTGTATCTTGCACACCTGATTCCACATTTGGGTCCCTATTTATCAAGATCATTTTTTTGATGAAGGGTTGGCGTTTTATGTGAGGTGCCTAATTCATTAAAAGTCACATGCCTTTTAATAAATAAGGTGAGGCGCACAGTGTTGTTAGCCTCTATGTGTGCCAGACTATATATTTAGGATACAGGAAAGATGTATATCTTTGTACCGTGTTAGCCAGTAGTTAGAAAAATATTCAGAATTGAGAGTCCTTAGTGGTTGAAACGTTTTAATGGCTAACTGAAAAGATGGTAACAAATTGCAAGCTTTCAGGACTACTCAGGTCTCTTCATTTAGGCTAGAATAATACAACAATAACACAATTGAAACACCCAATTCAAACCATATCCCAAAGGAGTGAAAAAAAGGAGTTTCCGAAGAGCTTTCTTGAAAAAATGTATAAACTTTATTTAATAAATCCAATGTACATAAAAATATAGAGCACCACATATCAAAAAACCAGGCCAGATAAATAAAGGGCAATCAAGACATGAATATAAAATATATACACTGCATGTTACTAAATGGTACGCAACTAAATGCAATTAATAATATCTCCAAGCAGTTTGTCATCACTTCAAGAAGTACAATAAGGAATTTAGCAAAATGCTCACAAAAATATGTAACATCTATAAAGTGCAAAAAGTGCCTGACAAGCCTCTAAAAATAAGGTAAGTTAAACCACAGACGCTAAAATATTATGCAGTACAACTGCCATAAATGTCCTGTAACATTTCCAGGGGATATAGCTCTAGGATCGCTGTCTGGGTAGACAGAATGGCACGAAAACAGTTCATTCAGACAGCAGTTCTGGTGTAAAACTGGCCGCAACCAGCTTTATTAAAGTCCACAGCAAACAGATAAAAATAAAGCATAAACAGAAAACCTAGGCTTGTCTAGCCACTAATTACACATAGATCGATTTCCCTATTTATCCGGTCCAGACTCTACCAGTCTGTGCCCAAAACAACACATATGATATATGTTACCAGTATGGAGTTTCACAGATACTCCTCCTTGTGTCTGAAGGCCCCTTCAGCGTCCAGACTTGAGAGAGATCCACTCCTATTCAGCCGCTATTCGCACGGATTCTCACTGAGACTACTCCTGTGTCCGGGGTACTTCCTGCACCCAGACTGAGATAGCTCAAACTCCTGAAGACGCTTCTTGTGCCGGGACACCTTCCTGTGTCCAGACTGAGCGTGCTCCCACTCCTGGAGACTGCTTCTTGTGCCGGGACACCTTCCTGTGTCCAGACTGAGCGTGCTCCCACTCCTGGAGACTGCTTCTTGTGCCGGGACACCTTCCTGTGTCCAGACTAAGCCAGCTCTCTAATTGTGTTTGCAGACACCTACTTCTGGTCTCCTAATTAACAGCTGAACGATTTCAGGCTTGAGCTGCAAGTGTGTGCTGAATGTGAGGTGTAGTGACCTTTCTCTACCACTAGGTTTACAAAGCCACACATTTCCCTTATACCTAGGTGAAATGTACACCCCATTCAACACATATTCCTTCACTGTCTCACATATCCCCTCCCTCTTCTCCAGACCGGAGGGCTGGTCATCCAGACCGGAGGGCTGGTCAACAATCCAACAGAGACAGTGAACTCTGGACCAGTCATGGCCCTCATCAGCTTCATCTTCACCACTGTCATAGCCAACATCAGTTTTCTCTTCATCTGAAGCATCCGCACTACCCTGTACCCTCCCAGGCCTATACTCTCTGCAGGCCTCGGGTATCCTGCACGGTTTCATCTTGACCTTAGGGCCGGGCTCAGTTTCGATATAGTGCCTGGCCAGAGAAGTACGACCTGGCACATCAAAACACTTCTGCTGACTCTTCCTCAGAAACCCACGTACCTCCTGTCCCTGGTGCACTGACCATGTGTCACCAACTATCACAGAAGGTATAGGGGGTTTTTCACTTTTCTCCAGTTCCCCACCTTCAGGCTCTTCTGGCAAGACATGCCCAGAAGCCCTACCGTCCGTCCTATACTCTACTTCTTCAGTCACATCTGGCTCACTGTCAGTGTTATACCATTCATTTTCATGTATTGCTGCTGTAATACTGTAATTTCCCCCCGGGATCAATAAAGTGTATCGTATCGTATCGTATTCACATCCTGCTCACTGTCAGGGTTATACAATTCATTTTCATTCACATCTTGATCTGGAACCTTAGTTAATATGTCATCCACAACATTAACTGCACCATCTGGTCCCTCAAGTATGTGACTATGTGACAACCCCAGCACTATACTTCTATATAGTTCAGGTACTAGGAGCTGACTCACGACCTCTCCCTGGACTTCAGTGTCCCTATACAACAGGCTATTGTCCCTGGCAGCATTGAGGAAACCTCTCCTCAGAGCCAGGCTCCTGGGAAACCTCATCTAGAACAATCATATTTTCCTGTGCCGTCCTAAGAGTGGGGTCTCGCCACTGCTCACTCTCAAAATTGTCACAGGACACAGGTAAGTCAGGGACACTTGGTTCCCGAGAACCACCATCCTCGTCTCCCAACATCACCTGCAAAGGAATTTCATCACTATCACAGTCATCATTATTATCAATATCATTATCATGATTATGATCAGTATCATCATCACTATCATGATCATCATCATTATCATTATCAGCATCAGCATCATTATCATGGTCATCATCATCATCATCATTATCATTATCATCATCATCATTATCATGGTCATCATCATTATCACATAAGTTTAACGGCCCACTAGTATTGTGTTCCGCCCCTCGGGACTGCGCACCCTCAGTAGGAGCTTCATCACACTGTCCATCAGAAACATTTTTCCCCCAGAGATCCTTAGATCGGGGAAAGTCATCACCCAATATGACGGGGTGCACCAGGTTCTTCACTACCCCCACTTCATATGAAACCTCCCCGAGTTTGGGGACCAAGTCCACGGCAGTCTCTGGGTAGACTTTGGTATCTCCATGGATGCACACCACACTCAGGTGCTTATCAGGGATGAAGTCCCTATCAATCAGGCTGTCACATACGGAAGTCACTGGACTCTCTGAGTCTAAGAGGGCCTGTGCTGGGCAGTCATTTACAACCACCGGGCACACCTGTGGTCCAGTCTCTTCGGCTGAGGTGGACACACACACAGGCTCTGCACAGGGAGAGAGCGATCTGCCAACATCACAATACATAGGCTCCCCCTCTATTGGACAGTTGGCTGCAATTTCACGACATCTCCAACACTGTCCATCACACTCTCCCACCCACATGTCCCCTCGGGCCTGAACCCGCTTATCAGCATACCCCATGTCCCCAACAGCTGGAACGCTCTTACCGCGAGAGTTCAGCATCCGGGAACTCTGAAGTGACGACCTCTCAGACGGCTGTACCTCAGGAGGACATGCTTGGGTGTAGTGGTCCACTATCACCTCTTCAACTCCATGACCAGGTTTGCTGACGGCAGACTCGCACTCCTTCTTTCCTGTAGGCAACGCAGGTGCCTTTACAACATTACTCGGGGACAAGGCGCTGAGAGGTTTTTCTAGTGCTGCAATCTCCTCAAGAAACAACCGGTTAGCCTCCTGCTGCTGCTGCCGCCAGCTCTGCATGCTCTGCCAGACCTGCTGCATGCTCTGCAGGTGTTTCTTAACAAGCTCCTCCATACTGCCGGACTTATCTGTCTCAACCACGGCAGTCTTCACTCAAGACATACACACTCTACAGTCTTTTCCATAGAAAAAATTCAGCTCTGCTGTGCAGACACTTTTTTTTTGCAAAGTCTATTAGGGCTCCTGTCTCTTTAAGACTGCTCCAAACAGACGTTTCTGCTGACACACTTTTTTTTTTTCTCTGCTGCTATTTCAACAGACTTCACCTTTATTGCTGTCTCTAAGCCACTGTGCTGCATGCACACTCCAGCACTAACTGTATCAGCCACTGCGCTGCCCCAGCATTCTCCGCCAATTGTAACATTTCCAGGGATATAGCTCTAGGATCGCTGTCTGGGTAGACAGAATGGCACGAAAACAGTTAATTCAGACAGCAGTTCTGGTGTAAAACTGGCCGCAACCAGCTTTATTAAAGTCCACAGCAAACAGATAAAAATAAAGCATAAACAGAAAACCTAGGCTTGTCTAGCCACTAATTACACATAGATCGATTTCCCTATTTATTCGGGTCCAGACTCTACCAGTCTGTGCCCAAAACAACACATATGATATATGTTACCAGTATGGAGTTTCACAGATACTCCTCCTTGTGTCTGAAGGCCCCTTCAGCGTCCAGACTTGAGAGAGATCCACTCCTATTCAGCCGCTATTTCGCACGGATTCTCACTGAGACTACTCCTGTGTCCGGGGTACTTCCTGCACCCAGACTGAGATAGCTCAATCTCCTGGAGACGCTTCTTGTGCCGGGACACCTTCCTGTGTCCAGACTGAGCGTGCTCCCACTCCTGGAGACTGCTTCTTGTGCCGGGACACCTTCCTGTGTCCAGACTAAGCCAGCTCTCTGATTGTGTTTGCAGACACCTACTTCTGGTCTCCTAATTAACAGCTGAACGATTTCAGGCTTGAGCTGCAAGTGTGTGCTGAATGTGAGGTGTAGTGACCTTTCTCTACCACTAGGTTTACAAAGCCACACATTTCCCTTATACCTAGGTGAAATGTACACCCCATTCAACACATATTCCTTCACTGTCTCACAGTCCATAGGGCTAAATTAGCACCGAAATAGAAGCAAATAGCGGTAAAGATACTAATGTGAGACAGTGAGCAGTGTTCCCCGAGCCTGGCGCCCCTACGCACGTTTCGAAATAACTTCGTCAGGGGGCATACCTTCTGGGGGCATAACAACACAATACCAGACCCCAATCAGAGGCAATAAAACTTTCACACTCCTTATCTATGAACTGTTCCAATATTTATGTTCATCCCTCTGCCATAATGACAGTTCTGCTTCACGTCACTTGTCTTACCTATTGAGTTATGTCTGTGCTGTTTTGTGAATAAATATGTGATTCTTCAGATTTTGTATTAGTCTTCGCCTGATGAAGAGACCTGAGTAGTCTGGAAAGCTGCAATTTGTTACCATCTTTTCAGTTAGCCATTAAAAGGTATCAACCACTGAGGACTCTCAACTCTAAATATTTTTCCACATATTTAGGATGAACAGAAAAAATCTTAAACATATGTCAAATCAGACACCTGACATCTATATTTATATTTTTGGCACAATATGAACATTTTGCTCAGGAAATCTCCCCTAATGTTCTTTATAGGAATTGGAATATATCTCCAGCCTTTGGAATCTTAACATGTTTGCCAGAACTGATCTATAGAACCTAAGATAAAAAACAATATGAGCAAATACCCTGTAGTAAGTAAATAAATAAATAAATAGTAGTAATACATATAAATAACAGGGTACTGAGTTAACAATGTTTTGATCAAAAAAGCATAAAAGCCATCCCACCGCGACAAGGTGTGCCCATAGGGACAGTACCTAACTCTTGTAGTTCACTTCACTATGTGTCAAAGTAAAAAGTACAAAAAACTTCACCAAAGCCAAAAAATTGAACCAGAGCATATGTTGGTAGAAATGCATTGCACTTATACCAACATATGACCTGGCTCAATTTTTTGGTTTTGGCTTAGTTTCTTGTACAAATGGACGTGGCTCTCCTTTTTTGGGGGATTAGACCAAGGAAGACACATCACTCCAAAATTCACTTATGAGGGGTGCACAGAAAGGGGTACAAATCCCAGTAATATACAAAAGAAAAATCCAGCCCTCCCTTTGCAGGAAAAATGTTTTTAATTCACAATGTAGGAATCCACAAGGTTCATACCAATGTAACGTTTTGGTCCCAATCTGGACCTTCTTCAGAATAAACAAACAGAAATAATCAAAGAAAAACCAAAATACATAGTAAGTCCATGTTAGCTGGTTACATGCACGTAATGTATAGAGGACTACAAAAAAGAGGCAGAAAAATGGGTAGTAACAGTGACACGCAATGTGGTACCCAGAGAAAGTGATGACGTCCAGGTTTTCAGCCAAAGACATATCGAAAGAAGAGGTGAATTGATGGTTGCGTTTTAATTAGACCAATCTGTGAAATAGAAGGGGCAAGATTAGGTTATGAACAAATGGAGTACTATGAGGCAAGTAGTAAGATTTATTAAAATAAGAATAAAAAATAGAGAAATGAAAAAATAGAAAAAAGAAAAACAAAAAGAATAAAAATTTTTTTGGAAAAGAAGGAATAAAAAAATATGAAAAATAAAAAATGAATACTGAAACTGAATGACAAAAATAATTTCAATCTTTATATCCATACTCCTCTGTGAGAATCCTCTCTAGCGCGACTGCTGCTGCTATGAAAGAAAGGAGAATATTTCAGTAAAAAATAATAATACAACGTAGTCAATATAAACTCATAAGATCATATTCCCTATTTAACCCTTTGGGCTCCGTACTTTTGTAGGGAATGTATCCAAAAAACTTCCCTGAGTTTTAGTTGCTTGACCTGATTACCCCCCCTCCTACTAGTCTGAACCTGTTCAAGGACCAAAAATCTTAGTTGTGGCCAGCCGTATGAAAATGGAAAGGAACTGGTAAATGATGCCGTCCACACCGTATGTCAGGCTTGTGATGAGAAATGCGATCCTTGATGCACTGGGTTGTTTCCCCCACGTCCTTTTTTGGGGGCTGTTCATTTTATCCATATAGCTTTCTACCGGCAGGTGTCTTAACAGTTGGGACCTAGATCCTCATCTATTTTTATGTCTGCTGATACATAGGGAGGTGGACCACAAGAATTAGGTACCACCCCAATTAGTGTGCACCTTGTCGTGGTGGGAAGGCTTTTACGCTTTTTTTGTACCCTATGTTATTTATATACCTATACTATTACTATTTATTTACTTACTACAGGATATTTACTTACTTTGTTTTTATTTTAGGTTCTGCGTATTTAATGGCCACAGTGTGAATACACACCTATTCTTGGACTTATACCAATATATGTTGTGGCTCAATTTTTTGGTTTCAAAATCAATGTATACTCAATAACATATAGCAAAGTACATGGTTTTGTTAACTTTCAACACACTTTTTACATATAAAGTATTTATTCTGAGATTTTTTTTATTTGCTATTATTAATGACATAATGAAAATGGATTGTCTGGTTTGGTAAAATGCCATTCAGGAGTATAACATTGGACTTACCTAACAGTCTTAGAAAAAAATACTGAGGAAGCATTTGGCTCTGTCTGGTAGAATAAACCTTCTATTAGATAACTCTATTTAGAAGTCTTTATTTCTTCACAATCTATTTCACCTCCTGAGAGATAAACCGCTTTCTCGTATTTTATTTCTGGCTATTCTCAAAAGGATTACGGTAATAGGAATTTATTCCTCTTTGTAGGAAATATTGGTTGGATGAGGTTAGAATACCAATTTTGCCTGCTACAACCAAACCTGGACAAGAGGTTGTTTTAGGATTGCCCTTGATAATCTGCAATGAAGATATTTTCATAAGACACAAAAAAAGTCCCTGGATATCTTCAGTTAGAAGGTGAACTTTTATTAGAAAATCATCCAACACTGTATAATTTTATACTAATACAATAAAGGAGTCAGGAGTTCATGATATACTACAATAAAGCACAATATTAGTGGGACACTTCTCAGACCGCGTCAGGGCAAAAGGTTGTGCTAAATTATATAGGAGCATAATACTGTTAAATTGTTAAAATCCAAAGTGTCAGCTGTATGATGAAGTGAAGTCAAGAAACCAGAACCAAATATCTATGAAATTCACCATACATCTAGGTTGCCCTGTTGCCGGAAGTGTTCATTTACTGTGCAATACCATAATGGGACAAATTAGGAATAACAATTTTTTTTTACATAAATGCATGTATTTCAAGCTAAAAATAATTTTTGCAATTGGGTTTCATTAAAAATTTTACATCGTTTGACTTGTACAGGTTCTTTGTCCCCCAAAAGCAGATTAAACTTTGATGTGGTCTATGGTAATAAATCAACTGAGAGCAGATTAGGAAAAGAGAAGAAAGATAACTACAGAGTCTCTTGTCAGATCATCAGAATGAGCTCATTGATGGATTCTCAGTTAACTAATTCTGCATTCAAAAAGTAGTTCTTTTATCTATCTTTTTCTGAGCTCTTATCAGCTGATTTATGTCCATACACCACATCAAAGTTGATTTTTTTAAATAATACTCAGAGATTATACAAGGCAAAGGTGAATTTTTTTTTTTAATGAAAACCCAGTTGCAAAAATGATTTTTAACCCAAATTACATACATTTACAATAAGTAAAAAAAAAAGAAAATTGTCCCTAAAGGTGAATAAAAACATTTACAGGACTAATATATAAAGTTATAGGTGATGATGACACAGTAATATTTTTTTTTTTATTTACAAATCTTTTAGCAGAGAAGTGTACATGTTGTACATGTTGTGCTAACTGATTGTAAAGTGTATTTTACATTACATTGGATGTAAAAAAAAACAATGATACAAGAATTCAAGGGATATCTTTTCATACTTCATGTTAAAGTTTATTGTCAACTGTTGCGTGATCCGTTTACACCTAAATACGTAAGTTCACAAAATTTCTAAATTTTTTCCTATCTGAAACTGATCATCTAATATGTTTTTCTTTACCCTAAGGCCTCTTTCACACATCCGTTTTGTGCCGCTAGGCAGAATCCGTCCAAAAACGGAAAGGACGGATCCGGCGCAGATTTTGAAAAACCTGATGCAACGGATCAGGTTTTTTGCCAGATCCGTCCTGAACTTTTCAACCTGGAAATGGTTGTTACGCATGTCCGGACCGAGGAGAGAGAGAGAGACCTTGGTTTCCAGAATCCGGATCAGTCTTTTGCCGGATTGCACAAAAGACTGATCCGACAACCATAGAGTCGTATTGTTTGCACCCGCCGGATGCGCCGCTTCAGGCGCTATCCGGCGGGTGCGGCAGAAAAAAAAAAACGTTGCAGTGACCGTTTTGTCAGGCCGCCGGAATGTACATTTCCGCCGGATCTGGAAAAAACGGACGCAACGCAATGACATCCGGCGCGATCCGGCGCTAATGAATGTCAATGACAAAAAAACGCATCCGGCAGTTAAAAAAACCGGATCAGTTTTTTTCAAAAAGCGCCGGATCGCACCTGATGGCAAAAAACGGATGTGTGAAAGAGGCCTTAGGGTATTTCTACACTGCAACATTTTCCATCTGTTTATACCACTAAGCACTGTGTGAGGTACCAACCACCAAGGACTCTCAAATTTTGCAATTTTTCAAGGAGAAGACATTTCAGGAATCTCTATTCTTTGGAAATTTGAAGCGCCTTTTTAGTGTTTTCTTCAGTCAATTCCTAAGCACTTTTTCAATATTTTTTTCCATCGCTGCCATTTTTTTGCATTGCTTTAGCATTCTTAGTGGCAGAACATTTTTGAAAATCTATTAAACAATGAAGAAAACGCTTGCATTTTTTTTTTTTTTTGCAGCAAAAATGCTGCCAAGTGCTCAAAAAGACGCCAGGCATCTTTTTAGCCTTCCCTTCGACCTCCATTGTTAAATATGAAAGCACCTTAATTTTTGGAGTCTTTGAAAGACTGAAGACATACAAAAAAGATGTACCTATGAACAAGTGGATTCCTATACAAATTATATACCGGTATATACCTTTTGTTCTTTTTTCATTTTTATTTTGAACGGCCCTGCTCATAGACCTAGTGTGAACATGCCAATATTGGCCTTTAAATCTGTCATTTTGTGTGATAGTTTCAGGAAAAATGTGCCTGTAATTTTAACAATTTAAGAAATTAGCAAAAAAACAGCAACATGAGCTCCAAGGACTTGACTGTCATTATGGATAAGAGTGGTAATAAATTCTTCATACCTACGGTAATGGTTGACTGCTCTCTATTTTTATTCTCTCCTTGGCAATTTGTTGAGTTAAGGCCGTACAATGCTCTGTCAGGTGCCATATGTCAGAAATATTGTTACAGTCTGGCTCAGCTCCATAGCCAAACCACTAGAGGGGATCGGAGTAACAGTAGATACTGAGCTGGATTAGCAAACAAGAACAGCAAAGATCAGTTTGCAATGATGAAGCTCTTTTATATAGGCACAAATTAGGATACAATAACAGGCTTTCACTAAAGATGAGTGAATCAGGAACAATGGAATTTGTTTGTGCAGATTTTCCCAGGAAATTGTATTCACAGAGAAGTTATTTTCTGAGGAATTTAATTGCCTTTATTATGTTTTTTGGGTCTTTATAGACCCCAGAGTATGATAAACATAATATTAGAGATAAGCGAGCATTAAAATGCTCGAATGCTCGTTGCTCGAACCGAGCAATTCCTAATGCTCGAATGCTCGTTTAGAGTAAAGAATATAATGGGAGTCAATGGGAAATTTGAGCATTTTCCTGGCAGACCATGCAAGGAGGTCTGGGGGCAGTGAAAATGTTGACATGGATGGAAAACGTGCTGAATGGAAGGAGAACAGCATTAGGATGACCCCTGGAAGCATCTCTGTCTCCTAGATCTCTGCAGAGAACAATGGAGTCACACTTTTACTCCACTTTAAGGACTGACAATAAAACTTTCAAAATCGACAAGAAATTGGCGTTTACGGGAAAAAAATGTTAAGAAACATTTTTTCGTTTATGACTTGTATATTAAGGGTATAAAATGTTTTGTCCCTAATCTGTCTCAGAAGTCTGCAGTTATTTTATGCAGTATTCCTGCTAATTTATATTTAGAAAGTGTATAGCACCTGGTATGCTAATACATATTGGCAGAATAAGACAACAAATTTTAGCACCAGCGTCCCCTCAACGTTTCACTGCGCTAGCTGCGTCATCAGGGGATGACTTGTATATAAGGCAAAATTTAAAAAGGATTTAAAAAGAAATAATTTAAGTAAACCAAAATTTTTTGATTACGAAATTGGAAATTTCAGGGTAATTTATGAAGGAAGCAAGAAGTTCCAAAAATTTGGGTCACATATATACCTTGTATTAAACATAAAGGAGGGCCTCATACATATTCTGTTCAAATTGCAACGTAGCGATATCTATCTAATTATTTTACTCACTTATATAGTGCCACTAATTCCACAGCGCTTTACATACATTGTCCTCATTGAACCCGAGGAAACCCACGCAAACATGGGGAGATACTGATAAACTCATAAAGGCTATGGACTAAGTGCAAATCCTACCAAAAATTACAAGTAGGGTCATCCAAACACCCTTGAAGGCACCAATTGTAGTACATCTTTTTTATATTGTGTACATAGTGTAGTTGTGTTACTTCTACACTCATAAAAGCTCTGCACACAGTGCAAAGCCTGACAATAATTACAAGCAGGGTCATCCATATGCACTTGTAGGCACCAACTGGAGTGCCTGATAAAAAAAAATTAAGAAAGTGTAGTTGTGGTACTTCTACACTCATAAAGGATTTGCAAAAATGTGCAAAACTCAGAAAAAATTATAAGTAGGGTTATCCATCATCCATAGGCACTAGAAGGCCACATTTGGCATTCCTAATACAAATATTGAACATTAATACTTTATGTGCTGCTTTTAACTGGTGGTGTGGAAAATTCGTGTCTAATCCAGGCTTTGGTCATTGTTATCAGAGTTTGCCTGTCAGCACTTTTGTTGACAGTGGAAAGTGCCTGTGTGTTATGATCCCCCCAGTGGCAATAAAAACCTGCCCGCTCAGACAAGATGCTAGGTTTCTACAGCCAACACTTCCTTGTCTCTACGATGTTGACTACTCTCCGTCTCCACCTCCTCAGCCCATCCAAGTAGGAGAGATGGAATTAAGCTTGTGTGGATACCAGCCTCTTTTGCCTCAGCTCCTGCTCGTCCTCCTATGCCTCCACCTCCACATAGTCATCCAATCTGCAATGAGCAGATGAGGCTGGGGTGGGTAGTATCTCACTGTCCCATGTCTTCCTCCGCGTCTGCCTGGTCAGCATAAAAAGCTTCATGTTTAATTTTCAGGAGTGGCTCTTTAACTAGGCACAGAAGATTGTTGTGCTAATAGTGGTGTCATCCACATTCAATATCTTTGTTGAGTTCTCAAAGTCTTGGAGAACAGCGAAAATGTCAGACATCCATGCCCACTGTTCAGTCTGTTATGTGTGGAGGCTAACCAGAATACCGACGGGCATCTTAATAGAGAATTCCACAACTGGCCTCTGCTGCTCACAAAACCTTGCCAGTTTGTGCAGTGTGGAGTTCCAGGGCTTGATCACATCGTACACCAGTCGGTGAGCTGGCTCTTGTATGAGCTGCTGCAGTATTGCTAGAGGGCCAGCAGCTGTAGCTGACTTGCGGAAATAAGCACTGATGCGGTGTACCTTGACCAGAAGCTCTGGCAAATCTGGGTAGGTTTTCAGAAGCCGCTGAGCTACCAAGTTGAGTATGTGGGCCAAGCATGGTACGTGTGTGAGCTTGCCAAGCTTCACAGCCGCAACCAGTTTACGCCGATTACTGGTTGTAGGTTCAGCTGCGATAGCCACAGATCTGTCTGGTCTATTACTCCTTTCAATAACTCTGCCACAATGTGTATTTTGTCTCCTAGACAAATTAGCTACAGCAGAGTGTGTTGCCACTTCACTGAAGCAATGGTGCAGAGCTTCCAGCTGATGTGGATGATGTTCTCTGAGATATTACATTGGAGATGGAGGATTGACAGGAGCAGGGGGGTATAGGAACTGGTGTAGGAGTTCGAGGAAACCCTGATAGAAGTAGGGGCAGCTTTCTTATGCATCGGTAGCACCTGTGGAATGCCAAGATGGGACTCAGTCCCGGCCTCCACAATGTTCACCCAGTGTGTAATCAGGGAAATTTAGCATCTCTGGCCACAAGCGCTTGTCCACGTGTCAGTTGTTAAGTGGACAATCCCAGTAATCGCGTTGGCAAGGGCACAGGTGCTGTGTCCTGGACACGTGCTGGTACAGACTGGGAATACTGCATTGGGAGAAATGGTAGCTGTTGGGGATCAAGTACCGAGGGACCAAATTTGTACACCTGTAGCAAGATAATTTTTGTTTTTTATTTCAAACCAATGAAATTTCACACAAACCATGTCCTAAAGTATGTATGACAGTAGTCAATTTTGGAACAACCAAATTTCTACACCTGTAGTGTAGGGGGTTGGCGGATTGCACTAGATAAGGATGTGTAATAAAGTGCAATCGCAACCCAGGGTCCACTGTGCAGAGATGTAAAACTGCTGCTAAAGAATAATGGCGGAACTCACAGCAAGTGTACAACTAAACATGACTGCGTTAACTCCACACAGTGTAAACAGCACACACCACACACAGCTCTGTTAGCTTCGCAGAGAGAGGAGCTAAGGGTTGAGCTCGCTCTATAACTGACCCATGCCAATCGGACTCGTGGCCAAAACAGAAGCAGAGCAAAAGGAAAAAAAAGGAAAAATACTAAGCTGATGCTAGTTAACTACAACATAACCCTGTAGAATGCACAGGGGAGCAAAAAGGCTCTGTGGTTGGACTTGCTCTATAACTCAGCTGTGCTAACTGCACACACGACCGGATACAGATGCTGAAAGCTAAGTGGCAAGTAAAAACCCATGTAGAAATGGGCAACAGCACCATGCACCATTGCCTGCTCCCGCATAAGAGGTATGGAACCCCAAGGACAGTACGATCTTTCTGGGTGGTAACCCTGTCTCAAGTAGCCTTGAGGAGCCTTTTCCAGGCCCATTCATTTCTCAAGAAGCATTCATCCTTCTCTCTTCCTTCTCAAATCACACACACCGCAGAACAGTCATGTTGACCCTCTATTTTAAGGAAGGTGACCTTGGTTCTGTCATCAGCTCTTGCAGCCTTCGAGGCAAGTGTTGCGTTTCTACTGCCCGCTGTTTGAATGACATGTGATGACGGGTCCAAAACTCTTCTATGGACCCCCATCTCCACTGCCGTTGTACATAATGACCTCCCCCCAGACGCTTCCTCTTTTCCAGCCAGCCTACGTCCCGCAGTCAGCCCAATAGTTGCTGGATACGGGTTCTCCCATCTGCAGTCTGCAAGAACCCCAGCGGTGAAGGCTGCGGCCTGGGTTGGGGCCTTGATAGTTCTGTGAAAGCAGCCGATTCCGGACAACAGGCTACTGCCACCTCCGCTGTCGCACCAGCTTGATCTGGCTCCGATATTCCTCTGGTCACTCAATCGGGAGTCTTGTGGGATTCTACTAATTTAATCCAGACTTTTTTACCTCTATTTTAAGGAGTATTATATACCACAGAATTGTACCCCAGAGCATGTTGTACTCTATGGATGAATAATTCAATGCTGAAATTTTTTTTAATGCTTTTTTGGAGTGTTATATTACACTGAAATGTAACAGAAAGCACCTAATACTGTATAGATGGTTAATGGAATCCAGACAAATTTTTGAACACTTTTTTGGAGTCTTAACCCCTTCCCGACCCATGACGCTGACGTCGGCGTCATGAAAACCTGTGCCATCCCGACCCATGACGCCGACGTCGGCGTCATGCTATAAATCATGTTCCTGCGGGTCGGGAGACCGGGGTCACTGAAAGGTCACCCGACCCGCAGTAACAGGACCCTTACTGCATGACCACAGGGGGGCTGGCTTAACCCCCACGTGGCCACGATCGCTCTGATTGGCTGTTAAAAGTGAAACAGCCAATCAGAGCGATTTGTAATATTTCACCAATGAAACTGGTGAAATATTACAATCCAGCCATGGCCGATGCTGCAATAGCATCTGCCATGGCTGGACACCAACATCTGACCCCCACCACACCAAGTCACGGCGGTGATCGGCCGCCGCCATCGAAAGATGGCAGCGATCGATCACCGCCGTCACTGTCTGCTCCCCAGCTCCTGCGATCGTCTGCCCCCACCTACCGATCCCCCCCTCACCTTCCGACGCCCCCTACTCACCTCTCCCGGTCCACCGATGTCCTTGGATCCGTCTCGGCGGCTGCCCGGGATTCTTCATGGGCGCCGCCATCTTGGAAAATGGCGGGCGCATGCGCAGTGCGCCCTCCATTATACAAAAATTTATTTTGATCACTGTGATAAACTGTCACAGTGATCAAATAAAAAAAAAGTAAATGAACCCCCCCTGTCATAGATAGGGACAAATAATAAAATAAAGAATTTTTTTTTTTTTTTCCCTAGCGGATTTTGCTGCGGATCCGCGGCGGATATCGCTGCTGATCGGCGGCGGATTTCGCGGCTGATCCACGGCGGATTTCGCTGCTGATCCGCGGCGGATTTCGCTGCTGATCTGCGGCGGATTTCGCTGCTGATTCGCTGCAGATCCGCGGCTGATTTCGCTGCTGATCCGCGGCAGATTTCGCGGCTGATCCGCGGCGGATTTCGCTGCTGATTCGCGGCGGATTTCTCTGCTGATCCGCGGCTGATTCGCTGCAGATCCGCGGCTGATTTCGCTGCTGATCCGCGGCGGATTTCGCTGCTGATCCGCGCGGATTTCGCTGCTGATCCGCGGCGGATTTCTGCTGCTGATCCGCGACTGATTTTGCTGCTGATCCGCGCTGATTTGCTGCGTGATCCGCGGCTGATTTGCTGCGATCCGCGGGCTGATTTCGCTGCGATCCACGGCGGATTTCGCTGCTGATCCGCGGCGATTTCCAGCGATTGCTTGATCCGCGGCGGATTTCGCTGCGATCCGCGGCGATTTCGCTGCTGATCCGCGGCGGATTTTCGCTGCTGATCCGCGCGGATTTTCGCTGCGATCCGCGGCGGATTTCGCTGCAGATCCGCGACTGATTTTGCTGCTGATCCGCGGCGATTTGCTGCGACGCGCTGATTCGCTGCTGATCCGCGGCTGATTTCGCTGCTGATCCGCGCGATTTGCTGCTGATCCGCGGCGATTTTGCTGCTGATCCGCGCGATTTTGCTGCGATCCGCGGCTGATTTTGCTGCTGATCCGCGGACGGATTTCGCTGCGATCCGCGGCGGATTTCTCTGCTGATCCGCGGCTGATTTTCGCTGCGATCCGCGGCTGATTTCGCTGCTGATCCGCGGCGGATTTCGCTGCGGATCCGCGGCTGATTTCGCTGCTGATCCGCGGCTGATTCGCTGCGATCCGCGGCTGATTTTGCTGCTGATCCGCGGCTGATTTTGCTGCTGATCCGCGGCGGATTTTGCTGCTGATCCGCGGCGACGATTTTGCTGCGGATTCCGCGAGCTGATTTCGCTGCTGATCCGCGGCTGATTTGCTGCGATCCGCGGATTTCGCTGCGATCCTCGGTGATTTCGCTGCTGATCCGCGGCGTGATTTTGCTGCGATCCGCGACTGATTTTGCTGCGATCCGCGCTGATTTCGCTGCGTGATCCCGCTGATTTTCGCTGCTGGATCCGCGGCTGGATTCGCTGCGGATCCGCGGCTGATTTCGCTGCTGATCCGCGGCGGATTTCGCTGCGGATCCGCGAGATTGCTGCGGATCCGCGACTGATTCGCTGCGGATCCGCGCTGATTCTCTGCTGATCGCGCGGCTGATTTCGCTGCGGATCCGGCACGGATTCGCTGCTGATCCGCGGCTGATTTCGCTGCTGATCCGCGGCGGATTTCGCTCGGATCCCGGCGATTTTGCGCTGATCCTGGCTGATTTTGCTGCGATCCGCGGCGATTGCTGCGATCCGGGCTGATTCGCTGCTGATCCGCGCGATTTCCCCTGCGATCCGCGGCGGATTTCGCTGCTGATCCGCGGCGGATTTCGCTGCAGATCCGCGACTGATTTCGCTGCTGATCCGCGCGATTTGCTGCGGATCCGCGACTGATTTTGCTGCTGATCCGCGCCTGATTTTGCTGCGGATCCCGCGTGATTTTCTGATCCGCGGCTGATTGCTGCTGTCCGGGATTTCGCTGCGGATCCGCTGCGATTTCGCTGCGGATCGCGCTGGATTTCGCTGCGATCCGCGACGGATTTCTGCTGCTGATCCGCGGCGGATTTTGCTGCTTGATCCGCGCGGATTTTGCTGCAGATCCGCGACTGATTTTGCTGCTGATCCGCGCGATTTTGCTGCGGATCCGCGCTGATTTTGCTGCTGATCCGCGGCGGATTTGCTGCGGATCCCGGCTGATTTTCGCTGCTGATCCGCGGCGGATTTCGCTGCTGATCTCGCGCGGATTTCGCTGCGATCCGCGGCGGATTTCGCTGCTGATCCGCGGCGATTTCGCTGCTGATCCGCGGCGGATTTGCTGCTGATCGCGGCGGATTTTGCTGCGGATCCGCGGCTGATTTCGCTGCTGATCCCGCGGATTTCGTGCTGATCCGCTGTGCTGCTGATCCGCGGCGGATTTCGCTGCTGATCCGCGCTGATTTTGCTGCTGATCCGCGGCTGATTTTGCTGCTGATCCGCGGCGGATTTCGCTTGCTGCGATCCGCGGTGATTTGCTGCTGATCGCGGCGATTTGCTGCTGATCCGCGGCGGATTTCGCTGCGGATCCGCGGCGATTTCGCTGCTGATCCGCGGCGGATTTCGCTGCTGATCCGCGGCTGATTTTCGCTGCTGATCCGCGCGGATTTCGCTGCGGATCCGCGCTGATTTTGCTGCTGATCGCGGCGATCGCGATCCGCGCTGATTTGCTGCTGATCCACGGCGGATTTGCTGCTGATCCGCGGCTGTTTCGCTGCGATCCGCGGCTGATTTTGCTGTGTGACTGATCGCTGCTGATCCGACGGTGATTTTGCTGCGATCCGCGCGATTGCTGCTGATCCGCGGATCTGCTGCGGATCCACGCGGATTTCGCTGCGATCCGCGCGTGATTTGCTGCTGATCCGCGCTGATTTGCTGCGATCCGCGCTGATTTCGCTGCTGATCGCGGCGGATTTGCGCTGCGATCCCGCGATTTTCTGCTGATCCGCGGCTGATCCTCGGATCCGCGCTGATTTGCTGCGGTCCGCGCGATTTTGCTGACCGCGCGATTTGCTGCGACGTCCGTCGCGCGATTTGGCTCTATCCCGGTGATTTTGCTGCTGATCCTGCGCGGATTGCTGCTGACCCGCGTGGATTTCGCTGCGGATCCCGCTATTTTGCTGTGATCATCCGCGGCGGATTTCGCTGCTGATCCGCGCGATTCGCTGCTGATCCGGCGGATTTCGCTGCGATCCGCGCGATTTGCTGCTGATCCGCGGCGGATTTTGCTGCGGATCGCGGCGATTTCGCTGCTGATCCGCGGCGATTTCGCGCGATCCCGGCGGATTTCGCTGCGATCGCGGCGATTTGCTGCTGATCCGCGGCGATTTGCTGCGATCCGCGGCTGATTTCGCTGCTGATCCGCGGCGGATTTCGCTGCGGATCCGCGACGGATTTCGCTGCGATCCGCGGCGGATTTCGCTGCGGATCCGCGGCTGATTTGCTGCTGATCCGCGCGGATTTCGCTGCGATCCGCGGCTGATTTCGCTGCGGATCCGGGCTGATTCGCTGCGGATCCGCGCGGATTCGCTGCGGATCCGCGGCGGATTTCGCTGCTGATCCGCGGCTGATTTCGCTGCTGATCCCGGCGGATTTTGCTGCTGATCCGCGGCGGATTTCGCTGCGATCCGCGCGGATTTCGCTGCTGATCCGCGCGGATTCTGCTGCGATCCGCGCTGATTTGCTGCTGATCCGCGGCGATTTCGCTGCGATCCGCGTGATTTCGCTGCGGATCCGCGGCGATTTCGCTGCTGATCCGCGGCGATTTCGCTGCGGATTCCGCGGCGGATTCGCGCGGTTTCCGCGGCGATTTTGCTGCTGATCCGCGGCGATTTTGCTGCTGATCCGCGGCTGATTTCGCTGCTGATCCGCGGATTTCGCTGCGATCCGCGGCTGATTTGCTGCTGATCCGCGGCGGATTTCGCTGCGATCCGCGGCGATTTGCTGCTGATCCCGGCTGATTTGCTGCGATCCGCGGCTGATTTGCTGCGATCCGCGACGGATTTGCTGCGGTTCCCGGCGATTTGCTGCTGACCGCGGCGGATTTGCTGCTGATCCGCGCGGATTTTGCTGCGATCCGCGGCTGATTTCGCTGCTGATCCGCGGGCGGATTTCGCTGCGATCCGCGGCTGATTTCGCTGCTGATCCGCGGCGGATTTCGCTGCGATCCGCGACTGATTTGCTGCTGATCCGCGACTGATTTTGCTGCGGATCCGCGCTGATTTGCTGCTGATCCGCGCTGATTTTGCTGCGGATCCCGGTGATTTTGCTGCTGATCGCGGCGGATTCGCTGCTGATCGCTGCGGATTTCGCTGCGGATCCGCGGCGGATTTCCTGCGATCCGCGGCTGATTCGCTGCGGATCCGCGCTGATTTCGCTGCGGATCCGCGGATTTCGCTCGGATCCGCGGCTGATTTCGCTGCTGATCCGCGGCGGATTTCGCTGCGATCCCGGCTGATTTTGCTGCTGATCCGCGCTGATTTTGCTGCTGATCCGCGCGGATTTGCTGCGATCCGCGGCGATTGCTGCGATCCGCGACTGATTTTGCTGCTGATCCGCGGCTGATTTTGCTGCGATCCGCGGGATTTGCTGCTGATCCGCGGCGGATTTGCTGCTGATCCGCGGCGGATTTTGCTGCGATCCGCGCTGATTTTGCTGCTGATCCGCGCTGATTTTGCTGCGATCCGCGGCGATTTTGCTGCTGATCTGCGGCGATCGCGCTGATTCGCTGCTGATCCGCGGGGATTTCTCTGCTGATCCGCCGGCTGATTTGCTGCGGATCCGCGCTGATTTCGCTGCTGATCCGCGGCGGATTTCGCTCGGATCCGCGGCGATTTGCTGCTGATCCGGGCGGATTTTGCTGCTGATCCGCGGCGGATTTTGCTGCTGATCCGCGGCGGATTTTGCTGCTGATCCGCGCTGATTTTGCTGCTGATCCGCGCGATTTCCTGCGGATCCGCGCTGATTTGCTGCTGATCCGCGGCGGATTTTGCTGCGGATCCGCGGCGATTTCGCTGCTGATCCGCGGCGGATTTCGCTGCTGATCCGCGGCGGATTTCGCTGCGATCCGCGGCGGATTTTGCTGCGTCCCGGCGGATTTTGCTGCTGATCCGCGGCGGATTTTGCTGCTGATCGCGGCTGATTTGCTGCTGATCCGCGGCGGATTTCGCTGCGATCCGCGGCGGATTTCGCTGCTGATCGCGGCGGATTTCGCTGCGATCCGCGGCGATTTGCTGCGATCCGGACTGATTTTGCTGCGGATCCGCGACTGATTTTGCTGCGATCCGCGCGATTTTGCTGCGATCCCGTGATTTTGCTGCTGATCGCGGCGGATTCGCTGCGATTCGCTGCGGATTTCGCTGCGGATCCGCGGCGATTCCTGCTGATCCGCGGCTGATTCGCTGCGGATCCGCGACTGATTTGCTGCTGATCCGCGGCGATTTGCTCGGATCCCGGCGGCTGATGGGATTTCGCTGCTATCCGCGCGATTTTGCTGCTGATCCCGGCGGATTTGCTGCGATCCGCGCGGATTTTCTGCTGATCCGCGGCGGATTTTGCTGCTGATCCGCGCTGATTTTGCTGCTGATCCGCGGTGATTTGCTGCGATCCGCGGCGGATTTTGCTGCTGATCCGCGGCGGATTTTGCTGCGATCCCGCGGTTTGCTGCTGATCCGCGACGATTTTGCTGCTGATCCGCCGATTTTGCTGCGGATCCGCGGCTGATTTTGCTGCTGATCTGCGGCGGATTGCTGCGATGCTGGGATCCGCGGCGGATTTCTCTGCTGATCCGCGGCTGATTCGCTGCGGATCCGCGACTGATTTGCTGCTGATCCGCGGCGGATTTTGCTCGGATCCGCGCTGATTTGCTGCTGATCCGTGGCGATTTGCTGCTGATCCGCGGCGGATTTTGCTGCTGATCCGCGGCGGATTTTGCTGCTGACCGACTATTTTGCTGCTGCCGCGGGATTTTGCTGCTGATCCGCGGCGGATTTTGCTGCTGATCCGCGACTGATTTTGCTGCTGATCCGCGGCTGATTTTGCTGCTGATCCGCGGCTGATTTTGCTGCTGATCCGCGGCGGATTTTGCTGCTGATCCGCGGCGGATTTTGCTGCTGATCCGCGACTGATTTTGCTGCTGATCCGCACCTGATTTTGCTGCGGATCCGCGGCTGATTTTGCTGCTGATCTGCGGCGGATTCGCTGCTGATTCGCTGCGGATCCGCGGCGGATTTCTCTGCTGATCCGCGGCTGATTCGCTGCGGATCCGCGACTGATTTCGCTGCTGATCCGCGGCGGATTTCGCTTCGGATCCGCGGCTGATTTTGCTGCTGATCCGTGGCGGATTTTGCTGCTGATCCGCGGCGGATTTTGCTCTGATCCGCGGCGGATTTTGCTGCTGATCCGCGACTTATTTTGCTGCTGATCCGCGGCGAATTTCGCTGCGGATCCGCGCGTCGCTGATGTCGCTGCTTGGATCCGCGGCGGATTTCGTGCGATCCGCGGCGGATGTCGCTGCTGATCCGCGGCGGATTTCGCTGCAGATCCGCGGCTGATTTTGCTGCTGATCCGCGGCTGATTTTGCTGCTGATCCACGGCGGATTTTGCTGCTGATCCGCGACTGATTTTGCTGCTGATCCGCGGCTGATTTTGCTGCTGATCCGCGGCGGATATTTGCTGCTGATCCGCGGCGGATTTTGCTGCTGATCCGCGGCGGATTTTGCTGCTGATCCGCGGCGGATTTTGCTGCTGATCCGCGACTGATTTTGCTGCGGATCCGCGGCTGATTATCTGCTGATTCATCTGCGCTAGCGGGTATAGCATAACACGATCGCGTTATGCTATACCGTTACCAGCCGGTCAACACTACGTGTTGAACGGGCTGGTAAAAGCAATATAAACCCAGCCTTAGGGTTAGAACTAGGGTTAGGGTTAGCATTAGGGTTAAGGTTAGAATTACGGTTAGGGTTGGAATTTGGGTTAGGGTTGGAATTAGGTTTAGGGTTGGAATTAGGGTTAGGCTTGTGGTTAGGTTTATGGTTAGAGTTGGGATTAGGGGTGTGTTGGGGTTAGGGTTATGATTAGGGTTTGTATTAGGGTTAGGTGTGTGTAGGGGTTAGGGTTGGGGTTAGGGGTGTGTTGGGGTTAGGGTTGGAGTTAGAATTGAGGGGTTTCCACTATTTAGGCACATCAGGGGTCTCCATACGCGACATGGCGCCACCATTGATTCCTGCAAATTTTGCGTTCAAAAAGTCAAACAGTGCTCCCTTTATTCCAAGCCCCGACGTGTGCCCAAACAGTGGTTTATCCCCACGTATGAGGTATCAGCGTACTCGGGAAAAATTGGACAACAACTTTGGGGGTTCTAATTTCTCCTGTTAACATTGGGAAAAAAAATTGGGGACTAAAAAATTATTTTTGTGGAAAAAAAATGATTTTATATTTTCACGGCTCTGCGTTATAAACTTCTGTGAAGGACTTGGAGATTCAAAGTGCTTATCACACATTTATAGGAGTTCCTTGGGGGATCTAGTTTCCAAACTGGGGTCACTTGTGGGGAGTTTCTACTGTTTAGGCACACAGGGACTCTGCAAACGTAACATGACGCCCGAAGACCATTCCATCAAGTGGGCATTTCAAAACGTCACTACTTCCCATCCGAGCCCCGACGTGTGCCCATACAGTAGTTTTCTCCCACATATGGGATATCAGCATACTCAGGACAAATTGGACAACAACTTTTGGGGTCTAATTTCTCATGTTACCCTTGGGAAAAAAAATTGGGACTAAAAGATCCTGATTGTGGAAAAAATATGATTTTTTTATTTTCATGCCCGGGCGTTATAAACTTCTGTGTAGCCCTTGGGGGTTCAAAGTGCTCACCACACATCTAGATAAGTTCTTTGCGGGGTCTAGTTTCCAAAATGGGGTCACTTGTGGGGAGTTTCTACTGTTTAGGCACATCAGGGGCTCTGCAAACGTAACAAGATGCCCGCAGACCATTCCATCAAGTCGGCATTTCAAAGCGTCACTACATCCCTTCCGAGCCCTGACGTGTGCCCAAACAGTGGTTCCCCCCCACATATGGGGTACTAGCGTACTCAGGACAAACTGGACAAAACTTTTGGGGTCCAATTTCTCCTGTAACCATTGTGAAAATAAAAAATAGTGGGCTAAAAAATCATTTTTTGAGAAAAAAAAATGATTTTTTATTTTCACGGCTCTGAATAGAAAGTGGAAAGTGACTCTCGGAGTGAGCATGAAACTAGATAAGTTCCTTAGGGGTCTAGTTTCCAAAATGGGGTCACTTGTGGGGGAGCTCCAATGTTTAGGCACACAGGAACTCTCCAAATGTGACATGGCAACCGCTAAATATTCCAGCATATTTTCTACTCAAAATGTCAAATGGCGCTCCTTCCCTTCTGAGCCCTGCCGTGCACCCAAACAGTGGTTTATGACCACATATGAGGTATCTGTGTACTCAGGAGAAATTGCCCAACAAATTTTAGGATCCAATTTATACTGTTGCCCATGTGAAAATGAAAAAAACTGAGGCTAAAAGAAAATTTTTGTGAAAAAAAAGTACTTTCTTTTATTTACGGATCAATTTGTGAAGCACCTGGGGGTTCAAAGTGCTCACTATGCATCTAGATAAGTTCCTTAGGGGTCTAGTTTCCAAAATGGGGTCACTTGTGGGGGAGCTCCAATGTTTAGGCACACAGGAACTCTCCAAATGCGACATGGCAACCGCTAAATATTCCAGCATATTTTCCATTCAAAAAGTCAAATGGCGCTCCTTCCCTTCTGAGCCCTGCCGTGCGCCCAAACAGTGGTTTATGACCACATATGAGGTATCTGTGTACTCAGGAGAAATTGCCCAACAAATTTTAGGATCCAATTTATACTGTTGCCCCTGTGAAAATGAAAAAAACTGAGGCTAAAAGAAAATTTTTGTGAAAAAAAAGTACTTTCTTTTATTTACGGATCAATTTGTGAAGCACCTGGGGGTTCAAAGTGTTCACTATGCATCTAGATAAGTTCCTTAGGGGGTCTAGCTTCCAAAATGGGGTCACTTGTGGGGGAGCTCCAATGTTTAGGCACACAGGAACTCTCCAAATGCGACATGGCAACCGCTAAATATTCCAGCATATTTTCCATTCAAAAAGTCAAATGGCGCTCCTTCCCTTCTGAGCCCTGCCGTGCGCCCAAACAGTGGTTTATGACCACATATGAGGTATCTGTGTACTCAGGAGAAATTGCCCAACAAATTTTAGGATCCAATTTATACTGTTGCCCCTGTGAAAATGAAAAAAACTGAGGCTAAAAGAAAATTTTTGTGAAAAAAAAGTACTTTCTTTTATTTACGGATCAATTTGTGAAGCACCTGGGGGTTCAAAGTGTTCACTATGCATCTAGATAAGTTCCTTAGGGGGTCTAGCTTCCAAAATGGGGTCACTTGTGGGGGAGCTCCAATGTTTAGGCACACAGGAACTCTCCAAATGCGACATGGCAACCGCTAAATATTCCAGCATATTTTCTACTCAAAAAGTCAAATGGCGCTCCTTCCCTTCTGAGCCCTGCCGTGCGCCCAAACAGTGGTTTATGACCACATATGAGGTATCTGTGTACTCAGGAGAAATTGCCCAACAAATTTTAGGATCCAATTTATACTATTGCCCGTGTGAAAATGAAAAAAACTGAGGCTAAAAGAAAATTTTTGTGAAAAAAAAGTACTTTCTTTTTTTTACGGATCAATTTGTGAAGCACCTGGGGGTTCAAAGTGCTCACTATGCATCTAGATAAGTTCCTTAGGGGGTCTAGTTTCCAAAATGGGGTCACTTGTGGGGGAGCTCCAATGTTTAGGCACACAGGGACGCTCCAAATGCAACATGGCAACCGCTAAATATTCCAGCATATTTTCCATTCAAAAAGTCAAATGGCGCTCCTTCCCTTCTGAGCCCTGCCGTGCGCCCAAACAGTGGTTTATGACCACATATGAGGTATCGGTGTACTCAGGAGAAATTGCCCAACAAATTTTAGGATCCATTTTATCCTGATGCCCATGTAAAAATGAAAAAATTGATGCTAAAAGAAAATTTTTGTTGGAAAAATTAAAATGTCCATTTTTTCCTTCCACGTTGCTTTAGTTCCTGTGAAGCACCTGAAGGGTTAATAATCTTCTTGAATGTAGTTTTGAGTAGCTTGAGGGGTGCAGTTTTATAAAGGTGTCACTTTTGGGTATTTTCTGCCATATAGACCCCTCAAAGTGACTTCAAATGTGAGGTGGTCCCTAAAAAAAATGGTTTTGTAAATTTTGCTGTAAAAATGAGAAATCGCTGGTCAACTTTTAACCCTTATAACTTCCTAACAAAAAAAAATGTTGTTCCCAAAATTGTGCTGATGTAAAGTAGACATGTGGGAAATGTTATTTATTAACTATTTTGTGTCACATAACTCTCTGGTTTAACAGAATAAAAATTAAAAATTTGAAAATTACAAAATTTTCTAAATTTTCGCCAAATTTCCATTTTTTTCACAAATAAACGCAAAAATTATCGACCTAAATTTACCACTAACATGAAGCCCAATATGTCACGAAAAAACAATCTCAGAATCGCTAGGATCCATTGAAGCGTTCCTGAGTTATTACCTCATAAAGGGACACTGATCAGAATTGCAAAAAATGGCAAGGTCTTTAAGGTCAAAATAGGCTGGGTCATGAAGGGGTTAAATACCATCAAAATATCACAAAAAGCACCTTATGGTTTATGAGTGACTAATTCATTTCTGACAAATTTTTCAATGCTTTTTTGGACTGTTATATAACACCGAAATGTACCACAGATTACGTAATAGGATATGGATTTGTAATTAAATTCAGAAAAAAAATTCAATGCTTTTTGAAGTCTTATATACCACTAAAATTTAATGGAAAACATATAATAATGTATGGATGACTCCAGGAAAAGGAAAAGCAAACCAGCTCACCAACTACCACGGCAGGTGCACGGAACGACGTCTGACGAACGTCCAGGAAGGTCCAAGGAAAAAGAAGGTGTTCCAGCTCCTTAAAATTTCAAAATTTTATTCATCCCAAGTGTTCATTAGCTGAACCAATGCCCGAAACAATTGGTCTCATCGGAGGGATTTTTTTCTCCTTATGAATTTTCGGTAACCCATGCATAATTGGAAGGATCGGATGTGAGACTTCTAAATATTCTGCTTGCTTCTTAGTTATCACTCCTAAAGTGAGACCCTCTTTGATGATGATATCAGCTTCAGATTTAAATTTGATAGATGGATTATTATCTAATTCTTCATAAGTGTCTTTATCTTGTAAAAGATCCATCATTTTATCATGATAATCATTTTTATTCATCACAACAACCACTCCACCTTTGTCTGACATTTTGATGATAATTTCAGACATATTTCTCAACTCCTCCAAGGCTGTTTTGTGATTATAAGACAAATTTGGTTTGTATTTATATCCATTTTGACTTTTTACATTATTATGCAATTTCCTTAACTCCCTTTCAACTATTTCTTGAAATTTATCCATATTTTCAGATCTAGATTGAATTGGATAAAATGATGGATTTTTTATTTTAAACTGAGACACAGAAATTCTTGAATTAGATGATTCATTCGATTCTGATGATAAGTTCTGTAATATATTTAATGAAACTTGTTCTCTAAAATCTAACTCTACAAATTCATTAACAGAAGAATACAAAGTTCCCCGATGGTCATCATCACAATTTTCATGAAAAAAATGTTTCTTGATAGTAAGATTTCTAATGAATTTATTTACGTCCAGGATAGTTTGGAAAAGGTCAAAATTTAGATCAGGCACAAAGTTCAAACCCAAAGATAGAACTTCCAGTTGAAAATCCGTCAGAATGACTGAAGACAAATTCAGAACATTTTTATTCTCTTTTATTTGAAAAAACTTCTCTTCCGACGTGTGGTCATTCCTTGATCCTTTGCGATGTTTCCTGCCCCCCCGCCTGTTGCGTTTTTTGAATGGCGGTAATTATTGCTGGAACTAGTAGAGGGGACTTCATTCAGCGATACGTCCGAAGCGCTTAAATTGTCAGACGACTCAGGTTCAGATGATGTGAAAAAAAACATGTGGTCTATTAGTTGGCCTGTTGCGAGCATGGTTGGGTTTCAAAATAGATCTCGGAGTTCTTGGTGTATACTCCCATTTGCCCCATTCATAAACTTTATTCATGGAGTAATCCTTAGTGTCTCGCGCAAACTTGCGTTTTTTCTGTCCATTATTTCCTTCTCCAAGATGGATACTTTGTCCTGGGCTTTGGACAGCACAGAATCAAATTGTGTCATGTTCTTAAATTCAATTAGAGCAGTATTGTCATGTGTGCGTTGCCACGAAGATCGTCGCGGTTGCACATTTTGACTTCTCACAGCTGAGCTGCTGTTTCTTTGTGTTTGGCAGCTAGGGAGTTAATTCTGTCTGTGCTCGGTGCTGGGACTGGGTGCAGTTTCTCCCGGCTGCAATTGATTATTTGTTGATTGGTTTCCTTTAAATTCCTGGTTGTCTGCTTGGGGAGTTGCCAGTGAAACCTTCATGCAGACCACAGATAGGAATGAATCTGTATAGACTTTAGTTGTGAGCTCCTTAGTTGTTTTAAGCTCAACTTGGTTAGAGTTTATTTCCCAGACCATTTATGTTCCTTTGGTGTTTGAGTGTGTATGCAAGCGAGTGTTATCCTGTCTGTCTTATATGTCTAATCTGAGTATTTAGCTGAGATCAGCCCATATCCCTTTGGTGGTAGTCAGGATCCTTCTTAGGACTGATTACAGGGTTCAGGGTCTGATAGGAGACAGGGTTAGGTTGGAGACTTGGACCTCTGAACCATTATCAGTACCTCCAAGGTGAGGGATTAGTTAGGACCCCAGTTTAGGGTCAGGTTAGATCCCGGTCCACCTCTTTCCTGTTTCAGCTCATCAAGTCCTCAAGATTAACCCTGAGTTCAGCAGATATCGTGTCAGGTAAATCTATTCTATACTTACATGCTGATGTTGCTATACTAGTTGTTGTATAGAGTGTTGTTCCTGTATTAATAGTTTACTGACATTGTATACATATCATTAGACAGCGTGACATTTTCACTGGCCCTAAAAATTATCTCCAGTTACCATGGATCCAGTAGCCCAGCTGGCTCTGCAGTTGCAGGGATTATCCATGGAGCTGACGGACATTAAGTCCAAAGTTTTGTCTCCCCTGGATCAAACCAGAGTTGAACCTAAAGTAGCTCTCCCGGACAGGTTCACTGGTGGGCGAGACAAATTTTTCACCTTCCGGGAGGCATGTAAATTGTATTTTCGGCTTCGGCCTCGATCATCAGGGAGTGAGGAGCAGAGAGTGGGAATTGTTATCTCACTTCTGCAAGGGGACCCTCAATCCTGGGTATTTTCCCTTCCTCCGGGATCCCCGGCTCTACTGTCTGTAGATCAATTTTTTACTGCCCTGGGATTGGTATATGATGACCCAGATCGGGTCTCTCTTGCTGAGACAAAATTACATAAGATACAGCAGGGAGATCGTCCGGCAGAGGAATTTGCTTCTGAGTTTCGTAGATGGGCCACAGATACTCAGTGGAATGACCCAGCTCTTAGGAGCCAGTTTTGTCATGGGCTTTCTGATAAATTAAAAGACGTTTTGGCTCAGTATGAGTCTCCTCCTTCTCTGGAGGCTGCTATGGCCTTAGCTATCCGTACTGATAGACGGCTTCGGGAGAGGGGTGAGGTAACCCCACTCCCTGTTGTTTCTCCACCTACCACTAAAGTCCCTTATGTTGAGGTTCCCCTTGTCTGTTCGGATGAGCCTATGCAGTTGGGAGGGACATCATTTCGTAGGAGGGGATTGGCGGTACGCCGCAGGACTAGAAGATGTTTTTTCTGCGGGAAAGAGGGACATTTTGTTGGAGAATGTCCATCCCGTGCCTTGTTGAGCCAAAAGTCGCCGGAAAACTGTTAATCCCAGGTTGTGTGGTGGACGACAACCTGGGAGTATGTATTTCATCCGCCAGTTCTTCTCAGTTCCTTGTACCAGTGGAGGTGGTAGTTGGTACGAGAGTGGAGAGATTGTCTGTTCTTCTTGATAGTGGTTCCGGGGCTAATCTGGTTGACGCTCAGTTTGCTCAGGCTCAAGGTATGCATCTGAGTGTATTGGTCAAACCGATCCCTATATTCTCCATTGACGCCAGGCCTCTCGGCCAAGGTAGCTTTGTTCGTGAGGTTCATAACATTGACCTTCGGGTAGGGGCAATACATAGGGAACAATTATCTTGTTATGTGTTGGAGGGTCTACCTACTCCCATTGTGTTGGGACTTCCTTGGTTGGTTAAACATAACCCTGTGATTAATTGGCAGTCCAGAGAAATAAGCCAATGGGGTGAGTTTTGCAAAAGCAACTGCATGAACACAGTCATCAGTGCGGTCGTGCCTAGTACATTGCCTCCTTTTTTGGAGGATTTTGGGGATGTTTTCTCTGAGGAGGGGTGTCAGGAGTTGCCTCCTCATCGCGTGTATGACTGCTCTATTAATCTCCTTCCTGATGCTAAGTTGCCTAAAGCTAGGTTGTATAATCTTTCTGGTCCTGAGAGGCAGGCTATGAAAGATTATATTTCTGAAAGTCTGGCCAAAGGGCATATTAGACCTTCATCTTCCCCAGTAGCCGCGGGGTTCTTCTTTGTGAAGAAGAAAGATGGAGGCCTACGCCCTTGCTTGGATTTCCGCGAACTTAATCGGATTACTGTTCGAGATCCGTATCCACTCCCTCTTATTCCTGATCTCTTCAATCAAATTGTTGGCGCCAAATGGTTTTCTAAATTGGATCTCAGGGGGGCGTATAATCTGATTAGGATAAAAGAGGGGGATGAGTGGAAAACGGCGTTTAACACGCCGGAGGGACATTATGAGAACCTAGTCATGCCTTTTGGTCTGACTACTGCACCAGCAGTATTCCAACATTTTGTTAATGACATTTTTCGTCACCTTGTGGGGCTGTTTGTGGTTGTATATTTGGACGACATTTTAATTTACTCGCCAGATCTTGTGTCTCATCAGGAGCATGTGAGACAGGTGTTGCAGATCTTGCGAGACAATAAACTATACGCCAAACTGGAGAAGTGTGTATTTGCCGTACAGGAACTTCAGTTTTTGGGTTTTTTGGTGTCAGCCTCCGGTTTCCGTATGGACCCTGAAAAGGTGAGAGCAGTGCTTGAATGGGATCAGCCAGGGGATCTTAAGGCTCTGCAGCGTTTTTTGGGGTTTGCTAACTACTACCGGAAATTTATTTGTAATTTCTCATCTGTCGTCAAACCTCTCACTGACATGACAAGAAAAGGGACGGATTTTTCTAAATGGTCGGACAAAGCTTGCCAAGCCTTTTCCTCTTTGAAGAAATGTTTTGCTTCGGCACCCGTTCTCATCCAACCAGATGCATCTCAGCCGTTCATTGTGGAGGTGGATGCGTCTGACGTAGGGGTGGGTGCTATATTGTCCCAGGGTCCGTCCCCTGGTAAATGGCATCCGTGCGCTTTCTTTTCTAAGAAATTGTCGTCCGCCGAAAGGAATTATGATATCGGCAATAGGGAACTTTTGGCCATTAAGTTAGCTTTTGAAGAATGGCGTCACTTTTTGGAGGGGGCAGTCCACCCGGTTACCGTTATTACTGATCACAAGAACCTGTTGTATTTGGAATCCGCTAAGCGTCTGAATTCCAGACAAGCTCGATGGTCGTTGTTTTTTACCAGGTTTAATTTTGTCGTCACTTATCGCCCGGGGTCTAAGAATGTAAAGGCTGATGCCTTGTCTCGCAGTTTCCCAGGGGCCGGGAAAACGGATGACCCGAGTCCTATCCTTCAGGAGGGGGTGGTAGTGTCGGCTGTATTTTCTGAGCTTGAGGAGGAGGTGTTAGAGGCTCAGGGGGACGCCCCTGCAGGACCTCCATGGAGACTGTTTGTCCCAAATCTGTTGAGACAAAAGGTTATTGAGGCACATCATAATTCTGCTCTAGCAGGACATCCAGGGAGTAAGGCTACTTTAGATCTCCTTTCTCGCCGGTTTTGGTGGCCTAATGCTAATAAAGATGTTATAACTTTTGTCGCGTCATGTGGGTGTGTGCTCGCTCTAAAACCCCTCATACCCGTCCGTCTGGGACCCTTTTACCCTTGAAACTTCCGGAGCGTCCATGGACTCATTTATCTATGGACTTCATTACGGACCTTCCTCCGTCGTCAGGGAATACTGTCATACTGGTGGTTGTTGACAGGTTCAGTAAGATGGCACATTTCGTTGCTCTTCCTGCACTCCCTAATGCTAAAACTCTGGCGCAGGTGTTCATTAGGGAGATCGTTAGACTTCATGGGTTGCCTTCTGATGTGGTGTCAGATAGGGGGTCTCAGTTTGTGTCCAAATTTTGGAGGGCATTTTGTTTACGTCGGGGGATGCAATTGTCATTTTCCTCGGCTTTTCATCCGCAGACCAATGGTCAGACAGAGCGTCTGAATCAGAGCTTAGAGACATATCTCCGGTGTTTTGTCTCAGAGAACCAAGAGGACTGGTCTTCTTTCTTGCCTCTGGCAGAGTTCGCTCTTAACAACAGGCGGAGCGAGTCCACTGGTAAGTCCCCGTTTTTTGGGGCATATGGTTTCCATCCCCAGTTTTGTACTTTCAATGGGGGGGGCCCTTCTGGGGTTCCTGAGGAGGAGCGTTTCTCGTCGTCACTTGCTTCTGTGTGGAGAGGTGTATTGAATAATCTGAGTGCGATGGGGAACCGTTACAAACGTATGGCTGATAGGAGGAGAGTTTCTGGTCCAGATCTGAATGTGAACGATCTGGTATGGTTGTCTATCAGGAATATAAAACTTAAGGTGCCCTCCTGGAAACTGGGTCCCAGATTCATCGGGCCGTACAGGATCAGTTCCATAATTAATCCTGTGGCATTTCGTCTGGACCTCCCTGCTACGTTTAAAATTCATAATGTGTTCCACAAGTCATTACTTAAAAGGTATGTGGCACCAGTCATACCGTCACCTCTACCTCCTCCTCCCCAGTGTTGGTCAATGGTAACTTGGAATTTCAAGTATCAAAAGATCATTGACTTACGTCTGAATCGCCGGTCCCTTCAGTACTTGGTGCATTTGGAAGGGGTAATGGGTCCAGAGGATGGAGGACGTGGGTCCCTGCGTCTGATGTTAACGCAGATCGTTTTGGTTCGGCACCTTCCACAGAACTCACCCGGGCAGGCTGGCCCTGAGGGTCCGGAGGCCCCTCGTAGAAGGGGGGGTACTGTCATGTGTGCATTGCCACGAAGATCGTCGCGGTTGCACATTTTGACTTCTCACAGCTGAGCTGCTGTTTCTTTGTGTTTGGCAGCTAGGGAGTTAATTCTGTCTGTGCTCGGTGCTGGGACTGGGTGCAGTTTCTCCCGGCTGCAATTGATTATTTGTTGATTGGTTTCCTTTAAATTCCTGGTTGTCTGCTTGGGGAGTTGCCAGTGAAACCTTCATGCAGACCACAGATAGGAATGAATCTGTATAGACTTTAGTTGTGAGCTCCTTAGTTGTTTTAAGCTCAACTTGGTTAGAGTTTATTTCCCAGACCATTTATGTTCCTTTGGTGTTTGAGTGTGTATGCAAGCGAGTGTTATCCTGTCTGTCTTATATGTCTAATCTGAGTATTTAGCTGAGATCAGCCCATATCCCTTTGGTGGTAGTCAGGATCCTTCTTAGGGACTGATTACAGGGTTCAGGGTCTGATAGGAGACAGGGTTAGGTTGGAGACTTGGACCTCTGAACCATTATCAGTACCTCCAAGGTGAGGGATTAGTTAGGACCCCAGTTTAGGGTCAGGTTAGATCCCGGTCCACCTCTTTCCTGTTTCAGCTCATCAAGTCCTCAAGATTAACCCTGAGTTCAGCAGATATCGTGTCAGGTAAATCTATTCTATACTTACATGCTGATGTTGCTATACTAGTTGTTGTATAGAGTGTTGTTCCTGTATTAATAGTTTACTGACATTGTATACATATCATTAGACAGCGTGACAAGTATTGATTGTGTCCATTTGCTCTTGCACCTCTTTTAGTTTGACATCTTCATATTTCACAATTAACTTCATGAGGTTAGCAGAACATGTACTCAAAATTTGGTTCCATTCACCATTAAACTCCTCAGAAAATACACATGTTGGGATTTTTTTAATACGCAAACCCCGCGGTATCATTTCTTTTGTGAGGTAGTTTTGGAGCGTAATTTGATCCCACCAGAGTCTGGTTTCAAGCAGCATCAGCTGCTCCAATTTGTCCACAGTGGTATTGAGATCCGGTGTATCATGCAAAGCATTGGGATCATTAGAAAAGACCAAAGCAGCTTTTTTGGTTCTATCCTTAAACAGATTTGTAGCCATATTGTGAAAAAAATATATAAAATCACGGCAATCCAATCAATTGTAAATACAAATTGTAGAACAGATCTTGATAGAGAGCATATGGGAGCACGGTAAAAGTCACATAGGAAAAGGAAAAGCAAACCAGCTCACCAACTACCACGGCAGGTGCACGGAACGACGTCTGACGAACGTCCAGGAAGGTCCAAGGAAAAAGAAGGTGTTCCAGCTCCTTAAAATTTCAAAATTTTATTCATCCATTTGGTATAAAATACAAAGTGGTAAATGCTCCATGAAGGAAGCCGCATACAGCAACGCGTTTCGATCAGACGATCTTCATCAAGGCTGCTATACATATGTGAAACATGCAGACCTATATATAACCCACGGACCAATGAGATTCAAATTGACAATCACATGATAAGCTAAAGGTCCTGGAAAGTAAATTGCGATCACAAATAGTCAAAAGGTCCTTTTGAAACAGTGCAATAAACATCATTAAAATTACAAAAATTAGCGTTAAAAAAGAAAACACAATATGGCAAGAGATCACAATCAATAGTTATAATGATACATCAACTCATTCCTTTTGTTTAATCCATTCGGGTATCTCGTGTTTAAGGAAAACACGAGGTACTTTTGTACCGCTAAAGTCGTTAAGGAGATCGCTAACCGCGATAGCGTCCTAACGACATCGCTAAAATAGGTAGCTACTAGCGATATAGAAACAATCCCGCTAGCGATCTCATTAGTATGCGACGCTAACGAGATCGCTAGCGGGATTGTGTAGTGTGGCAGTACCTTAAGACCTACACAAATCTGGAATTTGCTACAAAAACCGTAAGTAAGATGCTGGGTGTAAAGGAGAAAACTGTTGGTGCAATAGTAAGAAAATAGAAGAAATACAAAATCGACATCGATCTGGGGCAACATGCAAAATCTCACCTCGTGGGGTATCCTTGATCATGAAGAAGGTGAGAGATCAGCCTAATACTACAATGGGGAACTTGAAACAAATATCCTAAAATAAAACAAAATAAAAAATATATTGCAAAACATGCATGAAGTTGTAATAATAATAATAAGGGTATTTGGTAAACATAATTTTGATCAAAAGAATGTACAAGCCATCCCGCCATGTCAAGGCAACCCTTTGTGGGACAGTCCTACTCTAAGGCCGGCGTCACACACAACGACAAAAAATCGGTCCGTTTTAGACGGTTGATTGTCGGATCAAAATGCAAACATCACACATCCTTCTGGCATCCGATTTTCCTTCAAAGATGCGATTTAGTCGCATGTGTGTGTACCTTGTAACATCCGATTTTCATCCGACTTGCGAGATTTTCTCGCAGGCTTGCAAAACTGACATATAATGGATCCAAAAGAATAGTATTTCAATCACAAAAAAAAGAATAGATATATACACATAGAACACATATATATATATATATATATGTCATTGTGACATGTATATATACATATATTTATAGTTCCTAGACTTCTACATACTGTAATAGCCGCTAATTCAATTGCCGGCTTCTGTGAAATCACAGAAGCCGACATGAAATGATACATTGTTTACACACAGTTAACCATGTCATTTCCTGTATTTTGATATTTGTTTAGAACTTACAATTACATAAGTGTATTTGTGCTAAATTTCAGACATGTAGGGGTTAATTAAAGGTGTAAACTCGTTGACAAAAAAATGCGTGGGCTCCCGCTGTATTTTCTCCACCAGACAGACAAAGCAAGCGAGTGGGGGCAGATAATAATAGCCTAGGGAGGGTACTTTTTTTTGTGCCCCCCCTGGCTACTAACATCTGCCCCCAGACACCCCAGAAAGGGCAAATCTCTAATTAGATTCGCCCTTTCTGGCACTTTGCCCGTCTATTCCCATTGCCCTGTAGCGGTGGCGAATGGGTTAATAATCTCACCTTAATGTCACCTTAGTATTGAAAGGTGACCTTAAGGCAGGTTAATAATTGAGAGCTGTCAATTAGACAACTATCAATTATTAATCCGATTGAAGTAAATTAAAAAAACACAGACACATTAATAAAAATTAATTTTAATGAAATAAAAACACATTTTTTTGACCATATTTTATTTTACACTTAATCCGTGCGAAGCCATTGATCTCCTAAAATAAAAATAAAAAATAAAAAAACATTATTCTTACCTATTCCGCTGATCTGTCACGTCCCACGCTGTAATCCTTCACAAAGGGTTAACTAGCTTTGAGCCAAGCAGTGCAAGTAATCCTGCATGCTCAGCTCAAAGCTCCTGAATGAATAAGTTCCTCTCCTGGCGACAGGAGAGGATGTGTTTCATGAATGAAGCTTAATTGATTGTGTCCACTTTCCCTTTAGGTCAGGTCACTAAAGTTAAATTGCCAATAAATCAATTAAGCTCCATTCATGAATCTATTCCTCTACTTTCGCTGGGAGAGGAACTTATTCATTCATGGGGTTAGAGCTAGTAGACAGAATTATCTCCCTGCTAACTGTAACCTCTTAACCCTTTCTGATGGATTACACCGTGGGACCTGACTGTACATCGGATTGGTAAGTATAATTTTGCTTTTTTATTTTATTTTTATTACAGGAAATGGTTTTAGCAGGAAAATAAAATATGGTAAAAAACTGTGTGATTATTTAATTAAACTTATTTTTTATTAAACTGTGTGTGTTTGATTTTTCTTTCATACAATAGGATTAATAATTGATAGTTGTCTAATTGACAGCTCTCAATTATTAACCTGCCTTAAGGTCACCTTTCAATACTAAGGTGACAGTAAGGTGAGATTATTAACCCATTCGCCACCGCTACAGGGCAATGGGAATAGACGGGCAAAGTGCCAGAAAGGGCGAATCTAATTATAGATTTGCCCTTTCTGGGGTGTCTGGGGGCAGATGTTAGTAGCCAGGGGGGGCACAAAAAATGTACCCTCCCTAGGCTGTTATTATCTGCCCCCACTCGCTTTGCTTTGTCTGTCTGGTGGAGAAAATACAGCGGGAGCCCACGCATTTTTTTTCAACGAAATTACACCTTTAATTAACCCCTACATGTCTGAAATTTTGCACAAATACACTCAAGTAATTGTAAGTTCTAAACAAATATCAAAATACAGGAAATGACATGGTTAACTGTGTGTAAACAATGTATCATTTCATGTCGGCTTCTGTGATTTCACAGAAGCCGGCAATTGAATTTGCGGCTATTACAGTATGTAGAAGTCTAGGAAATATAAATATATGTATATATACATGTCACAATTACATATATATATATTATATATATATATATATGTATTCTATGTGTGTATCTATTCTTTCCATTCTTTATTAAAGCTGTCAGTGTGATTTTACAGTATAGCCGGGGATGAATTGCCGGCTTTTCTAAAGGACACCGATGCGATTTCATCGCAAGTCACACGTGCGGTCCGTTTGTAATCCGATTTTTCATCGCTCCCATAGACTTGCATTGGCGATTGTCGACCGACAATCGGTGACAATCGCAGCATGCTGCGATTGTACACGGACGTTTAAAACGGACCACAAAAAATCTGATACTGGGAGCTGCTCCATAGATCAACATAGGTCCGACTGCAATGCGATTTTTCATCGCATTGCAGTCGTCCGATTCTGTCGCCAGTGTGACGCCGGCCTAATATTAAAAAACCTTTCCACTTGTCAAGTGACGTAAATGTGAACAAGGCTTGTACATTCTTTTGATCAAAATTATGTTTACCAAATACCCGTATTATTATTATTACAACTTCATGCATGTTTTGCAATATATTTTTTATTTTGTTTTATTTTAGGATATTTGTTTCTTGTTTTTTGTTTTCTCTGTTTAATGGTCATGTGTTTGATATGCATTTATATTTTGCATACACATCAACTTACTTTTTCAGTTCAGACCCAGTTTTTCATTACAATGGGGAACTTGTTAATGATCTCAAGGCAGCTGGGACCACAGTCACCAAGAAAACCATTGGTAACACATTACACCGTAAAAGTTTAAAATCCTGCAGTGTCCGCAAGGTCCGCCTGCTCAAGAAGGCACATGTGCAGGCCCGTCTGAAGTTTGCCAATGAACACCTGGATGATTCTGTGAGTGACTGGGAGAAGGTGCTGTGGTCAGATGAGACAGAAATTGAGGTCTTTGGCATTAACTCAACTTGCCGTGTTTGGAGGAAGAGAAATGCTGCCTATGACCCAAAGAACACCGTCCCCACTGTCAAGCATTAAGGTGAAAACATTATGTTTTGGGAGTGTTTCTCTGCTAAGGGCACAGCACTACTGTACCGTAAAATCCTGAGTGACAACATCCTTCGCCAGGACATTAAAAATGGGTCGTGGCTGGGTCTTCCAGCAAGACAATGACCCAAAACATACAGTCTAGGCAACATAGGAATGGCTCAAAAAGAAGCAAATTAAGATCATGGAGTGGCCTAGCCGGTCTCCAGACCATAATCCCATAGAAAACTTATGGAAGGAGTTGAAGCTCTGAGTTGCAAAGTGACAGCCTCAAAATCTTAGTGATTTAGAGATGATCTGCAAAGAGGAGTGGACCAAAATTCTTCCTGACATGTGCGCAAACTTCATCATCAACTACAAAAACGTCTGATTGCTGTGCTTGCCAACAAGAGTTTTGCCACTAAGTATTAAGTCTTGTTTGCCAGAGGGATCAAATACTTATTTCTCACTGCAAAATGCAAATAAATTTATATAATTTATACAATGTGACTTTCTGGATTTTATTTTTGATATTCTATTTCTCAACATTAAAATTAACCTACCCTTAAAATTATAGACTGATCATGTCTTTGTGGTGTGGGCAAACTTACAAAATCAGCAAGGGATCAAATACTTATTTCCCCCACTGTATCTATGTGACATCTGTGTGACAGCCATATGTCCATTTGCTGTCTGTGTCTGTGTGTCTGTGTTTCGCATCCGTGTGCAGTCTGTTGTGAATGGGTTTGAGATGAGTTCTGAGCAGAGGCTCCCTCTGGTGGTTACAAGCGGTGCTAGTCTGTCCAGTGAAGATTGTGAGGACTGGGAATCAGGTGTTACTGACTGGTCTTATATAAGGGAGTCACCTTCCCATCAGGGTTGCCGGTGATCAATTGTTCTGGTCTGAATCCTTTATTCCAGTTTCCCTTGTAGCCTGCTGTGTCGTGTCTGCATCTCCTGCTACAGATAAGACATTTTCTTCTTTTGTGTTTGTGCTATATTTTTGCATTTTGTCCTGCACTTCTGTGGGGGCCTTCAGGGTCCCCTCCGGGGGCTCCTGCCCTCTCAGTTTTGTTCAGCCACTGATGTTTGTACTTTTGCTTTTTCCAGTTTTTTCAGTGGCTGCTGTTTTGATTTTGTTACACCAGAGAACTAATTTAGGTGGTAGAGGTCGTGTGATCTCAGGTGTTTTTGAAATTAGTAGAGTTGGTGCTTTTCAGGGTTTTCTGGGATTGCAGTAAGTACCCTTCCTATCCTTTTCTATTTAGTTAGTTTGGGCCCCAGCGTTTGCTCATACTATTTTCTTTCTGTGTCAGTATTTCATCTTGTCTAACCGCCATTACATGTTTGGGGGCTTTCTGTTGTCTTTGGGGTTCTGCTCCGGGGCAGATAGCTTTCCTATATCTATCTTTAGGTGTAGTTAGTTTCTCAGGCTGTGACGAGGCGTCTAGGACCAACGTAGGAACGCTCCACGGCTGCCTCTAGTTGTGGTGGTTAGTCAGGGTACTGCAATCTCATAGATTCCAACTGCTCTGGTGTATTGCCTTTTTTACCTGCACTCCTCAGCTACCGAAACATAACAGTATCACCGGCCAAAAAATTGAAAATTGTATGGTACTCACAGAAGGGAAAAAATATTGTCAGAGTTGTCAGAGATATTTTTCTGTTTGTTGCATTTTTTTTTTTCCCTCTGTATCTCTGGGTGCTGGGGAGAATCTTTTCTCTCAATGGAGTTTGCACGGTTGTCTGGCCGTGTGGATCAGCTTGCCACTGAGGTTCGGAGTATTGCTATCTATCTTGCTAGGTTGCCTGTTGTGGAACCTAGGATTCCCATGCCAGATTTGTTTTTAGGGGATCGAGCTAAGTTTCAGAATTTCAAAAATAATTGTAAATTGTTTTTTGCCTTAAAATCTAAGTCCTCATGGAACGCAGCGCAGCAGGTTCAAATTATCATCTCTCTCCTGCGCGGCGATCCTCAGGATTGGTCTTTTTCCCTGATACCTGGGGATCCTGTTTTGAGTGATGTTGATGCATTTTTTCAGGCCTTGGGGTTATTGTACGATGAGCCTAATGTCACTGATCAAGCTGAGAAAGCCTTGTTGGCATTAAATCAGGGGCTTGATGACGCTGAGTTATACTGTCAGAGATTCCGTAGGTGGGCAGTCCTGACCAAATGGAATGACGACGCTTTGGCAGCCCTTTTCCGGAAGGGTGTGTCAGATAAAGTAAAGGATGTTATGGTGGGATTCCCTGTCCCCTCTGGTCTCAATGATTCTATGTCATTAGCGATTCAAATTGACAGACGTTTGCGTGAGCGGAGAAGTATGCGTGGAATGGTGTTGCCTTGTGAACCAGCTTCTGAACCCATGCAGTGTGATAGAGTGGTGTCTGGGGCACAGCGTCATGAGTTTCGAAAGCGCAATGGGTTATGTTTCTACTGTGGTGATGCCTCTCATGCTATTTCAGTCTGCCCTAAGCGGGGAAGACGTTTTGCGCGCTCAGTTGTCTTGGGTAGTGTTCAGACTAAGTTTTTATTAACTGTCACTCTGATATGCTCTCTGTCCTCATTTTCTGCTCAGGCTTTCGTTGATTCTGGAGCAGCTATTAACCTGATGGATTATGATTTTGCTAAACGTTGTGGATTTCCCTTGATACCCCTACAGAAGTCTATTCCCTACTGGGGATCGATTCAACCCCTTTGGCTGAGAATAAACCCCAGTTTTCTACTCAGGTGATAATAATGAGGGTTGAACCTGATCACCAGGAGTGCTGTAAATTTTTGGTTCTGTATAATCTGCATGACATTATCGTGCTGGGTTTTCCTTGGTTACAGTCTCATAATCCTGTTTTGGATTGGAAATCTGTGTCTGTAACCGGTTGGGGCTGCCAATGTGTTAATACCAACACTCCTGTTTTTTCTGCCTCCCCCCAGGCTCAGGATGTTCCTGACTTTTTGATTGATTTTTCTGATGTGTTTAGCGAAAGTAAATCTGCATCCTTGCCTCCCCATAGGAGCTATGACTGCGCTATTGAATTAGTGCCGGGTAGTAAATTCCCTAAAGGTCGCCTTTTTAACTTGTCAGTACCTGAACATGACGCTATGCGGTCTTATATCAAGGAATCATTGGAGAAGGGTCATATCAGACCATCCTCTTCACCCTTGGGCGCGTTTTTTCTTTGTGGCCAAAAAGGATGGTTCATTGAGGCCGTGTATTGATTATCGTCTCTTGAACAATATTACTGTGAAATATCAATACCCGTTACCCTTGATTTCTGACCTGTTTTCCAGGGTGAAAAACGCTACTTGGTTTACCAAGCTTGACCTCAGGGGGGCGTATAAACCTTATTCGCATTAAGCACGGGGATGAATGGAAGACGGCATTCAATACCCCTGAAGGGCATTTTGAGTACCTGGTGATGCCCTTTGGGCTCACTAATGCTCCTTCCGTCTTCCAGTCCTTCATGAATGACATTTTCAGGGATTTTGTGGACAAATTTCTGATTGTTTATTTGGATGATATCTTGATTTTTTCTAATGACTGGGACTCTCATGTGAAACATGTTCGAACTGTATTCCAGATTTTGAGAGAGAATGCTCTGTATGTGAAGGGATCAAAGTGTCTTTTTGGCGTACAGAGGATCTCAATTCTGGGATTCATTTTGTCCCCATCTGTTATTGAAATGGACCCGGTCAAGGTTCAGGCCATCTGTGATTGGGTCCAACCTACTTCATTGAAGGCTCTTCAGAGATTTTTGGGTTTTGCCAATTTTTATCGTAAATTTATTGATAATTTCTCGGTTATTGTTAAACCATTAACTGATTTGACCAGAAAGGGTTCTGATGTGGTGAATTGGCCTCCTGAGGCAGTCTCTGCATTTCAGGAACTTAAGCAGAGATTCACTTCTGCTCCTGTTCTACGGCAGCCTGATGTTTCTCTACCATTTCAGGTGAGGTTGATGCCTCTGAAATTGGGGCAGGTGCCGTTTTGTCCCAAAAAGATCCAGAGACCTCTAAAAGTAACCCTTGTGCCTTTTTCTCTCGAAAATTTTCTCCTACTGAACGTAATTATGACGTGGGTAATCGGGAGTTATTGGCCATGAAGTGGGCTTTTGAAGAGTGGAGACATTGGCTGGAGGGAGCCAAACATCAGGTGGTGGTCCTTACGGACCATAAGAATCTGGTCTATCTGGAATCTGCCAAGCGACTCAATCCTAGACAGGCCAGGTGGGCCTTGTTTTTCACACGTTTTAATTTTGTGGTTTCCTTTCTTCCTGGCACTAAGAATGTTAAGGCGGATGCCCTCTCGAGGAGTTTCCTTGCGGACTCTCCTGAGTTATCTGATCCTTCTGTTATTTTGAAAGAGGGTGTAGTTCTTTCCGCCATCTCGCCCAATTTGAGACTTGCTCTGGAGGGGTGTCAGGAGGATAGGCCCGAGTGCTGCCCTGTTGGAAAATTGTTTGTCCCGGACCAGTGGAAAAAGAGTGTGATGTCTGAGATTCATTGTTCCGCGTTGGCTGGGCATCCCGGAATTTTTGGTACCAGAGACTTGGTTAGTCGGTCCTTTTGGTGGCCTACCTTGTCTCATGATGTCAGGGAATTTGTGCAGTCCTGCGGGACTTGCTCTCGCTCCAAGCCTTGCTCTCGCTCTAGTGGTTTGTTGATGCCATTGCCTGTGCCCAAGAGACCATGGACCCATATCTCTATGGATTTCATTTCCGACCTTCCTGTTTCTCAGAGAATGACCACCATCTGGGTAATTTGTGATAGGTTTTCCAAAATGATACATCTTGTGCCATTACCTAAGTTGCCTTCCTCCTCTGAATTGGTGCCGTTGTTCCTTCAGCACGTGGTTCGTTTACACGGCATTCCTGAGAACATTGTGTCTGACAGAGGAGTCCAGTTTCTTTCCAGATTTTGGAGGACTTTTTGTTCTAAACTGGGTGTTCAATTGTCTTTCTCCTCGGCATTTCATCCTCAGACCAATGGTCAAACTGAGAGAACAAACCAGACATTGGAGACTTATCTAAGATGCTGTAATGTATGTAGTACAGTTCATATAGCGTCTTGTGCTTGGGTGCGATGAAAATACATGAGACACAGGTTTGATATAGAAGGTCTTGTATTACTTCATACAAGTGGCAAAAATAGTCACACAGTTTGCAGATACAGAAGCAGGAGACACAGCAGGCCAGAGTAACTTAAGCTCAGCAATCACTCTCCACAACAGGTTCAGGATCTTCTTCTCTGTTACCGTAAGTCCATGCAAACGTGGATCTTTCAAAGAGCAGGGTTCCAGAGTCCACAAGTGTTCAGAGTTCCTCAGTAGGAATAGCTGGAGTACATAGTCCAAGGCTTCCAGGAGTCAGGTCACAGGTTCACTGCAGGCTAGATTCTGAAGCACTGATTGCTCAGCTGTGGCTGCTTAAGAAGCAAGAGGGAGAGAATCAGGGCGGGAACATGAAAGCTGAAAACTCCATATTGACTGAGGGCAAGATAGCTGCAGCAAGACAGAAAGCAAAATGGCTGACGGAAAACTGAGTTTCAAGAACATGTACAAAGAACCTTACATTACTCCCCCCTTAGGGACAACCTCCGGATGGCCTCAGACCAGGCTTGTCTGGGTACCTCTGATGAAACTGGCGGAGCAAACGAGGAGCATTAACGTTATTGACTGGTTCCCATGAGTTGTCCTCCACTGGGTAGCCCTGCCATTTAATCAAATATTGTAACTGATTCCTGTATAACCTGGAATCTAGAATTCTTTCCACCACAAATTCTTCCTGACCATCGACTAGCACTGGGTCAGGGCAAGGAGAAGAACGTCCAGGAAACGTATTGGGTGTTGCAGCCTTTAGTAGGGATACATGAAAGACAGGGTGGATTCTCATAGTTCTAGGCAGTTGAAGACGACAAGCAACGGCACTTATAATTTTACTGATTTTATAGGGTCCAATGTACTTATGTCCCAACTTAGACGATGGAATCCTTAACTTAAGATTTCTGGTTGACAGCCAGACCAGGTCTCCTACCTTGAAAACTGGTGCAGGTTTACGAAATTTATCTGCTGCTTTCTTGTACCTTTCCTGAGCCAATTCCAGATTCTCCTTTAGAAGATCCATATTCTTCTGTAAAGACGTGATTCTTTCGGCCACTGCTGGTAAAGGCGTTTCTATGGGAAATCGTGGAAGATTGTTAGGATGATAACCTAGATTGGAGTAAAAAGGAGACTGCTTAGTGGAGGCGCTCTGAGAGTTGTTATAAGAGAACTCAGCCAATGGAAGTAGATCCACCCAATCATCCTGTAGGTGGTAGATAAAGCAGCGGAGATACTGCTCCAGAGTTTGATTGGTTCATTCGGTCTGTCCATTAGTCTGGGGATGAAAAGCAGAAGGAAGGTTTACTTTAATGTCCAATGCTGCACAGAAATTTTGCCAAAACCTTGAAGTGAATTGCACCCCTCGATCCGAAATAACCTCATCCGGTACTCCATGTAAGCGAAACACATCTTTAATCATCAAATCTGATGTCTGTTTTGCAGTGGGTAAGCCAACACAAGGAATAAAATGAGCTGCCTTTGTTAAACGATCAACCACCACTAGAATGGTGTTTTTCCCTTGAGAGGTTGGTAACTCCACAATGAAGTCCATAGAAATGGATCCCCACGGGCGGGACGGGGTGGGAAGAGGTTGTAACAGACCAGTTGGTGAGGAGCAAGGTGTTTTGCATCTTGCACAGACTTCACATGAAGTGACATAGTTTAAAACATACTTCCTGCAAGTGGGCCACCAAAAGAAACGAGAAAGAAATTCCTGTGTCTTTAGAATTCCTCTATGCCCAGCTATCTTGGAATCGTGAATGAGTTGCAATACTCTCAATCTGACTGTTTCAGGAATATACAGACGTTGTCCCAGAATCCACACACCATTCTTAAAGACAAGACTTACGTCCCTTGGGGGTTGTGCCAACAAGGAATCCGCGTGGTATGCTTCCTTGATGTCCTTAAGTAGGTCTTGATTATGAATCACTCCCAGGAATCTAGAGTCAGGAAGAATAGTCTTAGGAGGAGCAAGTGGACGGGTCTCTGCTGAATGAATCCTAGAGAGTGCATCAGCCTTTCCATTGCGCGATCCTGGTCTATAAGAAATGACAAAATTAAATTGGTTTAAGAAAAGATTCCAGCGAGCCTGGCGAGGAGTCAGGCACTTAGCCGACCTGATAAATTCAAGGTTACGATGGTCTGTCAGGACGACTATTTGCTGTGCAGCTCCCTGAAGAAGGTGTCTCCATTCTTTGAAGGCGGCAATAATGGCCAACAACTCTCTATTGCCCACATCGTAGTTCCTCTCAGCCGAAGACAACTGCTGGGAAAAGAAGGCACAGGGATGCAAGACATTCTTCTCACCTGTTCTCTGAGAGAGTATAGCTCCAACGGCACAATCTGAAGCATCCACCTCTATTATGAAGGCAAGTTCGGGGTTGGGATGTACCAAGATAGGTGCGGTGGTAAATTTATCTTTTAGACGAGAAAATGCTTCCTGGGCTTGGGGAGTCCAGGAGAACCTAGACTCTTTCCGGGTAAGTTGGGTGATAGGTGACACTACCTCAGAGAAATTCCTAATGAAACGTCTATAGAAATTGGCAAACCCGATGAAGCGCTGCACCTCCTTCACATTTCTAGGACTTGGCCAATCCTTGATGGCTTGGGTCTTACTTCCATCCATACTAATTCCTTGTGTAGACAGTACATACCCCAGAAATTGAATTTCGGTCCTATGGAATTCACACTTTTCAAGTTTGATGTAAAGATGGTTTTGTCTTAGACGTTCCAAGACCATTCTCACATGTCCATGATGTTCCTCTGTGGAGTTAGAAAAAATTAGAATATCATCCAAATAAATCACCACGAATGTATCTAGGAGATCCCTGAAGATGTCATTCACCAAGTGTTGGAAAGTGGCTGGGGCGGTACTCAGACCAAAAGGCATAACTAGATATTCAAAGTGTCCATAGCGTGACCTGAATGCAGTCTTCCATTCATCCCCAGGTCTAATACGGACCAAGTTATAGGCCCCACGGAGATCCAATTTAGAGAAAATTTTGGCATGCCGCACTCTCTCCAATAACTCAGGGATTAAAGGCAATGGATAACGGTTTCTAATAGTAACCTTATTGAGTTCCCTATAGTCTACGCAGGGTCTCAGAGATCCATCTTTCTTCTTCACAAAGAAGATGGGTGCACCTGCAGGAGATGAAGAGGGGCGTATGAAGCCCTTGGCTAGATTTTCGTCTATGTAATCCTTTAAAGCCTTTAGCTCAGGCCCCGCCAGGGGGTAGATCTTACCAAAAGGTATCTCTGCTCCAGGCAATAATTCAATTGGACAATCATATGGACGGTGAGGGGGAAGCTGGTCAGCGTTCTTCTTGTCACATAAATCCACATAGTCCTGGTATACAGCTGGTAGTTCAGGGACTGACATGGTTCCTTTAGGAACAGAGCAAGCTGAAACTTCTGGACTCATCTGTTTCTCTGGAAAGTGTAATTCCTTGGTCTCCCAGTTAATGGTAGGGTTCTGAGCCTGCAGCCATGGTAGCCCTAGAATAATGGGAAAGTGGGGAGAAGAGATAAGCATAAAGGACAGTTTCTCTTGATGATCTTTACCCATAAGGACCCTCAAAGGCTCCGTTTCCTGATCCACTGGTCCAGAGGTCAGCAGGGAGCCATCCACAGTTTCCATCTGTACTGGAGTAGCCTTCTTCACTGAACGTATCCCCTGTTTCAGAGCAAAGGAGACATCCATAAAATTCCCACTTGCCCCTGAGTCGATCATAGCAGAGCTAGACACCCAGACTGAGTTAACCCAGAGTTTGATGGAAAGGAAGCAATGAGAATTGTTTTTCCTACAACTCAGCTGGGACACCGCTGAGGAAACTTGAAAAATTGCAGCGTTTACACAGTCATCGTCCTCAGAAGTAACGGAGTTTAAGTCCGAGAAATCAAGATCTGTTGCTGCAGATCTCTCTGGAGCCTGAGGCTCGGACCTGACAGATCTCCTCTCGCAACACTCACAGTGAATGAGTGCTGCAGTAGTCTTACGAGAACGGCTGGGGCAGTTTATAATGAAGTGCCCTGACTTACCACAATAGAAACATAGATTTTCCTTAAAACGATGTTCCTTGCGTGCATCACTAACCCGTCTTTGTAAAGAGTCTACCTGCATGGGTTCAGGTTCAGGTTCCCGTGTGATCCTACTCAAAGGTTCCTTAGCTGGGGAGGAAGGTAGGAAAAGGTTAGTGCGATTGCTTTCGAACCATCTCTCTTGCCTGCGTTCAGTCAGGCGAGCATCAATACGGATGCAGTAGTTAATAAAGTCACCTAACGCAGTGGGAGGGTCGGCACGAGCAAGTTCATCCTTAATTAGTGGAGACAACCCCTTTCGAAAAATAGATTTTTTGGTGGAACTGTCCCAGGTGGTATCAAGGGCCCATCTCCTGAAATCCAAGGCATATTCGGCTACCGAGTGCTTACCTTGGCGCAAAGCTAACATGGCTGCTTCAGCTGTTGCACCTCGATTGGGGTCATCAAACACCTGCCCCATGGCTGAAATGAAAGCATCAAGATGATACAAACATTCATCCTCAGTCTCAATCAGAGGGTTTGCCCACATCAAAGCCTTGTTGGTAAGTAACATAATAATAGTAAGCACTTTAGATCGTTCAGTGGAAAATTGTGAAGCATGTGCAGAAAAAAACTGATTGCATTGGTTAATAAATCCCCTGAATTTTTCACGTTCACCGCCAAAACGAAAAGGGGGCAACTTGGGAATCCCAGAACTTGGGGCTACGGCAGGAGCCTGGACTCGCTCCTCTAGAACCTCAATCCTGGCTCGCAAATCCTGGACAGTCAGTCCAAACACTTGCAAATTGTGATTAGTGAGGTCCTGTAGGTTTGTAAAACGGGTTTTTATAGTCTGTAAATCTGCAAGGATATTATCAGTCACTCCGCAAAGTTCCTTTATGCGGGCCTCCATTTTCCAGATCTTTTAAGACAGGAGTACTGGAAGGAGAGGAGAAAAGAAAAAAAAAACAATAGTGTTTACCTGTGGTAACACTGCAGAGAGAAAAAAAATTAAGGGAACTGCTCACCTGGAATGGTTGTGAGAAGTCACAACCACTATCATCACAGAAAGTTCAACCGGACATCTGATATCCACAGTTACAGCAGACACAAAAGAGGGAAGAGAAAAAAAAAAAACAATAGTGTTTACCTGTGGTAACACTGCAGAAAATAAAAAAACTTAAGGGAATTGCTCACCTGGAATGGTTGTGAGAAGTCACAACCACTGTCATCACAGAAAGTACAACTGGACGTCTGATATCCATAGTTACAGCAGACACAGCCTTCCCAGACCCAGCAGACACTAACGTTTTGGGCTTCAGAATCTTGTAATGTATGTAGTACAGTTCATATAGCGTCTTGTGCTTGGGTGCGATGAAAATACATGAGACACAGGTTTGATATAGAAGGTCTTGTATTACTTCATACAAGTGGCAAAAATAGTCACACAGTTTGCAGATACAGAAGCAGGAGACACAGCAGGCCAGAGTAACTTAAGCTCAGCAATCACTCTCCACAACAGGTTCAGGATCTTCTTCTCTGTTTCCGTAAGTCCATGCAAACGTGGATCTTTCAAAGAGCAGGGTTCCAGAGTCCACAAGTGTTCAGAGTTCCTCAGTAGGAATAGCTGGAGTACATAGTCCAAGGCTTCCAGGAGTCAGGTCACAGGTTCACTGCAGGCTAGATTCTGAAGCACTGATTGCTCAGCTGTGGCTGCTTAAGAAGCAAGAGGGAGAGAATCATGGCGGGAACATGAAAGCTGAAAACTCCATATTGACTGAGGGCAAGATAGCTGCAGCAAGACAGAAAGCAAAATGGCTGACGGAAAACTGAGTTTCAAGAACATGTACAAAGAACCTTACAGATGCTTTGTGTCTGCTGATCAGGATGACTGGGTCTCTTTTTTGCCTTTGGCTGAGTTTGCTCTTAATAATAGGGCTAGCTCTGCTACTTTGATGTCTCCGTTTTCTGTAATTCTGGGTTTCACCCTCGATTTTCTTCAGGACAGACGGAGGCTTCTGTCTGTCCAGGTGTTGACTCTGTTGTGGAGCGTATGCAACTGATTTGGGACCAGGTAGTGGAGAGGTTGTCCCTCTCTCAGGAGAGGGCCCAGCGGTTTGCTAACCGGCACAGGACTGATGGTCCTCGGTTTAAAGTGGGGGACTTGGTCTGGTTGTCCTCAAAGAATATTCCTATGAGAGTAGCATCTCCTAAATTTAAGCCTAGGTTCATTGGACCTTATAAGATCATGGAGATTATTAATTCTGTTTCTTTTCGTTTGCTTCTTCCAGGGACATTTAAGATCCATAACGTGTTCCACAAGTCCTTGTTGAAGAGGTTTGTTGAGCCAGTGGTTCCTGCTGCTGTGCCTCCTGACCCTGTTTTGGTTGAGGGCAATCTGGAGTATGTGGTTGAGAAAATATTAGATTCTCGTTTTTCTAGACGGAAACTCCAGTATTTGGTTAAATGGAGAGGTTATGGTCAGGAAGACAATTCTTGGGTGTTTGCTTCGGACATCCATGCTAGGAGACTTATCCGTGCGTATCATAGAACTCATCCTGACCGACCTGGTTGCTCAAATGAGGGTTCGGTGACCCTTCCACAAGGGGGGGTACTGTTGTGAATGGGTTTGAGATGAGTTCTGAGCAGAGGCTCCCTCTGGTGGTTACAAGCGGTGCTAGTCTGTCCAGTGAAGATTGTGAGGACTGGGAATCAGGTGTTACTGACTGGTCTTATATAAGGGAGTCACCTTCCCATCAGGGTTGCCGGTGATCAATTGTTCTGGTCTGAATCCTTTATTCCAGTTTCCCTTGTAGCCTGCTGTGTCGTGTCTGCATCTCCTGCTACAGATAAGACATTTTCTTCTTTTGTGTTTGTGCTATATTTTTGCATTTTGTCCTGCACTTCTGTGGGGGCCTTCAGGGTCCCCTCCGGGGGCTCCTGCCCTCTCAGTTTTGTTCAGCCACTGATGTTTGTACTTTTGCTTTTTCCAGTTTTTTCAGTGGCTGCTGTTTTGATTTTGTTACACCAGAGAACTAATTTAGGTGGTAGAGGTCGTGTGATCTCAGGTGTTTTTGAAATTAGTAGAGTTAGTGCTTTTCAGGGTTTTCTGGGATTGCAGTAAGTACCCTTCCTATCCTTTTCTATTTAGTTAGTTTGGGCCCCAGCGTTTGCTCATACTATTTTCTTTCTGTGTCAGTATTTCATCTTGTCTAACCGCCATTACATGTTTGGGGGCTTTCTGTTGTCTTTGGGGTTCTGCTCCGGGGCAGATAGCTTTCCTATATCTATCTTTAGGTGTAGTTAGTTTCTCAGGCTGTGACGAGGCGTCTAGGACCAACGTAGGAACGCTCCACGGCTGCCTCTAGTTGTGGTGGTTAGTCAGGGTACTGCAATCTCATAGATTCCAACTGCTCTGGTGTATTGCCTTTTTTACCTGCACTCCTCAGCTACCGAAACATAACAGCAGTCCATGTGACACGTACTGGCACCTGGGAAAAGTAGTACCGGTTGCGCTGCACACAGGTGTTGACTTCTGAAGGCAGCCCTCAACATTATTGGTCTCCCTGAGATTAGCGTGACCAGGTGACAATGATGGCAGTTGTATTCAGCAGCAACTGTGTCCCTCTTTTGTAAAATAAAGAGTTGAATAAAAAATTGCGTGTGCTCAAGCTTAATTTTCATAACCAGCAAAGGGAAATTCCATGGCTGGGGGCTGATGTTAATAAGCTGGGAAAAGGGGTAATGCCCCAAAAGGTTCTCAGGCTATTAATAACAGCTGTTGGTGAATTTACGGTGGACTCCAGAAAACAAATGCCGTATAAATTCAAACCAGCAAAGGCTAAACAGACAGCTGTGGCAAGAAAAGACACATGCCAAATCTTTAGATAGAAAATTTGATCTTGAGAAATGATTTTAGCTGATAGTTTAAAGATTTATTTAGCGTCGCATCACCTGTAATAAAAGGGCTTCAATATGAGGATATCGGTGCTATACATGTGTCCTGACAGCACCACCTCTGGCTTGGAATCTACACATAAGAGAGTTTCATGTTAGCATGGAACTAGTATTGTGTATAAAAGGGGCTGGCTAACTGGCTCAGTTTAAGAGAAGCCAGCCCCCTTCTCTATCACAGAACATGTATAAACAAAGAAGCGGCTTGGCTTAGCTACTAAAATTAGCCAGGTATCATACTTCACATACAGAACACGTGTTGAACACAAGCCAGGAGTCTTGCTGCCAAGAACCAGGACCTGCACCAATATATTGAAATAGAAGCACATTTCTTAAAAATTATTAAATTGTACACATCATATTTATATCTTAACTCCTTAACGACTGCTGATACACATTAAAATGGTAGTCTTCAAGGGGCCTTATTCTTTCATCGCCGTTTTAAAGCGGTTATCAGGAATAAGGGAATAGCGCCACCCGGAGGTCCCAAATCCTGCGGTTGTCAGATGTACATGACAGCTGACATCCTGCGGTATCGTCCCTGGCCGCTTTAGAAGCTGATGGGGGCAAATTAACCCTTAAATACCACTGTCAATCCCCACAGCAGAATTTAATTGGTTGTAAAGGGGTTACAAGACCTCCTTTGTAGCTATCGGACCCCTTTGATGAGAATTGCGGGTGCCGTGCTCATCCCATCAACATGAGACCATATGTATACAAATGACATTGGTGGCATCGGAGAATCCTCAATGTTCCCATTGCGGGTGAAGTGAGCATTCACAAGTCTGTTGTCACAAAGAGTGTCTGCAAACTTGTAGGCTGCACAACCATTTTAAGGTCAAAACTGAAGATCACTGGTTCAAGGTCAAATATTGAATGAAGGTTGGTATGGTTGAAATATGTATGAAGTATGATTTCATTGAAACAAATCACTGTCCAGAAATAATATATAAAAAAAACACAAGAAGAAAAAAACAAAAACAAAAAACGCTTGAAAGAAATCACAAGAGGAGACTGAATCACTACAACTGAAAGTCATTTATTGCTTTAGGGGTTTAGAAGTATTTTCTGTCTGCAGCATTTGCGGCATTATTTCTTAGAATTCACTGGTACGTTTGTAGATATAGCATTCTGCCTTTACTGGTGGGAATTAAACATTGATCAGCTCTGTGAAACTCTGCTAAATATTCAGAATAAGGTATGGCGGCTGTTCTCAGTAGATGCATGCTCGGATGGATTGTTTTATACATAATCATCCATGAGCATTAAACAATAAACATGTCACCCATCAATAATACATGCATGAAGGCTAAAACATTCACGGTGGAAATCCATGTGTAATTTTTGACCTGGTTCTGCTGTATTTGGATAATGTTCCTCAGAGATGGAATTCAATTAATATGCAAAAATGTGCTTGAAGGCAATCGAAAATTTGATGCACCTGAACTCTATGCAATAAGCATGTTCCTTCATCCTGGATATACAGGAGGACATCAGTTTTGGATCTCCCTATAGGTGATTCTGTTGTCATAACCTATGACTATCATTGAGGCAATTCAGTTTTATTTTAAGGTAATGGTTCTTTTAAATTGTACCTGACAGACCTTAAAATGCATTGTGCTTGAAAAGGAAATCTCTGATCTATGATGATTAATCTTTTTATGAAGAAAATGAGTAACATAAGATTTCAAAATTAAGTTACCTATGTTTATGAAATGTACAATAATCGTTAAACAGCTACTAATATTATCTGTCTAAATTGAGAAAATATATAATAAGATAAACGATCAAGATAATATAATAGCCACCCATGTGAGCTGGAGGAGTTTAGTTTAGTTACTCCATATATGATTCTTTTGCAATTTGGATTAATAGTGCAGGAATTATAATGTCTTCAAATGTATGTGTATATATCTATATACTGTGTACACACTGCGTTAATCACAGTAAACGAGAGTACTTTTTCATGGTTAACAGAGCGTCATATGCAGTTTTATGTATAGATAATGAGTTTTAACAGTAACAGAGAAGAGAGATCGATCGCAGAGGATGAGTTGAGTCAAATTTCATGAATAAAACATGTGCCATGCACCATTTTCTTCAGGCTCTTATGGGCTTTGAAACGCCACACGTAGTTTCAGAGAGTCCTGTATTTCGCTGATGTTATTGTGGTTTTCTTGCATCCTGAACAATTCCAGTGAGGATGTTACCTTTAGTAGCCATCAAATCATTTGTGTCAACTTTGTGCATCTTATCAGCAATCACCAGGGTATGTGAACTTTTGATCGGTATTTGGATTTTTGGGTTGTCATATGATTTCAAAGAAAATACAGTGTTTGACATAAATGGCTTCAACAACCACTAACATGAGTGGAGAAAGTTGTATTCTTTCATATTCTCTGAAAAGCAAAAAAAATTCTGCAGGGGATTTAAACTTTTGAGTACAACTGTATGGTTAGACAACCACAATGACATAGTAAGTATTTGGCAATGTTTAGTGCAATAAACAAGCACATGTCGGGAGCATGCAATGTGCTACACATGTTGATCATGAAAACATACTCTGAACAGAGAAGATTGAAGCAATCATTTTTATAAAGCGAGATGCTCTCTAAATAATACATAATGTCATGAGAAACAATTGGGAGCTTGAATCCTGCATATGAAATAACAGTGTGTATGAAAAATATATACAATCCAAAGAATAAAGTAATTGCAACTATGTCTCAAAATACAAATATACTTTATTTCAAAATGCAGTACATATAACCATAATTACACACCATGTACAAAACTATATATAAAAACAGTGAAAGATGACTGCCATGTGTGCACTGCAGACATAAACATAGTATAATTTATATTTAAAAATCCATGATTAGGTGAGAGAAAAACAGGTGCACATTACCAGTGACCAAAAAATGTATATGTAACAAAGTGAACGTATGTCATTACATGTAGGGCATGAATTATAGTCCTCCAAGTCAGGCAGTAAATGACCATACCTTGACTAAATAGAAGGGGGAGAGATTAATATATATTCACATACGTTCACAAAACTCACACAGGTCACTGACCGACCGCCATAGTAGAGAGAGCGGTCACATCCATAATACTTTAAAGCACATGAATCACTCACTCATATGAAGTCTGCGTGTACACGAGCCCATGGTTTTATGTACTGCATTTTTGAAATAAAAGTATATATTTGTATTTTTGAGACATTAGTTGCAATTACTTTATTCTTTGGATTGGTTATATATTTTTCATACACACTGGTTTTTTCATATGCTAGGATTCAAGCCCAATGTTCCTCATGACATTACATGTTGCATCATGTTGGATGTGGCATTACGTATAGTGGGCAAAATCAATGTCTATAAATGAAGTGTAAGTAGATATGCTAGCAAGAAAAATTACATATGTGGGACAGATATGAAGGTAGGAACCAATACATTGCTAGTGTGAGCGAACCCTAACAGTCAGGCTTTGTGCAGCTGCCGAGTTCCCACCCAATGCCGCAGTTGATTTCCTGAGGCGGCTTCACTGGTGGCTTTGTTGTTGTTCTTGCTGGTGACTTTCGCTCTATATTTTAAGGATGGAGAGTATATGGCTTCTGAGCAGAAGCCGCCTGAAGAACCACTTCGGAAACCCTGAAGTGGTTAAAGTAGTGACATAAAAAGGAACATGTACAGAGCAATGTAATTTTGACAGTGCTGTGCTCTATGTTCATTTTATAGGGCACTTGAAATAGATTCCATGTGTCCAGACCCTAACGCTACGTTCCCATATTCAGTATTTGGTCAGTATTTTACATCAGTATTTGTAAGCCAAAATCAGGAGTGGGTGATAAATACAGAAGTGGTGACGTGTTTCTAATATACTTTTCATCTGATTGTTTGACTCCAGATTTTGGCTTACAAATACTGATGTAAAATACTGACCATGTGAACATGGCCTAAAAGAGATGTCACAAAAACCATGGGACAACCATTCATAAAAACGCCATTGGCCAAAACCATTGTAAAAACATTCAGGAAACAACCAAAAATTACAAAAAGGAAGCTTCAGTACAAAACATACTGTACATCAGCGATTATTGAAGCTTCTTCTGCTTGAAAATCATTGAAGGTTCACCAAAGTTTAAAAGACATTAGCACTGATTCATCATCTGCTTTTTTTAGTCACTTTCCTCTTTTGTCTTCTGGTATTAGTTGCTGATTTTTGCTGCCAAATTCACAAAAAAAAACCGCAATTCATGAATTTGGTGCAAAGTAAAAAATTGGTTTTATTCCTTTCTTGAACTGGTTTTTGGACTTTTGGAACCAAAAGTCGCTCTTTAGCAACAAAACTTGTAAAATTGTGTTAATATAATGGCTTACTCAAAAATACACTAGAGAGGACTGGATTGAAGTTGCACCAAATTTTGTGACTTTTCAAAAAGTCACAATTGATGAATCATGCTAAAATATCTGAAATTGCTACACTGCGCTCACAAAGCGGAAAACAAAAAAAGAAACTTAAGTAAAAGCATAAAAAAGAAACTTGAGTAAAAGCATAAAAGGTACAAAACATATAAAACTAGACAAAAAATAGGCAATGATGATTTAGGGCCGTTATGTGCACATGCCCCAAAATTGCTTGAAAAACTCCTCCAAAAATTACTCAGTTAAGAGATTTTGTTGAAGTGGTTTCCACTAGAAAATGTTTTGCTTTTGACTTCTTCAAAAAACTGTGTGCACAAAGCCTAATAGTAGGTAAGAACACTTTACAACAGGATTACACAGCCATTTTGACTTGGATCAAAAGAAGGAACACAATCAGGTCTAAGAAATGTGTTTAATTCCTTACTGACTGGGACAAATTTTTAAAATCTGTGGTAATAACTCTGGAATGCTTCAACGTATCCCACTAATTCTGAGACTGTTTTTGGGACATATTGTACTTTATGTTAGTTGTAAATTTAGGTTCATTTGCAGTTATTCAGGAAAATATTGGAATTTTGGTGAAAAGTTTGAAAAATTCACAATTTTCAAACTTTCAATTTTTATATCCTTAAACCAGTTAGTCATTCTATGCAAAATAATTAATAAATAACTATATAAAAGAGAAGGTACTGCGCTTATATAAGGACGCTAAAAATGTGACTGGGTTAAGCTGAAGCAAAAACACCTTAAAATGATGGGAAAGGGTGGGTATAAGTAGCCGCGACCTGGCCGTGCAAACTGTCCTGGTGAGAGGTCAAATGCACTGAAAGCCAGAGGCTACCGGGATGGATGAAGCAGCAGGGTTTTTAGTGCGGCAGCCACAGGGCTTAGAACGCTATTAATCTGTAGATTAACCCCATATCTAACAGCGTTAATAGCATTTTGGGACATGACAGGTTCCCTTTAACAGTAGTATTATGATTGTATAACATTGCTATTTTCAATGGAATAAAATATCTGCCAATGTGAATTTTTATACAGTTGAAATTGTAAAGCGAAAATCAACATGCTGTGAGTCATCAGAAGTGGAGGTAAAATTAGTGCAGCAATTTTCCTTTGACGCCGCATGCAACAAAATTATTAAATTAGAGGAATCAGTTGATTGAAAATGCATTTAGAGCAAAAAATGATACGTGCAGTGCCCTGTAAATAACATCATTAATATTCTGAGGTTCCAAGCTGCTGTTGCATGGTATGAAAGTTTAACATACTATTAAATTTACATGATTGATGTCTGATCACCATAAACCAGCTAATAAAAGAACAAGGAATCATATAAAGGTGCTTCTCACAAAAATAGAATATCATCAAAAAGATAATTTATTTCAGTTCTTCAATACAAAAAGAATATTCTGTATAGAGTCATTACACACAGATTGATCTATTTCAAGTGTTTATTTCTGTTAATGTTGATGATTATGGCTTACAGCCAATGAAAATCCAAAAGTCATTTTCTCAGTAATTAGAATACGTTTTTACACCAGCTTAAAAATGATTTTAAAATCTGAAATGTTGGCCTACTGAAATGTATGTTCAGTAAATGCGCTCAATACTTGGTCGGGGCTCCTCTTGCATCAATTACTGCATCAATGCGGTATGTCATGGAGGTGATCAGCCTGTGGCACGGCTGAGGTGTTATGGAAGCCCAGGTTGCTTTGATAGCAGCCTTCAGCTCGTCTGTATTGTTGGGTCTGGTGTCTCTCATCTTCCTCTTGACAATACCCCATAGATTCTCTATGGGGTTACAGTCAGGCGAGTTTGCTGGCCAATCAAGAACAGTGATACTGTTGTTTTTAAAACAGGTATTGGTACTTTTGGCAGTGTGGACAGGTGGCAAGTTCTGCTGGAGAATGAAATTTCCATCTCCAGAAAGCTTGTCGGCAGAGGGAAACTTGAAGTGCTCTAAAATTTCCTGGTAGATGGCTGCGCTGACTTTGGTCTTGATAAAACACAGTTGACCTTCACCAGCAGATGACATGGCTCCCCAAACCATCACTAATTGTGGAAACTTCACACTAGACCTCAAGCAGCTTGGATTGTGGCCTCTCCACTCTTCCTCCAGACTCTGGGACCTTGATTTCCAAAAGAAATGCAAAATTTACTTTCATCTGAAAGGAACAACTTGGACCACTGAGCAACAGTCCAGTTCTTTTTCTCCTTGGCCCAGGTAAGACTCTTTTGGCATTATCTATTGGTCATGAGTGGTTTGACACAAGGAATGTGATACTTGTAGCCCATGTCCTGGATACATCTGTATGTGGTGGCTCTCGAAGCAATGACTCCAGTATCAGTCCACTCCTTGTGAATCTCCCCCAAATTTTTGAATTGCCTTGTCTTAACAATCCTTTCAAGGCTGCGGTTATCCCGGTTGCTTGTGCATCTTTTTCTACCACACTTTTTCCTTCCACTCAACTTTCCATTAATATGCTTGGATACAGCACTCTGTGAACAGCCAGCTTCTTTAGCAATGACCTTTTGTGGCTTACCCTCCTTGTGGAGTGTGTCAATGACTGCCTTCTGGACATCTGTCAAGTCAGCAGTCTTCCCATGATTGTGGAACCTACAGAAACAGACTATGGGACCTTTATAAATGCTTAGGAAGCCTTTTCAGGTGTTTTTGTTTATTATTCTAATTTGCTGAGATAATGAATTTGGGATTTTCATTGGCTGTAAGCCATAATCATCAACATTAACAGAAATAAACACGTGAAATACATCACTCTGTTTGTAATGACTCTATATAACATACTGTATGAGTTTCACTTTTTTTTTATTGAAGAACTGAAATAAATTAACTTTTTGATGGTTTTCTAATTTTGTGAGAAGCACCTGTATATTACACCTGTTAGGACTCAAGATTATATTATAAGATCAGGACACTCACTGAGGATGATAAAAAGTAGCAAAACAGTCAAAGATGTGTATATCGAGGTACGATTGCTAGTAACAATTATAATCTATATGACAGAAGGGTTCTCCAGACTGCAGCTAGTACTATACATATTATGTAAGGATTAGTTATGGTCCATGCCTTGTTTCTGCTATTATAACGGCACAGTGATAGGTTGCCGCTATTACATGTGTATTACAGCTAGCTGCATTATGACTGGTACTTTGTTATATGCACCCAACGTGGCTGCCGCTTTTATATTCGCTCTGGCTTGTAATATTATTATTGATAAGTAATAAAGCTGGTACATTTCCTATATCTACTTACTACTGCTGATACTAATATTATATTGATTTACCTTTAGGCACATAATGCTTTTACTGAACAACATCAGTTAAAAAAAAAGATTTTCTGTTCATATAAAAGCACTCCTGAGCCATATGCATTGACATGTAAACTGTGTAATCATGTGTTAAAGAAATCGATCACCAGGTTTTTGCCATTTTATCTGATAGCAGCATGATATAGGGGCGGAGGCCCCAATTTCAGGCATGTATAGCTTACAGGACTGCTTGCTGCAGTTTTGATAAAATTACAGCTTTATCTGCTGCAGATGTGCCAGTTGTCTGAATGATGACCTCAGTATAACCCCACTCACACCACTAATTGACAGCTTTATTTGTACACTGTTCATAGACAGAACACTGCCAATCAGTGGTGGGAGCAGGGTTATACAGAGCTCATGAATATGGTGAGTCGAATTGTTAAGTAGTGACTAGGGACTGTGGGCACCTACCTGATCCCTAGAACTAGGGGGCACCCTAGTCTATCCCTGTCACCAAGGTAACCCCAAAAATTGAATATGCCGGAGTCTCATAACTCGCTTTGCTCCTATCTTAAACATTATCTGTTCCCTCCCCCACCCAGAGGGATGTGAGGCTGAAGTGTATAGGATTAGACTAACCAGACTTACAAGAAAATACAGAAAGTTATGAAATAAAACTATAGTCATACAAACATACTCACAAAACAACAGAGAGGAACACATGGGAGGGAAAGTAAGTAGAAATCAAATAGGAGAGGATGAGGATAAGCGTGCAAACCAACTCCAAGCATAAATATCCAAAAAAACTCTCCAACCATCTACTCCAAACACTGAATTTCTCCTCTGACACCTAACCAGTAAGTAAGAACTGTTACTGGCAATTCCCAAGTGCCAATGGTGAGCATATATACCAGAGGGGAGTAGCCAACACAGAACAGCTGAGGCAATTCAGGAAGGAGAGCTCCAGGAGATCAACTTAACTGATTAACCCTTGCAATAACAGAACAAGGAAAATCCTACACTGTTTAGTAGGATAGTGAAGCAGTTTTAATCAGTGCAGGATTTATTGTCACAAGACACTGCAATCTTCTGGCCCCTCTCAGTTGCGGTATTCTAGTGACACTCCTGCTGATAAAATTTTGATTTTATAAAAAGTACAGCTAGCAGCCCTGTAAGGAACACATCAGTTTAATCATTGTCTCTGTCTCTACATTGCACTGCTCTCAGATTAGGTGTCAAAAACCTGGTGACAGATTCCTTTAATATGGCTATCATAGAGAGTAGCAGTGGGTGTCATGTGAGTTTTTTCTCAGTGGAGAGCAATAAGATCATGCATGCTAAAAATTCAACATGTGTGACCCTTCTTTTTATTTATATGTGATGTCAGGAGAGACTTGAGACACCTTTATACCCATTAGATGGTCAATCATTACCAAAAACATTCAGTTTGAGACTGTCCAACAGCTGCTATAAGTGGAGAAATAGTTGTGCATGCAAGGCTCTTCCCATTTATTTCCATGGGAGTTCTGAGAACAACTGAGCACACTTTTGTGACCGCCTCTGTATTCATAGAGGCCCTGAGGAACAGTAAAGGATAGTGAGCGGGAGATCAGAAGAGTTTATTTCTGGAGACAATTCTATCAAGCATTTGTGGCATATCCTAATAAACCAACATCACTTTAAAAGGGTTGTCCACTAATCGGACTGATAGACCACAGGGATCGCATGACATAAAAACGTCATGCAAGCCCGGGAGAGCCAGTGCCGACATAACTGGATTGGCGGCTGCACTTGAGGTGAGTATAAGTGTTATTATTTTACTGGGGTTAAACATAGAGTTTTAGAAGGTTTTGCCCAAGTAATAGACAATCCCTTTAAGAACTTCCTGACCTGGAAAGCAGCTTGCTTCATATGTCCTTAGGAGCTCCTGTACTGTACTAATGTAGTACTAGGCATTTCTGTAAATATGGTGTATTCTAATGTCAGTATGTGCCAATTAGAGTAGATTTAGGTTAATGGAAATAGTCTTGACATGTTTTATAGACAAACAAACATTTTATAGTTTTTATTTGGCATTGAGAACAATTAAAACATATTAAAATAATATAATTTAATTGAAATTCTCGTTAAGTCTTTAGAAAACCCAATGGATGTAATACAATCTTGAAAAAAAATTCTTCTCTTTCCCGTTTAAAATACTCCATAATAAGCGAGAATCGTGTACATCAGTCCAGATAATCAATTATCGAATTGTCTCCTGTCTACGTATTAGTGGCACCAAATTGGCCTTTTCTCCTCCTGCCGTGAAAACTCCTATAATTCAGATCATGCCTCTGTTTGTTTAATTTGCTGATACACGGAAATTCAATCAATACTGCAACTTGTTGGGTAGAAGAGTTTTTCGATGAGGTGGAAGAAACAGTAGATTTATTTTCTTCTCTGTTCGTATTCACTCCCTTGTACCCAATTAGAACTAAACCAACTCAATTTACAATCTGACTTTATTTAGAACCCGCTATTTACAGCGGAGTGTATTTGTCATTACTTTAGATGTTCTCACAAAGTAATGAAAGTACATTTCTTTATTTCCAAGGAGAAAAGTGCAATTTATCAGTAAGCTCCAATACCTGGCCTATAAGACTATCCTTACTAAGTAAAAATATGTGAAATTTCAGACTCTAATAGTTTTTTTTTATATACATATATGAGAAGTATTGATAGAAATCCTTTCTGCTGTGACCTATGCTTGCGATTTTGAATTATTTTTTAATGCAGAAAAATCTATTTATTATGCCCTTGTGACACATAGCTACATAGTTTAATATTTAATAAGACAAAAAAATACAGGTCAATCAGATTCAACCTACAATCCTTCAGAGTTGATTGCAAAGAAGGCAAAAATGCTTATATGGTGAGTGCTAAGTGCCCTATATCAGGGAATAAATATTTCCTCCTTCTAATTATGGCAAATCACCCATCTCCAGAAATGTTCGTTTCATCTATTTTTTATAAGCTGGAAATTTTCCATTTACTGTATAGCCACCTCTGTTTCCTATCACTGAGCGAGTTGTTAACCCATTTACACATATTTTCCCTTGTCCTCTAATTGTCATATTTCCCCCCTGGTTTTTATGTTTCCCCATCAAATGCCTTTGAAAAGTCTGCAAACAAAACACCCGTGCTTTTACCTTGGTCAGTCTGCAGCTTACGTTCTCATAATAGCTAATCTAATTAATTTAACAGGATCCTTCATAAAACCATTTTGATCCTAGGATATGAGGTTATTTTTACTGAGATACTCCAGAATAGGCACCTCTAAAGAACTCCTCAAATATTTTACATAATTACATAGTTAGAATCATAGAATCATAGAATAGTAGAGTTGGAAGGGACCTCCTGGGCCATCTGGTCCAACCCCCTGCTCAAAGCAGGATTCTCTAAATCATCCCAGACAGATGTCTGTCCAGCCTCTGTTTGAAGACTTCCATTGAAGGATAACTCACCACCTCTCGTGGCAGCCTGTTCCACTCCTTGATCACCCTAACTGTGTTTTTTCTAATATCTAATCTGTGTCTCCTCCCATTCAGTTTCATCCCATTGCTTCTAGTCTTTCCTTGTGCAAATGAGAATAAAGATAATCCTTCTACAATGTGACAGCCCTTGAGATATTTGTAGACAGCTATTAAGTCTCCTCTCAGTCTTCTTTTTTGCAAGCTAAACATTCCCAAATCCTGCAACCGTTCCTCATAGGACATGGTTTGCAGACCGGTCACCATTCTGGTGGCTCTCCTTTGAACTTGCTCCAGTTTGTTGATGTCTTTTTTAAAATGTGGTGCCCAAAAGTTGAAAAATGAATAGGTCCATCCACAATTCTCGACCAGTTATCCATTATCTATTGCTCTATTATTTGTAACCCACAAAGCCATTGATTAATAGAAGAACGTGCAGTCCTACAAGCTCTTTTGGGAAGACATTACACAGTCTGACTGCTCTGATTGTAAGGAACCCTTTCCTGATGTTTATTTGCTGGAATTGCCATTCATCCACATGTCAGGAATGGTCCTTTGCTAGGTCCTAAAAAGGAATAAATCATGTGTCAGTCCTTTGTATCGACCGCATATATTTATACATGGAAATTAGATCACTTCAGAGGTGTCTTTTTTCTAAGCTAAGCAGGCCCAACATTATTTAGAGACCTTCATCCCATGTAATAATCTAGTTTCCTGCCTTTGAACTGACAAACTTTTCAAAGCCTTTTTTGAAATGTGGAGCCAAACAATGCACCCCATATTCAAGCTGTGACCTTACAAGGGATTTATAGAGAGGTAATATTACATTGGGATCACAGGTTCTTATCACTCTTTGTATACATCCTAAAATATTTACTTTTGCAACTGCTGCTTGATATTGAGTACAGCTCCTTAGCTTACCGTTATTTACTAGAGATGAGCAAGCACTAAAATGCTCAGTTGCTCGTTACTTGAACCAAGTGATTCCTAATACGCAGAGGCTCGTTTTGAGTAACGAGTATAATGGTAGTCAATATGAAATCAGAGCTTTTTTTCCTGCAGACCCTACAAGGAGGTATTGGGGGTAGTAAAAATGCTGAAATGGATGGAAAAAGTGCTGAATGGAAGAAGTACAGCATGGGGAAGACCCCTGGAAGCATCTGCTACTCCCAGATCGCTGCTGAGGACAATGGTGTCATACTTTAAGTCCATTTTAAGAACTGACAATAAAACATTCAAAATCAACAAGAAATTAGAGTTTACAGGAAACAAAAATGATAACATTCTTTCCTGCATAATGACTTGTATATAAGGCAAAATGTAAAAAGGATTTAAAAAAATATATATTTTAAGTAAACTAAAATTTAATTTTTTAATAAAAAATTGGATCTTTCAGTGTAATTTATGAAGAAAGCGAGAAGTGGCAAAAATTAGGGACTCAGAGAGGCTCAGAAACACCCTGTATTAGACTTAAAGGAGGGCCTTATACACATTCTGTTCAAATTGTAATGTAGTGGTGCTCCTAGACTCATAAAGGCTATTGTTGTGAACACTTTTAATCTGACTTCTGAGTTGGGGCTTCCTCTAGTGGTTGTTTCTGTTAATGAAGCTGCCCTGGCAAACAGAAGTCTCTCACCTGACGGGGATGATTGGAAATCAGATGTTACTGACTGGGGAGATATAAGTGAGTAGCCTTCCCATAATGCTTGCTGGTGATTTGTTTCTTCCTAGCCTTTTGAAAGTCTGCTGCTCCATGCTGTTTCCTGCATCTTTCAGATAAGTTATTTCGCTGTTTAAATCTGTGGCTTTGGTTTACCTGTTGCTTTCTCAGTTTTCTGCCTTGCTGGAGTTAGTTCAGCCGGGCCTCCTTGCGAAGACCTGTGCTGGACTCTGTGTTCATTTGCCACAGCCTGCTTCAGTCTTTTCTGTGGTTCTAGTTCTCTGTTATTTCATTATCTGTTGTTTTGTTTCCAGTTACACCAGAGTTCTGATTTAGCGGGGGGAGAGATTGTGTGGTCTCAGTATTTTTGCATATCAGACGTGTTGGAATTTTTTTTTGAGTTTTTGCAGGATTGCAGACAGTATCTTTTCTGTCCTGTTCTATCTAGACAGTTTGGGCCCCAGCGTTTGCTTACACTATTTTCTGTCTGTGTTTGTATTTCATCTTGTCTCACCGACAATATATGTTTGGGGGCTATGTATTCCTTTGGGGCTCTACTCCAGGACAGTTAGCTTTCCCCTTTCTCTCTTTAGGCTTAGTTAACTCTTTGGCTGTGACGAGACGTCTAGGTCATCGTAGGTACGTCCCACGGCTAATTCTAGTTGTGTTGTCAGTTCAGGGTTCTGCAATCCGCTAAATTACCAACCTCTCTGGGTGTCTGATTGCCTAGCCTGTTTTTCCTGTTGTCCTCCTCGGTTACCGAATCATAATAGGCTATGTACTAAGTGTATATCCTGTCAAAATTTGCAAGTTGGGTCATCCATACACCCTTGAAGGCACCAACTGCAGTGCTTCATTCAGATATTGTAAACAAAGTGTAGCTGTGTTACTCCTACACTCATAATAACTCTGCACATAGTGCAAAGCCTGACAATAATTTCAAGCAGGCTAATCCATACACCCTTGAAGGCACCAACTGGAGTGCCTTTTAACAAACTTAAGAAAGTGTATGTGACGCTTCCTACGGCTGCGGGGTGTCGGGACATGGCATAGCTTGCCTAACTAGCCAATGCACCCACGCCGCCAGACCACGACGACGTGAGGCATGCGTCCCAGATGGTAAGACTGTGGACCCACTGGACCACAGAGGGAGACCCGGGCCTGCCCAGACTAGGGGAGGGCAGTGACCGGGATCCGTGGCAGCTGAGCATGTGGGCAAGATGGCGACCTGCAGGACTAGACAACACCGCACAACTTCACGTATGAAGAAACATAAAGTTTACTTGAAGACAAACACAGTACATAACAGAACATAATGCCGGGCTCCCGATTCCGCACATCAGCGAAGGGTACACGTCTCAGGATTACAGACGAGTGCAGGAGGACATCTCGGGTAGATGCAGTCCAGGGTTATCTGGCACGTGCATACTAGAACAGCCTCTCTCTCAGGCCTCAGTTGTAGCACAGGCTCAGCAGGAGAACATCAGACACCGACCTCAGACAGACTTCAGACGATGGCGGGGTCATCACGGGTTGATTCAGTCCAGGGTTATCTGGCACGGGCATACTAGGGCAGCCTCTCTCAGGCCTCAGGCGTAGCACAGGCTCAGCAGGAGAACATCAAACACCGACCCAGGACAGACGTCATCACAGGGTAGACCACGGGGGAACCGGCAGGACATCGGAACATCAGGAACACGGACTAGAACTCAGGAACACGGACTCAGGAACACAGACTCAGGAACATCAGAACACTGGCATCGGACTCTGGACATCTGGCAACGATTGGCAGGTTCAGGACATCAGGCAGGGAAGGATAGGATCCGGACATCTGGAAGTGGTCATCGGACATCGGACGTTAGGCCATGGTCATCAGGCATCGGACATCAGGCTGTGGTCATCTGGCTCTGGACAAGAGGTCACGATCCTCAGACTCCAGACATCTGGCAGCGACCTAAAAAGGAACCAAGAGGTCTGGTGCAAGCCCCGCCGGACTGAACTGAAGCCAGCCGGGGATTGCACCAAATAACAAGCTGAGGACAGAGTAACAGAAACGCAGCACACACACCGGACTCCTCCTTCCAAGATGAACTCAGGTTATATAGCAAAGAATCACAGTCACTGGCACAGGGTTCAGGACACAGAAGGACTTCAGGAACATAACACAGAGGACATAATTCAGACAGTCAGGTACAGGAACAGATCCAGGATCAGGGATTCAGGAAACAAAACACAACAGGAACAGGCCTGGATATGCAGCCTCCAGGAAGGGCGATCTGGGTATTCTGCCCCCAGAGCTGGCTGAAACACAAGACAGGACAAAGGGTATCAGCTCTCCCAGAGCTGATCGTACTCAGAGCAGGAGCTGAACACACAAACACACATGGCTAGGTTCAGAAACTCAATGCAAAGCTCTGGCAACGCCCCACAGGGCAGGGGAACTTTTTATATGAGCTGCCTCACAGCGATAGGCTGGAGCAGCAAGACTAGTGCACACCCATTCCTCATAAAAGCAAGGAAGGTGTGTTCCCCCCCCCCCACTATGCAAAGCCAGACACAAATCAGCACAGCAAGGACACCTGGCAATGGCTGCAGCCTAAACACACGTAGTAAGTCATGCACCACTGCAGAGGACCTTGCAACCTACGGGTAGTTTCCACAGCGGTAGCTGTTATGTTACGGTAGCTGAGGAGTGCAGGTAAAAAAGGAAATACACCAGAGCAGTTGGAATCTATGAGATTGCAGTACCCTGACTAACCACCGCAACTAGAGGCAGCCGTGGAGCGTTCCTACGTTGGTCCTAGACGCCTCGTCACAGCCTGAGAAACTAACTACACCTAAAGATAGAAATAGGAAAGCTATCTGCCCCGTAGCAGAACCCCAAAGATAATAGAAAGCCCCCAAACATGTAATGGCGGTTAGACAAGAGGAAATACTGACACAGAAAGAAAATAGTATGAGCAAACGCTGGGGCCCAAACTATCTAAATAGAAAAGGACAGGAAGGGTACTTACTGCAATCCCAGAAAACCCTGAAAAACACCAACTCTACTAATTTCAAAATCACCTGAGATCACACGACCTCTACCACCTAAATTAGTTCTCTGGTGTAACAAAAACAGCAGCCACTGAAAAAACTGGAAAAAGCAAAAGTACAAAACACAGTGGCTGGACTAAACTGAGAGGGCAAAAGCCCCGGAGGGGACCCAGAAGGCCCCCACAGAAGTGCAGGACCAAATGCAAAAATATAGCAAAAACACAAAATAAGAAATTGTCTTATCTGATAGCAGGAGATGCAGACACGACACAGCAGGCTACAAGGGAAACTGGAAAGAAGGATTCAGACCAGAACAATTGATCACCGGCAACCCTGATGGGAAAATGATTCCCTTAAATAAGACCAATCAGTAACACCTGATTCCCAGTCCTCACTAGTACCGCTTGTAACCACCAGAGGGAGCCTCTGCTCAGAACTCATCTCAAACCCATTCACAACAGGTAGCCAGGGACTGCACATGCGGGTGGTCATGCAGCGCAGCGAAGACACTCACGGATGTACGGCTACGCAGCGGAGCTGGGAACTGAGCAGCATCCATACAGGTAACAGACAACAGTATCCCAGCTGGTTAGGGGGAAAAGAGCAAAAGGGTTAAAGCAAAGACATGCAAAATAACGCTGGAAAACAAAGTACAGACAATACCAGCGTTACAGTGTAGTTGTGGTACTTCTACACTCATAAAAGCTTTGCACAAAGTGCAAAACCCAGAAAAAATTATATGTAGGGTCATCCAGTCAACCCTAGTCTCTAGAAGGCAACAACTGGTGGACCTCATTCAAATATTAAGCTAAAAAGAGGATATACTCGTGCTATGATTTAAGCATACCGACATTACTGATAGGGCAAATACCTGCATAGGTGTAGAGATTTCATAGAGACGGGTGTGCAGATTCAGAGGTGTAAGTGGTACTTGAAAGTAGAAATGCAGAAGTAACTCCAGGTAGAAATCTCCAGCTGCGAAGACCCCCAGGATTCGGCTTACCACCACCACCATTTTTATTAAGATAAGTAGCATCAAATCTTTTCTCCACCTCTCTCCCAGCAAAAGGCACTGTACAACCATATGGATACTGCTTACTGACAAAACGCCAGCGTGAGCCTTGCAAGTTTCATGGACAAGACTTTTATTGAAATTGCTGCACATACAGCGGAGTCTGTATAACACTCACTCTATATACATATATATGCACTAGCCTGGCCCTTCATTAACCTCTCTGGCTCACTTGTCTTGTAAGCTATCTCCAGCGGCTTATTTGTATATGCTGACTGTAGATACTATTAGTGTCTGTGCATACGTTGCGGATTCTTAGCGTTTTTGCCGCGGCAAAAACGCTTACACAATACAACTCATTATAGCCTATGGGATTCCGCAATGCTGTGCACATGCTGCGTGTTTTTCCGCGGCTGAATCACATCGCAGAAGAATCCGCAGCATGCTCATTCTTTTGTGCTGAATCACGCCGCCATAGGAATGCATTGAACGGCTTACTTTCTGCATGTGGCTGTGCCCACCATGCGCAAAGTAAGCGGTTCATGTGCGGATGGTACCCAGGGTCTGGAGGAGAGGAGACTCTCCTCCAGGCCTTGTGTACCATATCCATATTAAAACAATAATTAAAATAAAAAATAATGATATTCTCACCTTCCGGCGGCCCCCGCAGCTTTCCCGCCTCTCAGCGACGCTCCCGGCCAATCCCGTTCCCAGTAATGCATTGCGAGAATCACCCCAGATGACGTAGCGGTCTCACGTGATGCTACGTCATCGGGGTGATTGTCGCAAAGGACGCCTGGGAACGGGATTGGCCGGGAGCGTCGCTGAGAGGCGGGAAAGCTGCGGGAGCCGCCGGAAGGTGAGAATACCATGATTTATATCTTTTTACTATTGATGCGGCACAGGCTGCATCAATAGTAAAAAGTTTGTCACACGTGTCAAACACTATGTGTGACTCGTGTGACCAACCTGTTTTCCAAGCGATGCTACAGATCGCTTGGAAAACGCTAGCATTCTGCAAGCTAATTACGCTTGCAAAACGCTAGTTTTTAGCGGGAATACGCATACCTATAATATGCGGATTTCCCGCGGCAGGGAGGTGCGGAATTGCCGCGGAAATTTCCAAGGCAATTCCGCAACGTGTGCACATAGCCTCATGCAGCACTGTTGCACTTTATGCCCCCTGTGAGCATTTAATATCACTAACATTTCCTCTGTAAAGGATTACAGCTCATGAGTGTCACCTTTTTTCTGCATAAGAGCACTTTATAGACCCTCCTCTTGAGACTCTCTCTTTTAGGTATACCGTATATATTTTTAACAGTCTGAGATGTTATCTTATCTTATTTTAGTGTATTTTTAGTGTGAAACCTCAGAGCCGCTTTTAATATATTTAATATATGTTATTTCTTTTATATATACTATTTCCTAGATATATTTCTTTTAAAATTCTATCTTATTTCTTAGCTTCCTAAGCACTTCTGAAAAAGGCGCATTTCTACCTGGAGTTACTTCTGCATTTCTACTTTCAAGTACAGCTTACACCTCTGAATCTTCACACCTGTCTCTATGAAATCTAATACACCTATACAGGTATTTGCCCTATCAGTAATGTCGGTAAGCTTAAATCATAGCGCGAGTATATCCTCTTTTTAACTTTTTTACTTTCTAACCTTTTTTGTGGTAGAAGGTTCATTTATACTTGCAGCTGATTAAGTGTAGGTGTACTAGCGCCGCTACACGCCTCCTATTTCTATCTCATTCAAATATTGAACATTAACCCCTTAATGACCAAGCCATTTTGTAGGTTAACCCCTTCACCCCCAAGGGTGGTTTGCACGTTAATGACCGGGCCAATTTTTACAATTCTGACCACTGTCTCTTTATGAGGTTATTACTCTGGAACGCTTCAACGGATCTTCGCGATTCTGAGATTGTTTTCTCGTGACATATTGTACTTCATGTTAGAAGTAAAATTTCTTCGATATAACTTGCGTTTATTTTTGAAAAAAAACGCAAATATGGCGAAAATTTTTAAAATTTTGCAATTTTCAAACTTTGAATTTTTATTCCCTTAAAACAGAGAAATATGTCACATAAAATAGTTAAGAAATAACATTTCCCACATGTCTACTTTACATCAGCACAATTTTGGAACCAAAATTTTTTTTTTTTAGGAAGTTATAAGGGTTAAAAGTTGACCAGCGATTTCTCATTTTTACAACAAAATTTACAAAGCCATTTTTTTTTAGGGACCACCTCTCATTTGAAGTCACTTTGAGGGGTCTATATGGCAGAAAATACCCAAAAGTGACACCATTCTAAAAACTGCACCCCTCAAGGTACTCAAAACCACATTCAAGAAGATTATTAACCCTTCAGGTGCTTCACAGGAACTAAAGCAACGTGGAAGGAAAAAATGAATATTTAACTTTTTAGCCACAAAAATGATCTTTTACAAACTTTTTTTTTATTTTGACAAGGGTAAAAGGAGAAAATGGACAGATAAGGTTGTTATGCAATTTCTCCTGAGTACGCCAATACCCAATATGTGGGGGAAAACCACTGTTTGGGCACACGGCAGAGCTCGTAAGGGAAGGAGCGCCGTTTGACTTTTTCAAACTAAAATTGGCTGGAATTCAGATTGGACGCCATGTCGTGTTTGGAGAGCCCCTGATGCGCCTAAACAGTGGAAACCCCCACAAGTGACACCATTTTGGAAACTAGACCCCCTAAGGTACTTATCTAGATCTGTTGTGAGCACTTTAAACCCCAAAGTGTTTCACAAAAGCTTATAATACCTGGGTGTGAAAAAAAAAAAAAAACAATTTTCCACAAAAATGATTTTTTAGTCCCAAATTTTTGAATTTTCCCAAGGAAATTGGACCCCAAAAGTTGTTGTCCAATTTGTCCTGAGTACGCTGATACCCCATATGTGGGGGGGGGAAACTGTTTGAGTGCACGGCAGGGCTTGGAAAGGAAGTAGTAACGTTTTGGAATGCAGACGTTGATGGGAGTCATGTTCCGTTTGCAGTGCCCGAGATGAGCCTAAATAGTGGAAACCCCCCACAAGTGACCCCATTTTGGAAACTAGACCCCCTAAGGAACTTATCTAGATCTTTGGTGAGCACTTTGAACCCCCAAGTGCTTCACACAAGTTTATAATGCCCGGGCATGAAAATAAAAAATCCTATTTTTTTCCCACAAAAATTATCTTTTAGTCACTAATTTTTTATTTTACCAAGGGTAACAGGAGAAATTGGACCACGTAAGTTGTTGTCCAATTTGTCCTGAGTACGCTGATACCCCATATGTGGGGGGGAACCACTGTTTGGGCTCACGGCAGAGCTCGGAATGGAAGGAGCACCATTTGACTTTTTCCAACCAAAATTGGCTGGAATTGAGATTGGATGCCATGTTGCATTTGGAGAGCCCCTGATGTGCCTAAACAGTGGAAACCCCCACAAATGACCCCATTTGGGAAACTAGACCCCTAAGGAACTTTTCTAGATCTTTGGTGAGCAATTTGAACCCCCAAGTGCTTCACACAAGTTTATAATGTAGAGCCGTAAAATTTAAAAATCATATTTTTTCCACAAAAATGATCTTTTCACCCCAATTTTTATTTTTCCAAGGGTAACAAGACTCCAGAAGTTATTGTGCAATTTGTCCTGAGTGCGCTGATACCCCATATGTGGGGGTAAACCACTGTTTGGGTGCATGGCAGAGTTTGGAAGGGAAGGAGCGCCGTCTGACTTTTTCAACGCAGAATTGGCTGGACGCCATGTCGTGTTTGGAGAGCTCCTGATCTGCCTAAACAGTGGAAACCCCCATAAATGACACCATTTTGGAAACTAGACCCCTCAAGGAACTTATCTAGATGTGTGGTGAGAACTTTTAACCCCAGGTGTTTCACTAAAGTTTATAACGTACAGCCGTAAAATAAAAAATCCTTTTTTTTTTTACAAAATGATTTTTTCGCCCCTAATATTTTATTTTCACAAGGGTAACAGAAGAAATTGGAACCCAAAAGTTGTTGTCCAATTTGTCCTGAGTACGCTGATACCCAATATGTGGGAGAAAACTACTGTATGGGCGCACGTCAGGGCTCGGAAGGGAAGTAGTGACGTTTTGGATTGCAGACTTTGATGGAATGGTCTGGGGGCATCATGTCACATTTGGAGAGCCCCTGATGCACCTATACAGTGGAAACCCCCACAAGTGACCCCATTTTGGCAAATAGACCCCACAAGGAACTTATCTAGATGTGTGGTGAGCACTTTGAACCCCGAAGTGCTTCACAGAAGTTTATAACGTACAGCCGTAAAATAAAAAATCCTTTTTTTTTTTACAAAAATGATTTTTTCGCCCCTAATATTTTATTTTCACAAGGGTAACAGAAGAAATTGGAACCCAAAAGTTGTTGTCCAATTTGTCCTGAGTACACTGATACCCAATATGTGGGAGAAAACTACAGTATGGGCGCACGTCAGGGCTCGGAAGGGAAGTAGTGACGTTTTGGATTGCAGACTTTGATGGAATGGTCTGGGGGCGTCATGTCACATTTGGAGAGCCCCTGATGCACCTATACAGTGGAAACCCCCCACAAGTGACCCCATTTTGGCAAATAGACCCACAAGGAACTTATCTAGATGTGTGGTGAGCACTTTGAACCCCAAAGTGCTTCACAGAAGTTTATAACGTACAGCCGTAAAAATAAAAAATCTTTTTTTTTTTACAAAAATGATTTTTTCGCCCCCAATATTTTATTTTCACAAGGGTAACAGGAGAAATTGGACTGTTGTGAATGGGTTTGGGATGAGTTCTGAGCAGAGGCTCCCTCTGGTGGTTACAAGCGGTGCTAGTGAAGATTGTGAGGACTGGGAATCAGGTGTTACTGACTGGTCTTATATAAGGGAGTCATTTTCCCATCAGGGTTGCCGGTGATCAATTGTTCTGGTCTGAATCCTTCATTCCAGTTTCCCTTGTAGCCTGCTGTGTCGTGTCTGCATCTCCTGCTATCACATAAGATTTTTTCTTCTTTTGTGTTTGTGCTATATTTTTGCATTTTGTCCTGTACTTCTGTGGGGTCTTCTGGGTCCCTTCCGGGGGCTTCTGCCCTCTCAGTTTAGTTCAGCCACTGAGTTTTGTTCTTTTGCTTTTTCCAGTTTTTTCAGTGGCTGCTGTTTTGATTTTGTTACACCAGAGAACTAATTTAGGTGGTAGAGGTCGTGTGATCTCAGGTTATTTTGAAATTAGTAGAGTTGGTGCTTTTCAGGGTTTTCTGAGATTGCAGTAAGTACCCTTCCTATCCTTTTCTATTTAGATAGTTTGGGCCCCAGCGTTTGCTCATGCTATTTTCTTTCTGTGTCAGTATTTCCTCTTGTCTAACCGCCATTACGTGTTTGGGGGCTTTCTATTATCTTTGGGGTTCTGCTCCGGGGCAGATAGCTTTCCTATTTCTATCTTTAGGTGTAGTTAGTTTCTCAGGCTGTGACGAGGCGTCTAGGACCAACGTAGGAACGCTCCACGGCTGCCTCTAGTTGTGGTGGTTAGTCAAGGTACTGCAATCTCATAGATTCCAACCGCTCTGGTGTATTGCCTTTTTTTTGCCTGCACTCCTCAGCTACCGAAACATAACAGTATCACCGGCCATAAAAATTGAAAATTGTATGGTACTCACAGAAGGGAAAAAATATTGTGAAAGAAAAAAGGTTGTCAGAGTTGTCAGAGATATTTTTCTGTTTGTTGCATTTTTTTTTTTTCCCCTCTGTATCTCTGGGTGCTGGGGAGGATCTTTTCTCCCAATGGAGTTTGCACAGTTGTCTGGCCGTGTGGATCAGCTTGCCACTGAGGTTCAGAGTATTGCTGCATATTTTGCTAGGTTGCCTGTTGTGGAACCTAGGATCCCCATGCCAGATTTGTTTTTAGGGGATCGAGCTAAGTTTCATAATTTCAAAAATAATTGTAAATTGTTTTTTGCCTTAAAATCTAAGTCCTCAGGAAATGCAGCGCAGCAGGTTCAAATTATCATCTCTCTACTGCGCGGCGATCCTCAGGATTGGGCTTTTTCCTGATACCTGGGGATCCTGTTTTGAGTGATGTTGATGCGTTTTTTCAGGCTTTGGGGTTATTGTACGATGAGCCTAATGTCACTGATCAAGCTGAAAAAGCCTTGTTGGCATTAAATCAGGGGCTTGATGACGCTGAGTTATACTGTCAGAGATTCCGTAGGTGGGCAGTCCTGACCAAATGGAATGACGACGCTTTGGCGGCCCTTTTCCGGAAGGGTCTGTCAGATAATGTAAAAGATGTTATGGTGGGATTCCCTGTCCCTCTGGTCTCAATGATTCTATGTCATTAGCGATTCAAATTGACAGACGTTTGCGTGAGCGGAGAAGTATGCGTGGAATGGTGTTGCCTTGTGAGCCAGCTTCTGAACCCATGCAGTGTGATGGAGTGGTGTCTGGGGCACAGCGTCATGAGTTTCGAAAGCGCAATGGGTTATGTTTCTACTGTGGTGATGCCTCTCATGCTATTTCAGTCTGCCCTAAGCGGGGAAGACGTTTTGCACGCTCAGTTGTCTTGGGTAGTGTTCAGACTAAGTTTTTATTAACTGTCACTCTGATATGCTCTCTGTCCTCATTTTCTGCTCAGGCTTTCGTTGATTCTGGAGCAGCTATTAACCTGATGGATTATGATTTTTGCTAAACGTTGTGGGTTTCCCTTGATACCCCTACAGAAGTCTATTCCCCTACTGGGGATCGATTCTACCCCTTTGGCTGAGAATAAACCCCAGTTTTCTACTCAGGTGATAATGAGGGTTGAACCTGATCACCAGGAGTGCTGCAAATTTTTGGTTCTATATAATCTGCATGACATTATCGTGCTGGGTTACAGTCTCATAATCCTGTTTTGGATTGGAAATCTGTGTCTGTGACCAGTTGGGGATGCCAATGTGTTAATACCAACACTCCTGTTTTTTCTGCCTCCCCCCAGGCTCAGGATGTTCCTGACTTTTTGTTTGATTTTTCTGATGTGTTTAGCAAAAGTAAATCTGCATCCTTGCCTCCCCATAGGAGCTATGACTGCGCTATTGAATTAGTGCCGGGTAGTAAATTCCCTAAAGGTCGCCTTTTTAACTTGTCTGTACCTGAACATGACGCTATGCGGTCTTATATCAAGGAATCATTGGAGAAGGGTCATATCAGACCATCCTCTTCACCCTTAGGTGCCGGTTTTTTCTTTGTGGCCAAAAAAGATGGTTCATTAAGGCCGTGTATTGATTATCGTCTCTTGAACAATATTACTGTGAAATATCAATACCCGTTACCCTTGATTTCTGACCTGTTTTCCAGGGTGAAAAACGCTACTTGGTTTACCAAGCTTGACCTCAGGGGGGCGTATAAACCTTATTCGCATTAAGCACGGGGATGAATGGAAGACGGCATTCAATACCCCTGAAGGGCATTTTGAGTACCTAGTGATGCCCTTTGGGCTCACTAATGCTCCTTCCGTCTTCCAGTCCTTCATGAATGACATTTTCAGGGATTTTGTGGACAAATTTCTGATTGTTTATTTGGATGATATCTTGATTTTTTCTAATGACTGGGACTCTCATGTGAAACATGTTCGAACTGTATTCCAGATTTTGAGAGAGAATGCTCTGTATGTGAAGGGATCAAAGTGCCTTTTTGGCGTACAGAGGATCTCATTTCTGGGATTCATTTTGTCCCCATCTGTTATTGAAATGGACCCGGTCAAGGTTCAGGCCATCTGTGATTGGGTCCAACCTACTTCATTAAAGGCTCTTCAGAGATTTTTGGGTTTTGCCAATTTTTATCGTAAATTTATTGGTAATTTCTCGGTTATTGTTAAACATTAACTGATTTGACCAGAAAGGGTTCTGATGTGGTGAATTGGCCTCCTGAGGCAGTCTCTGCATTTCAGGAACTTAAGCAGAGATTCACTTCTGCTCCTGTTCTACGGCAGCCTGATGTTTCTCTGCCATTTCAGGTGGAGGTTGATGCCTCTGAAATTGGGGCAGGTGCCGTTTTGTCCCAAAAAGATCCAGAGACCTCTAAAAGTAACCCTTGTGCCTTTTTCTCTCGAAAATTTTCTCCTACTGAACGTAATTATGACGTGGGTAATCGGGAGTTATTGGCCATGAAGTGGGCTTTTGAAGAGTGGAGACATTGGCTGGAGGGAGCCAAACATAAGGTGGTGGTCCTTACGGACCATAAGAATCTGGTCTATCTGGAATCTGCCAAGCGACTCAATCCTAGACAGGCCAGGTGGGCCTTGTTTTTCACACGTTTTAATTTGTGGTTTCCTTTCTTCCTGGCACTAAGAATGTTAAGGCGGATGCCCTCTCGAGGAGTTTCCTTGCGGACTCTCCTGAGTTATCTGATCCTTCTGTTATTTTGAAAGAGGGTGTAGTTCTTTCCGCCATCTCGCCCAATTTGAGACTTGCTCTGGAGGGGTGTCAGGAGGATAGGCCCGAGCGCTGCCCTGTTGGAAAATTGTTTGTCCCGGACCAATGGAAAAAGAGTGTGATGTCTGAGATTCATTGTTCCGTATTGGCTGGGCATCCCGGAATTTTTGGTACCAGAGACTTGGTTAGTCGGTCCTTTTGGTGGCCTACCTTGTCTCGTGATGTCAGGGAATTTGTGCAGTCCTGCGGGACTTGCTCTCGCTCCAAGCCTTGCTCTCGCTCTAGTGGTTTGTTGATGCCATTGCCTGTGCCCAAGAGACCATGGACTCATATCTCTATGGATTTCATTTCCGTTCTTCCTGTTTCTCAGAGAATGACCACCATCTGGGTAATTTGTGATAGGTTTTCCAAAATGATACATCTTGTGCCATTACCTAAGTTGCCTTCCTCCTCTGAATTGGTGCCGTTGTTCCTTCAGCACGTGGTTCGTTTACACGGCATTCCTGAGAACATTGTGTCTGACAGAGGAGTCCAGTTTGTTTCCAGATTTTGGAGGACTTTTTGTTCTAGACTGGGTGTTCAATTGTCTTTCTCCTCTGCATTTCATCCTCAGACCAATGGTCAAACTGAGAGAACAAACCAGACATTGGAGACTTATCTAAGATGCTTTGTGTCTGCTGATCAGGATGACTGGGTCTCTTTTTTGCCTTTGGCTGAGTTTGCTCTTAATAATAGGGCTAGCTCTGCCACTTTGATGTCTCCGTTTTTCTGTAATTCTGGTTTTCACCCTCGATTTTCTTCAGGACAGACGGAGGCTTCTGTCTGTCCAGGTGTTGACTCTGTTGTGGAGCGTATGCAACAGATTTGGGACCAGGTAGTGGAGAGGTTGTCCCTCTCTCAGGAGAAGGCCCAGCGGTTTGCTAACCGGCATAGGACTGATGGTCCTCGGTTTAAAGTGGGGGACTTGGTCTGGTTGTCCTCAAAGAATATTCCTATGAGAGTAGCATCTCCTAAATTTAAGCCTAGGTTCATTGGACCTTATAAGATCATGGAGATTATTAATCCTGTTTCTTTTCGTTTGCTTCTTCCAGGGACATTTAAGATCCATAACGTGTTCCACAAGTCCTTGTTGAAGAGGTTTGTTGAGCCAGTGGTTCCTGCTGCTGTGCCTCCTGACCCTGTTTTGGTTGAGGGCAATCTGGAGTATGTGGTTGAGAAAATATTGGATTCTCGTTTTTCTAGACGGAAACTCCAATATTTGGTTAAATGGAGAGGTTATGGTCAGGAAGACAATTCTTGGGTGTTTGCTTCAGACATCCATGCTAGGAGACTTATCCGTGCGTATCATAGAACTCATCCTGACCGACCTGGTTGCTCAAATGAGGGTTCGGTGACCCCTCCTCAAGGGGGGGGTACTGTTGTGAATGGGTTTGGGATGAGTTCTGAGCAGAGGCTCCCTCTGGTGGTTACAAGCAGTGCTAGTGAAGATTGTGAGGACTGGGAATCAGGTGTTACTGACTGGTCTTATATAAGGGAGTCATTTTCCCATTAGGGTTGCCGGTGATCAATTGTTCTGGTCTGAATCCTTCATTCCAGTTTCCCTTGTAGCCTGCTGTGTCGTGTCTGCATCTCCTGCTATCAGATAAGATTTTTTCTTCTTTTGTGTTTGTGCTATATTTTTACATTTTGTCCTGTACTTCTGTGGGGGCCTTCTGGGTCCCTTCCGGGGGCTTCTGCCCTCTCAGTTTAGTTCAGCCACTGAGTTTTGTTCTTTTGCTTTTTCCAGTTTTTTCAGTGGCTGCTGTTTTGATTTTGTTACACCAGAGAACTAATTTAGGTGGTAGAGGTCGTGTGATCTCAGGTTATTTTGAAATTAGTAGAGTTGGTGCTTTTCAGGGTTTTCTGAGATTGCAGTAAGTACCCTTCCTATCCTTTTCTATTTAGATAGTTTGGGCCCCAGCGTTTGCTCATGCTATTTTCTTTCTGTGTGAGTATTTCCTCTTGTCTAACCGCCATTACGTGTTTGGGGGCTTTCTATTATCTTTGGGGTTCTGCTCCGGGCAGATAGCTTTCCTATTTCTATCTTTAGGTGTAGTTAGTTTCTCAGGCTGTGACGAGGCGTCTAGGACCAACGTAGGAACGCTCCACGGCTGCCTCTAGTTGTGGTGGTTAGTCAGGGTACTGCAATCTCATAGATTCCAACTGCTCTGGTGTATTGCCTTTTTTTTTGCCTGCACTCCTCAGCTACCGAAACATAACATTGGACCCCAAAAGTTGTCCAATTTGTCCTGAGTACACTGATACCCAATATGTGGGAGAAAACTACTGTATGGGCGCACGTCAGGGCTCGGAAGGGAAGTAGTGACGTTTTGGATTGCAGACTTTGATGGAATGGTCTGGGGGCGTCATGTCGCATTTGGAGAGCCCCTGATGCGCCTAAACAGTGGAAACCCCCCACAAGTGACCCCATTTTGGAAAATAGACCCCACAAGGAACTTGTCTAGATGTGTGGTGAGCACTTTGAACCCCGAAGTGCTTCACAGAAGTTTATAACGCACAGCAGTAAAAATAAAAAATCCTTATTTTTTTTGCAAAAATGATTTTTTTGCCCCAATATTTTATTTTTACAAGGGTAACAGGAGAAATTGGACCAAAAGTTGTTGTCCAATTTGTCCTGAGTACGCTGATATCCAATATGTGGAGAAAACTACTGTATGGGTACACGTTGGGGCTCGGAAGGGAAGTAGTGACGTTTTGGATTGCAGACTTTGATGCAATGGTCTGGGGGCGTCATGTCGCATTTGGAGAGCCCCTGATGCACCTATACAGTGGAAACCCCCCACAAGTGACCCCATTTTGGCAAATAGACCCCACAAGGAACTTATCTAGATGTGTGGTGAGCACTTTGAACCCCGAAGTGCTTCACAGAAGTTTATAATGTACAGCCGTTAAAAACAAAAAAATATTTTTTTTTGTACAAAAATGATATTTTCGCCCCCAGTTTTTTATTTTCCCAAGGGTAACAGAAGAAATAGGACAAATTGCACAATAACTCTTGGGGTCCAGAGTACGCTGATACCCCATATGTGGGGATAAACTACTGTTTGGACGCATGGCAGAGCTGAGAAGTGAAGGAGCACCGTTTGACTTTTTCAACGCAGAATTGGCTGGAATTGAGATCAGACGCCATGTCACATTTGGAGAGCCCCTGATGTGCCTAAACAGCGGAAACCCCCCAATTCTAACTCCAACCCTAACCCCAACACACCCCTAACCCTAGTCCCAACCCTAACCACAAACCTAACCCTAACACACCCCTAATCCCAACCCTAGCCCTAATCCTAACTTTAGCGCCAACCCTAACCCTAACTTTAGCCGCAACCCTAACCCTAACCCTAATGGGAAAATGGAAATAAATACTTTTTTTTAATTTTATTATTTTTCCCTTACTAAGGGGGTGATAAAGGGGGGTTTGATTTACTATTTATAGCGGGTTTTTATGATTGGCAGCTGTCACGCTAAAAGACGCTTTTTATTGCAAAAATAGTTTTTGCATCATCACATTTTGAGAGCTATAATTTTTGCATATTTTGGCCCACAGAGTCATGTGAGGTCTTATTTTTTGCGGGACGAGTTGACGTTTTTATTGGTACCATTTTGAGCACGTGACGTTTTTTGATCGCTTTTTATTTCGATTTTTGGGAGGTTAGAATGAACAAAAATCAGCAATTCATGAATTTCTTTTGGGGGAGGCGTTTATACCATTCCGCGTGTGGTAAAATTGATAAAGCAGTTTTATTCTTCGGGTCAGTACGATTATGGCGATACCTCATTTATATCATTTTTTCATGTTTTGGCGCTTTTATAGAATAAAAACAATTTTATATAAAAAATAATTATTTTTGCATCGCTTTATTCTGCGAGCTATAACTTTTTTATTTTTCGCTGATGATGCTGTATGATGGCTCGTTTTTTGCGGGACAAGATGACGTTTTCAGCGGTACCATGTATTTTTTATATCGGTCTTTTTGATCGCGTGTTATTCCACTTTTTGTTCGGCGGTATGATGATAAAGCATTGATTTTTTGCTTCGTTTTTTTTTTTTTTAAGGGGTTCACTAAAGGGGTTAACTAGTGGGACAATTTTATAGGGGGGGTCGTTACGGACGCGGCGATACCAAATATGTGTACTTTTATTGCTTTGTTTTTTTTATTTACAGGAAGAAGTGAATTTATTGGGGAATATTTTTTTTTTTTATTTATTTTGGATTTTTTTTTTAAACATGTTTATTTTTATTTTTTTAACTTTTTTACTTTGTCCCAGGGTGGGACATCACTGTATTTTGTCAGATCGCTGGTGTGACAGTGTGCACAGCACTCTGTCACACCAGCGATCGCTCAGGCAGTGCAGCAGGCTTCTCAGTGCCTGCTCTCAGCAGGCACTGAGGAAGCCGCCTCCCTCCAGGACCCCGGCGCCATCTTGGATCCGGGTCCTGGGAGGGAGGAAGCCCTCAGAACAGCGCGATCACATCGCGCTGCTCTGAGGGTCTCAGGGGGGCGCGCAGGGAGCCCCCACCCTGCGCGATCCTCCCCTGTGCCCCCAGTACACCGCGATCATGTTTGATCGCGGTGTGCAAGGGGTTAATGTGCCGGGAGCGGTCCGTGACCGCTCCTGACACACAGTCATGGGTGTCAGCTGTGATAATCAGCTGACACCCGGCCGCGATCTGCTGCGCTCCCCCCGGGAGCGCGTCTGATCGCACTAGACGTACTATCCCGTCCATGGTCATACGGGCCCAGGTACCATGGACGGGATAGTACGTCCGATGGCAGTAAGGGGTTAAAGACCAGGCCAATTTTTACAATTCTGACCACTGTCTCTTTATGAGGTTATAACTCTGGAACGCTTCTACGGATCTTGGCGATTCTGAGATTGTTTTCTCGTGACATATTGTACTTCATGATAGTGGTAAAATTTCTTCAATATAACTTGCGTTTATTTATAAAAAAACGGAAATGTGGCAAAAATTTTGAAAATTTTGCAATTTTCAAACTTGTAATTTTTATGCCATTAAATCAGAGAGATATGTCACAAAAATTAGTTAATAAATAACATTTCCCACATGTCTACTTTACATCAGCATAATTTTGGAACCAACATTTTTTTTTGTTAGGAAGTTATAAGTGTTAAAAGTTGACCAGCGATTTCTCATTTTTCCAACAAAATTTACAAAACCATTTTTTTAGGGACCACCTCATATTTGAAGTGAATTTGAGGGGTCAATATGACAGAAAATACCCAAAAGTGACACCATTCTAAAAACTGCACCCCTCAACGTGTTCAAAGCCACATTCAAGAAGTTTATTAACCCTTTAGGTACTTCACAAGAATTGAAGCAATATGGAAGGAAAAAATGAACATTTAACTTTTTTTCCCAAAATTTTTCTTTCGACACAATTTTTTTAAATTTTGTCAAGGGTATCAGGAGAAAATGAACCACAATATTTGTTGTACAATTTCTCCTCAGTACACCGATGCCCCATGTGTGGGGGTAAACCACTATTTGGGCGCATGGCAGAGCTCGGAAGGGAAGCAGCGCCATTTGACTTTTTTGGCTGGAATTGAGATTGGACGCCATGTCGCATTTGGAGAGTCCCTGTGTGCCTAAACAGTGGAAACCCCCCACAAGTGACCCCATTTTGGAAACTGGACCCCCAAGGAACTTATCTAAATGTGTTGTGAGAGCTTTTAACCCCCAAGGGCTTCACAGAAGGTTATAACGTAGAGCCGTAAAATTAAAAAATCATATTTTTTCCACAAAAATTATCTTTTCATCCCAATTGTTATTTTCCAAAGGATAAACGGACCCCAAAAGTTATTGTGCAATTAGTCCTGAGTACGCTGATACCCCATATGTGGGGGTAAACCACTATTTGGGCGCATGGCAGAGCTCGGAAGGGAAGCAGCGCCATTTGACTTTTTTGGCTGGAATTGAGATTGGACGCCATGTCGCATTTGGAGAGTCCCTGTGTGCCTAAACAGTGGAAACCCCCCACAAGTGACCCCATTTTGGAAACTAGACCCCAAAGGAACTTACCTAAATGTGTTGTGAGAGCTTTTAACCCCCAAGCGCTTCACAGAAGGTTATAACGTAGAGCCGTAAATTAAAAAATCATATTTTTTCCACAAAAATGATCTTTTCATCCAATTTTTATTTTCCAAAGGATAAAAGGACCCCAAAAGTTATTGTGCAATTAGTCCTGAGTACGCTGATACCCCATATGTGGGGGTAAACCACTATTTGGGCGCATGGCAGAGCTCGGTAGGGAAGCAGCGCCATTTGACTTTTTTGGCTGGAATTGAGATTGGACGCCATGTCGTATTTGGAGAGCCCCTGTGTGCCTAAACAGTGGAAACCCCACACAAGTGACCCCATTTTGGAAACTAGACCCCCAAGGAACTTATCTAGATGTGTGGTGAGAGCTTTTTCACCCCAAGGGCTTCACAGAAGGTTATAACGTAGAGCAGTAAAATTAAAAAATCATATCTTTTCCACAAAAATGATCTTTCCACCCCAATTGTTATTTTCCAAAGGCTAACAGGACCCCAAAAGTTAATGTGCAATTTGTCCTGAGTATGCTGATACCCCATATGTGGGGGTAAACCACTATTTTGACGCATGGCAGAGCTCGAAAGGGAAGGAGCGCCTTTTTCAAATGCAGACTTTGATGGAATGGTCTGCGGGTGTCATGTCACGTTTGGAGAGCCCCTGATGTGCCTAAACAGTAGAAACCCCCCACAAGTGACTCCATTTTGGAAACTAGACCCCCAAGGAACTTATCTAGATGTGTGGTGAGCACTTTGAACCCCCAAGTGCTTCACAGAAGTTTATAACGTAGAGCCGTGAAAATAAAAAAATCATATTTTTTTCCACAAAAATAATCTTTTTGCCCCCAAATTTTTATTTTTATAAGGGTAACAGGAGAAATAGGACCCCAAAAGCTATTGTGCAATTTGTCCTGAGTACGCTGATATCCCATATGTGGGGGGGAACCACTATTTTGACGCATGGCAGAGATCGGAAGGGAAGGAGCACCGTTTTTAAATGCAGACTTTGATGGAATGGTCTGCGGGTGTCATGTCGCGCTTGGAGAGCCCCTGATGTGCCTAAACAGTAGAAACCCCCCACAAATGACCCCATTTTGCAAACTAGACCCCCCAAGGAACTTATCTAGATGTGTGGTGAGCACTTTGAACCCCCAAGTGCTTCACAGAAGTTTATAACGTAGAGCCGTGAAAATAAAAAAATCATATTTTTTTCCACAAAAATAATTTTTTGCCCCCAAATTTTTATTTTTATAAGGGTAACAGGAGAAATAGGACCCCAAAAGCTATTGTGCAATTTGTCCTGAGTATGCTGATATCCCATATGTGGGGGGGAACCACTATTTTGACGCATGGCAGAGATCGGAAGGGAAGGAGCACCGTTTTTAAATGCAGACTTTGATGGAATGGTCTGCGGGTGTCATGTCGCGCTTGGAGAGCCCCTGATGTGCCTAAACAGTAGAAACCCCCCACAAATGACCCCATTTTGCAAACTAGACCCCCAAGGAACTTATCTAGATGTGTGGTCAGCACTTTGAACCCCCCAAGGGCTTCACAGAAGTTTATAACGTAGAGCCGTGAAAATAAAAAAATCATACTTTTTTTCCACAAAAATGACCTTTTTGCCCCCAAATTTTTATTTTTCTAAGGGTAACAGGAGAAATAGGACCTCAAAAGCTATTGTGCATTTTGTCCTGAGTACGCTGATACCCCATATGTGGGGGGGAACCACTGTGATCGCCTTACTGCAATCTTTGGGAGGCACAATGAACAAATCTACAAAAGGTGAAGAATTGGTTTTCTTTTTTACGCCGTTCCTCGTGCGGTATTAGTGATTAGGCGACTTTATTCCTCGGATCGGTGCGATTACAGCGATACCAGATTTACATCCTTTTTTCATGTTTAGCTTCTGTCACACTCTAAAAGATGCTTTTTTTGGAATAATTTTTTGTAAGAAATTTTTGCATCGCCGTATTTTGAGAGCTATAATTTTTCCATATTTCGGCCGACAGAGTTATCTGTGGGCTTATTTTTTGCGGGATGAGCTGACGTATTTATTGGTACCATATTCGGGCACATAACGTTTTTTGATCGCTTCCTATTCCGATTTTTGTGGAAGCAGAATGAACAAAAACCAGCAATTCAGGAATTGTTTTTTTTTTTTTTTCCTCCGTTCCGCGTGTGGTAAAATTGATAAAGGAGCTTTATTCTTCGGATCACTACGATTACAGCGATACCTCATTTATATATTTCTTTTTATGTTTTGGCGTTTTTTACACAATAAAAAATTTTATAGAAAAAATAATTATTTTTGCATCAGTTTATTCCGCGAGCTATAATTTTTTTATTTTTTTGCTGATGATGCTGTATAGCGGCTTGTTTTTTGCGGGACAAGATGACGTTTTCAGCGGTACCATGATTATTTATATCTGACTTTTTGATCGCGTGTTATTGCACTTTTTCCAAGCGGTATGATGATACCGCTTGGAAAAAGTATAATTTACTACTTTTTTGTGGGTTTTTTTTTACGGCTTTCACTGAAGGGGTTAACTAGGGTTACGCTTTTATAGATAGGATTTTTACGGACGTGGCGATATCAAATATGTGTATTTTTTTGTTTTTTATTTTTTTTATTACATAAAAATGTGTATTTTTTAGGGGATTTTTTTTAAATTATTTTTTTATATTTTTTTTACAATTTTTTTAAAAAAATGATTTTTTTTAACTTGTCCCTTTATGGGACTTTCACTTTTTTTACTTTTTATTGCAGTTACAATGCATTGCAATGCTCCAGCATTGCAATGCATTGTACCTATGATGAAAGCTGCTGTGACATGATCACAGCAGCTTCCCGTAGGTAGATGACCCCGAGGTTGTCATGACAACCCCGGGTCATCAAGGCAGAGATCGGGCCCTGCAAATACATTGCAGGGCGCCGATCAGAGGCAGAGGGAGCTCCCGACCCTCTGCCTCCCCCCCCTGAGCTCTGCGATCGCGCTGGATCGCAGCAGTCAGGGGGTTAACAGCCAGGGGCGGTGGGGGCTCCTGTCAGTGCAGGAAGCCTGGCCACTGCAGCGTCGGCTCCTGCACTGATCGCGCTGGGGAAGCTGAAATTTCAGCTTCTCCTGCACGATCGCTGCTGTGTTTGGTCAGTCAGATTGACTGACCAATCACAGCGCTGTGGGTGCGGGGACCGACGGCAAAGGTCCCCGCACCGCTTGCCGTGCCTGTCAGCTGTCTATGACAGCTGTCGGCACTGATCTACCACTGCGTGTTTACACGCAGTGGTAGATCAAAGGCATGACGTGCACAGTCCGTCCTGGTGCCGGAACTGGCACCTTGCCATGACGGACTGTGCACGTCAGTGGACATTAAGGGGTTAAAAACACTTTATGTGCTTCTGTCAACTGATGGTGTGGAAAAGTTGGGTCTAATCCAGGCTTAGTTCATTGTTATCAGAGGGAGACTGTCAGCACTTTTTGTTGACAGGCGAAAAAGCCTGTCTGTTATGAACCACCCAATGGTCCTAAAAACTCACTCATACAAGACGCTAGTGGCAGAGCAACACAGCATCTCCAAGGCAGAGAGGGACAGTTCATGCCAGGTGTCCAGCTTTGAGATCCAATAGCTGAAGGTTGTAGAGGAATTAGGGAGCATGCTGGTTTTGTCGGCCAGGCAATGCTTGACCATCTTTAAAAACTTTTCCCTCCTTGTCAAAAATACCCGGTCATCAGGGCATGGGCGCTGGGAGAGTGTCATGAAATTGGTCCACTCCTTTGACAGTATACCTCTTCCTCTGCTGTACCTGGTATGTGTCTCCCTCACCTTACCTTCTTGGTTGGGCAAGGAAGCTTACCCCCTGCATTGTCTAATGGGAATTTTTTCAACATATTTTCTACAATGGCCTTTTGGTATAGCACCATTTTAAAAGATCTTTCCAGATCAGCAAGAAGAGATGCAAAGTTGTCCTTGTAGCATGTGTCTAGCCGGGTGAACAACAGTTCTGTTGTTTGGCCAAGGTGAATGTAAAGCGAGGGTCATGGGAAAGGCAGTGGTACATAAAGTGTGCCATATGTGTCAAGGTCCGTACAGCCAACACTACTCTGTCTCCAAAATAATGACTACTCTCCATCTCCTCCTCCATCGCATCCTCCTCATTCCCCTCCTCAGCTCATCCACGTAGGAGAGACGGTACAAAACTGGTGTGGGTTCTAGCCTTTTTTGCTCTGTCAGCCAACTCCTGTTCCTTCTCCTCAGCCTTCTCATTCTTACCAAATCTGCGCTGAGCAGAAGAGATGAGGCTGGGCTGGGTAGTATCTCCCTGTCTCATGTCTTCCTCCGTTTTCACCTCGTCCGCAAGTTCATGTTTAATTGCCAGTAGCGACTGTTATGAATGTGCTAGAGATCGTTTCTGAGCAGAGGCTCCCTCTGGTGGTTACACACAGTACTGAACCTTACAGCGAGGAATGGCAATCTGGAATCACTGACTGGACTGATATAAGGGAGGTTCCCTCCCATGATGGTCGCCGGTGATCAATTGTTCTTGTCTCTATTGTGGTTCCTGGTTCATTTGGAAGTTTGCTGGAGTCTTGCATTCATCTGCTGCTTTCAGATAAGATATTTTCTGCTTTTCTTTTTGTGCTTGCTTTTTGCATAATTTTCTGCACTTTTGTGGAGGTCAGCCGGGTCCCCTCCTGGGGCCTGAGCTCCTCTCAGTTTATCTGTAGCCACTGTTATTTGTTCATTTGCTTTTTCCTGTTTTTTCAGTGCCTGCGGCTTAGTTTTGTTACACCAGAGATCTGATTTAGGTGGTGGAGATCGTGTGATCTCAGGTGTTTTTGCAATCAGAAGAGTTGGTATTTTTTAGGGTTTTTTGTTGGATTGCAGTCAGAATTCTTTCCTGTACTTTTCTGTCTAGACAGATTGGGCCCCAGCGTTTGCTCATTCTATTTTCTGTCTGTGTCCGTGCTTCTTCTTGTCTAACCGTCATTACATGTTTGGGGGCTTCCTATTTTCTTTGAGGATCTGCTCCGGGGCAGATAGCTTTCATCTTTCTGCCTTTAGGTGTAGTTATCTCTCAGGCTGTCACGAGGTGTCTAGGATTAACGTAGGAATGCTCCACGGCTACCTCTAGTTGTGTGGTTAGTTCAGGTTACTGCAATCCAATAGTTTCCAGCCTCTCTGGTGTATTGTCGTTTTTGCTTTTTCTCTCAGCTAACTAAACATAACAGTATCACCGGCCCAAACTGAAAATTATATAGTACTCACAGAAAGGAAAAATAGTGTGGAAAATAAAAAGTTGTCAGAGATTTTTTTTTTCTGTTTGTTGCATTTTTTCCCTCTTTTTCTCTGGGTGCTGAGGAGGATTTTTTTTTTTCTCAATGGAGTTTGCACAGTTGTCTGGCCGTGTGGATCAGCTTGCCACTGAGGTTCGGAGTATTGCTGCCTATCTTGCTGGGTTGCCGGTTGTGGAACCTAGGATTCCCATGCCAGATTTGTTTTTGGGGGATCGGGCTAAATTTCTGAATTTCAAAAATAACTGTAAGTTGTTTTTTGCCTTAAAACCTAAGTCCTCGGGGAGCGCAGCACAGCAGGTTCAAACTGTCATCTCTCTCCTGCGCGGCAACCCTCAGGATTGGGCTTTTTCCCTGACACCTGGGGATCCTGTTTTGAATGATATTGATGTATTTTTTCTGGCTCTGGGGTTATTGTACGATGAACATAATGTCACTGATCAAGCTGAAAAACCTTGTTGACATTAAATCAGGGTCTAGAAGACGTTGAGTTGTACTGTCAGAAATTCCGAAAGTGGGCAGTCCTGACCAAATGGAATGATGATGCTTTGGCAGCCCTTTTTCGGAAGGGGCTGTCAGAGAATGTAAAGGATGTTATGGTGGGATTCCCTGTCCCCTCTGGTCTCAATGATTCTATGTCATTGGCTATTCAAATTGACAGACGTTTGCATGAGCGCAGAGGTATGCGTGAGATGGTGTTGCCTTGTGAGCCAGTTCCTGAGCCCATGCAGTGTGATGGAGTGACTTCTGGGGCTCAGTGTCATGAGTTTCGAAAGCGCACTGGGTTATGTTTCTACTGTGGTGACGCCTCTCATGCTCTTTCCGTCTGCTCTAAGCGGGGAAGACGTTTTGCACGCTCAGTTGTCTTGGATAGTGTTCAGACTAAATTTCTGTTGACTGTTACCCTGATTTGCTCCCTGTCCACATTTTCTGCTCAGGATTTTGTTGATTCAGGAGCAGCTATTAACCTGATGGATTTTGACTTTGCCAAACGTTGTGGGTTTCCCATGATACCCCTGCGGAAGTCTATTCCCCTACTGGGCATTGATTCTACCCCTTTGGCGGAGAATAAACCCCAGTTTTCTACTCAGGTGATAATGAGGGTTGAACCAGATCATCAGGAGAGTTGCAAATTTCTGGTTCTGCATAATCTGCATGACATTATTGTACTAGGTTTCCCTTGGTTACAGTCTCATAATCCTGTTTTGGATTGGAAATCTGTATCTGTGACCAGTTGGGGCTGCCAATGTGTTAATACTGACACTCCTGTTTTTTTTGCCTCGCCCCAGTCTCAGGATGTTCCTGACTTTTTGACTGATTTTTCGGATGTATTTAGTGAAAGTAAATCTGCATCCTTTCCCCCTCACAGGAGCTATGATTGCGCTATTGAATTAGTGCCTGTTGGTAAATTTCCTAAAAGGTCGCCTTTTTAACTTGTCTGTACTGAACACGAGGCTATGTGATCTTATATCAAGGAGTCATTGGAGAAGGGTCATATCAGACCATCCTCTTCACCCTTGGGCGCCGTTTTTTTTCTTTGTGGCCAAAAAGGATGGTTCATTGAGGCCGTGTATTGATTATCGTCTCTTGAATAAGATCACTGTGAAGTATCAATATCCGCTACCCTTGATTTCTGACCTGTTTTCCAGAGTGAAAAGTGCTAGTTGGTTTACCAAGCTTAACCTCAGGGGGGCGTATAACCTTATTCGCATTAAGCACGGGGATGAATGGAAGACGGCGTTTAATACCCCAGAGGGGCATTTTGAGTATCTAGTGATGCCCTTTGGGCTCACTAATGCTCCTTCCGTCTTCCAATCCTTCATGAATTATATTTTCAGGGATTTTGTGGATAAATTTCTGATTGTTTATTTGGATGATATCTTGATTTTTTCCAATGACTGTGACTCTCATGTGAAACATGTTCGGACTGTGTTCCAGATTTTGAGAGAGACTGTATGTGAAGGGATCAAAGTGTATTTTTGGCGTACAGAAGGTCTCATTTCTGGGATTCATTTTGTCTCCATCTGTTATTGAAATGGACCCGGTAAAGGTTCAGGCCATCTGTGACTGGGTCCAACCTACTTCATTAAAGGCTCTTCAGAGATTTTTGGGTTTTGCCAATTTTTATCGTAAATTTATTGGTAATTTCTCCGGTATTGTTAAACCATTGACTGATTTGACCAAAAAAGGGTTCTGATGTGGTGAATTGGCCTCCTGAGGCAATTTCTGCGTTACAGGAACTTAAGCAGAGATTCATTTCTGCTCCTGTTCCACGGCAGCCTGATGTTTCTCTACCGTTTCAGGTGGAGGTTGATGCCTCTGAAATTGGGGCAGGTGCCGTTTTGTCTCAAAGAGATCCAGAGACCTCTAAGAGTAACCCTTGTGCCTTTTTCTCTCGAAAATTTTCTCCAACTGAACGTAATTATAACATGGGTAATCGGGAGTTATTGGCCAATAAGTGGGCCTTTGAAGAGTGGAGACATTGGCTGGAAGGAGCCAAACATCAGGTGGTGGTCCTCATGGACCATAAGAACCTTGTTTATCTCGAATCAGCCAAGTGACTTAATCCTAGACAGGCCAGGTGGGCCTTGTTTTTCACACGTTTTAATTTTGTGGTTTCTTTTCTTCCTGGCACTAAGAATGTTAAGGCGGATGCCCTCTCGAGGAGTTTCTTTGCGGACTCTCCTGAGTTATCTGATCCTACTGTTATTTTGAAAGAGGGTGTAGTACTTTCCGCCATCTCGCCCAATTTGAGACTGGCTCTGGAAGGGTGTCAGGAGGATAAACCTGAGCGCTGCCCTATTGGGAAATTTGTTTGTCCCAGACCAGTGGAAGAAGAGTGTGATGTCTGAGATTCATTGTTCCGCGTTGGCTGGTCATCCCGGGATTTTTGGTACCAGAGACTTGGTGAGTCTGTCCTTTTGGTGGCCTACTTTGTCTCGTGACGTCAGGGAATTTGTGCAGTCCTGTGGGACTTGCTCTCGTTCCAAGCCTTGCTGTCGCTCTAGTGGTTTGTTAATGCCTTTACCTGTGCCCAAGAGGCCATGGACCTATATCTCTATGGATTTTATTTCCGACCTCCCTGTTTCTCAGAAAATGACCATTATCTGGGTAATCTGTGATAGGTTTTCCAAGATGATACATCTTGTGCCATCACCTAAGTTGCCTTCCTCCTCCGAGTTGGTGCCTTTGTTCCTTCAGCACGTGGTTCGGTTGCATGGCATTCCGGAGAACATTGTGTCTGACAGAGGAGTCCAGTTTGTTTCCAGATTTTGGAGGACATTTTGTTCTAAACTTGGTGTTCAATTATCTTTCTCTCAGCATTTCATCCTCAGACCAATGGACAAACCGAGAGAACAAACCAGACCTTGGAGACTTATTTGAGATGTTTTGTGTCTGCTGATCAAGATGACTGGGTCTCTTTTTTGCCTTTGGCTGAGTTTGCTCTTAATAATAGGGCTAGCTCTGCCACCTTGATGTCTCCATTTTTCTGCAATTATAGTTTCACCCTCGATTTTCTTCGGGACAGGCGGAGGCTTCTGTCTGTCGGGTGTTGACTCTGTTGTGGAACGTATGCAGCAGATTTGGGACCAGGTAGTGGAGAGGTTGTCTCTCTCTCAGGAGAAGGCCCAACGGTTTGCCAGCCGGCATAGGACTGATGGTCCTCAGTTTAAAGTGGGGGACTTGGTTTGGTTGTCCTCAAGAAATATCCCTATGAGGGTTGCATCTGCAAAGTTTAAGCCTAGGTTCATTGGACCTTATAAAATCATGGAGATTCTTAATCCTGTTTCCTTTCGTTTGCTTCTTCCAGGGACATTTAAGATCCATAACGTGTTCCACAAGTCCTTATTGAAGAGGTTTGTCGAGCCAGTGGTTCCTATGGCTGCGCCTCCTGACCCTGTTTTGGTTGAGGGCAATCTGGAGTATGTGGTTGAGAAAATATTGAATTCTCGTTTTTCTAGACAGAAACTCCAGTATTTGGTTAAGTGGAGAGGTTATGGTCAGGAGGACAATTCTTGGGTGTTTGCTTCGGACATCCATGCTAGGAGACTGATCCGTGCCTATCACCGAGCTCATCCTGATCGGCCTGGTTGCACAAGTGAGGGTTCGGTGACCCCTCCTCAAGGGGGGGTACTGTTATGAATGTGCTAGAGATGGTTTCTGAGCAGAGGCTCCCTCTGGTGGTTACAGACAGTACTGAACCTTCCAGCGAGCAATGGCAATCTGGGATCACTGACTGGACTGATATAAGGGAGGTTCCCTCCCGTGATGGTCGCCGGTGATCAATTGTTCTTGTCTCTATTGTGGTTCCTGGTTCATTTGGAAGTTTGCTGGAGTGTTGCATTCATCTGCTGCTTTCAGATAATATATTTTCTGCTTTTCTTTTTGTGCTTGCTTTTTGCATAATTTTCTGCACTTTTGTGGAGGTCAGCCAGGTCCTGGGGCCTGAGCTCCTCTCAGTTTATCTGTAGCCACTGTTATTTGTTCATTTGCTTTATCTTGTTTTTTCAGTGGCTGCGGCTTGGTTTTGTTACACCAGAGATCTGATTTAGATGGCGGAGATCGTGTGATCTCAGGTGTTTTTGCAATCAGAAGAGTTGGATTTTTTTAGGGTTTTTTGTTGGATTGCAGTCAGAATTCTTTCCTGTACTTTTCTGTCTAGACAGATTGGGCCCCAGCATTTGCTCATTCTATTTTCTGTCTGTGTCCGTGCTTCTTCTTGTCTAACCGCCATTACATGTTTGGGGGCTTCCTATTTTCTTTGGGGATCTGCTCCGGGGCAGATAGCTTTCATCTTTCTGCCTTTAGGTGTAGTTATCTCTCAGGCTGTGAAGAGGCGTCTAGGATCAATGTAGGAACGCTCCACGGCTACCTCTAGTTGTGCGGTTAGTTCAGGTTACTGCAATCCAATAGGTTCCAGCCTCTCTGGTGTATTGCCGTTTTTGCTTTTTCTCCTCAGCTACCTAAACATAACAAGCGACTGTTTAAGTTGGCACAAAAGCGGGATTGTTGCAGTGATGATGGTGTGCACCATCTTTGTGGAATCCTCAAAGTCTTGGAAAACTGAACAAATGTCAGACTTCCATACCCGCTCTACAATTGTTATATGTGGATTCTGACCAGAATACCGACGTGTGTGTTGGAGCTGGTAATCCACACCTGGCTTCTGCTGCTCACAAAGCCTTTGCTAGAATGTGCTCTGTGGAGTTACAGTACGTGATCACGTTGCACACCAGTCGGTGAGATGGAACTTGCATGCGCTGCTGCAGCATTCTCAGAGCAGCAGCAGCTCTGGCTGACTTGCGGAACTGGGCGCTGACTTGGCGTACTTTGACCAAAAGCTCTGACAAATCTTGGTAGGTTTTCAGAAACTGATGAACTACCAAGTTGAGCATGTAGGTCAAGCATGGTGTGTGTGTCAGCTTGCCATGCTTCACATCTACCACAAGTTTTCGTTCATTATCACACACGACCATGCCTGGTTGTAGGTTCAGCAGCAAGAGCCACAGATCTTGCTAGTCTGTTATTCCTTTCAATAACTTTGCTGTGATATGGGAGTTTGTCTCCCAGACAAATTAGCTTCAGCACAGCCTGTTGCCGCTTCACTGAGGCAGTGCTGCAGAGCTTCCAGCTTCCGGCTGATTTGGACAATGTGCTCTGAGACAGCACATCGGAGATGGTGGATGAGGAGGAGCAGGAGGGTTGCCGGAACTGCTTTAGGAGGTGTAGGAAACCCTGAATGAAGTAGGGCCAGCAATCCTTGGCATCGGTAGCTCATGTGCTATGCCAGGGTGTGACTCAGTCTCAGCCTCCACAATGTTCACCCAGTGTGCAGTCAGGGAAATGTAGAATCTCTGGCCATAAACACGTGTCTACGTGTCGGTCTTAAATAATCAATCCCAGTTACCGGATTAATAAGGGCATGGGTGATGCTCCTGGACTCGTGCTGGTACATGGTAGGGTGCCACAACTGAGAAAAAGTGGCAGCTTGGGACCAATTACAGAGGGAGGGCTGCAGAAACGAGTCTGCAGAAATCCTCCATGTCAACAAGCCTAAACGACAACATTTTACATTGCTGACCGGGTTCCTTTAGCTTTTCAACATTTCCATGGCAATCAGCATGTAAATGTGCCCAGTTATCCTTTGGGCCTGAGGGTGGGTGACTGGATACTTTCTCTTTCATTCTAAGGCCAGGGGTAGGGACAGCTAAACGATGTGCTGGGACCAGGATTTGGAAGTATCTGATGGTGCACCAGGATGTGCAAGGACAGGTGCAGGGAAGGAGGCATCTGTGCCAGTGTCATGGACAGGGGAATGGAAAGCATCTAGCACAGGGGAAGAGGCAGTGATGTCACCCACTTGCAGTGCTGGCACCAATCGTGGACCCAACCATTGGTCCCACTGAGTCGGGTGCTTAGATACGAGTAACATGTAGCTGATCATGCTGCTGGTGGTTAGGCTCTTAGCGATGAGGCCCCTTGTGATCTTGGCATGGCACAAGTTGAAAATTACCATTTTTGTTGTCTCAGAACTCTTTTTAAAAAAGTCACAGACTGGAGTACACCTAACTCTTTGACGGAGAAATTCAGGAGTGTCATAGATCTCCCTTGGTCACCTCAATTCCTCTTCCTGCCTGTTTCGTTGCTGCCAATTCTTCCCATTCAGAGCTGCTGTCCTCACTCTGCATGCCAGATTCCCAAGTTGTGTCAGTGACTTTGTCATCCATCACCTCGTCTTCCACTGGCACACCATGGTCCTCCTGACTTGGTTACTTAACAACACCCTGAGTTATCAACAACTGTGTCTCATGATCGTCCTTAAACAAAATTTGCCTTTTCAACCATCTTTTTCTTGTGGTCGTGGTTGCTCTAAGTTTTGTGCATCACTGAATAGCATCTCCTCCTGTCCCTGTTGTAGCATGCAGGGTGAGAGGCCACAATCAAGAAGTGATGTTGTAAAGAGCTCCTTGGAGTGTCCTAGTATGAGATCAATAGTCTCCTGGGACTTAACGTGGTGGCAGGAATGAGGTTCAGGGTGATGATTAAGTGATCCAAACTGTTGGCTGATAAGACTGGACCGTGTGGAAGACTGAGTCATGCTCCCAAGCATGCTGGAAGCATTATCTGCTATCAAAACCGACCACCTGGCTGCACTACTCTGGCTTCAGAAGTGATGTACCGTGCCTCCCTGCAAAGTTGGACATTAACCTATGTATCATAGATGGGCGTGTTTCTTGTGCACCAGCAACAGGCGAAGTAGCACCTGCCCCTTGTGCTCGGCGTCTGCATGCACCATCATCAGCCCATCCACTTTCCCGGCCCTTACTGCACACCTTACGCATTTTCAAATTGCTAGGCCTCTTAAGAAAAAGTTTATTTTTAATTTAGAAAGAATGATCACCTGCAGCAGTCAAAATGTTTTTTTTTTTAGTTTAATACCAATGATATCTATCACGAATCATGAAATACTCTATGGTTAAGTAATTGAATATAGAAAAATATTTCATTGCTTTATTGGAGTGTTATATAACACCAAAATGTATGGCAAAGCACGTAATAGTACATGGATGAGTAATTGAATGCCGAAAAATGTTTTAACGCTTTTTTTGACTATTATGTAACACTGACATTTTCCACAGACCACATAACAAACCAATCACCTGGTCACACTGCTCTGGCTTCAGAAGTGATGTACTGTGCCTCCCTGCAAAGTGGGGACATTAACCTATGTGTGAAAATACTATGTGTGAAATACTCTATGGATGAGTAACTGAATGCAGAAAAATATTTCAATGCTTTTTTGGAATGTTATGTAATACCAAAATGCACTACAGACCACTTAATAGTATATGGATTAGTAATTGAATACAAAATAATGTTTCAACGATTTTTTGTACTGGTATGTAACACTGAAATGTACCACAGACCATGTAATAGTATATTAATAAGTAATTGAATTCAGAAAAATGTTTCGATACTTTTTGAACTGTTATGTAACACCGAAATGTACCACATACCATGTAATAGTATATGGATGAGGAATTGAATACAGAAAAATGTTTCAACAATTTTTTGCACTATGAACACCAGACTACATAATAGTATATGGTTGAGTAATTGAATACAGAAAAATGTTTCAACGCTTTTTTGGACTGTTAAGTAACACCAAAATGTACCACAGACCACGTAATAGTATATTGATGAGTAGTTGAATATTGAAAAAAGTTTCAGTCCTTTTTTGACTATTATGTAACATCAAAATGTACCACAGACCACGTAATAGTGTATGGATGAGTAATTGAATATAGAAAAATGTTTTGATCCTTTTTTGGAGTGTTATATAACACAGAAATAAAGCACCTAATACTCTATGGATGACAATATAGTCAATTTTTTCACGCATAAATAAAAATGTGGTCAACCGTCACAGCTATATATTTAGCAACGGACTGCAAGCCCTAATCCCTGCCTAGAAACTGTATTCAGTCTGTCTCCCTGCTCCTGAAATTCTCTCTCCCTCCCTAGGCTAAATGCAGATTGTATCTGATACAAATAGCAAAGCACAAAATTAGCCCTTACAAGGACTGTTAGTATGATGACTCAGCTTTAGCACCAGTCTCAACACTACAGGATTCTGATTCATTACACTGTACACACATACGCCTGGCAAAGCACTCTCTCCCTCCAATGACAACTGTCACAGAGCTGTGCAATGACGTCAGTGTGCCGAGCCCGGCGGCGCCAGTCCTTTTGTAACCCCTGGTGATGTCACATGGTCAGCCAATCACAGTAATGCCACTACCAAGATGGCTACAACATTACAGTGATGCTCAGGCAATCCCTGCATGATTATTGGCTGTGTAACAGGCGCCAAACATGCTGGGCGGAGATTCAAGTTTGAAATTGAGCACCCGTTAATGCTCGATGAGTAATAAGCACATCTGAGAACCCAGATACTCTAGTGATATCTGAGTATCACCGAGCATGTTGCTCATCCCTAGTTTTTATAACTCTTTTTATACATCCTAATATATTATTTACTTTTGCAACTGCTGCTTGACTTTGAGCACTGCTTCTTAGCTTACTGTTAGTTACCTTTGTTTTTCCCTTTGGCCTGCTTCCTTTATTTTACTCCATGATGGATTACTGTAGCAAAAAAGGTAAACACCACTGACATCATCATCCAAGGACTTTTAAGGCTATGTGCTGAGTGTTAAGAAAACACAGCTTTCAGCTATGACGTGTATTACAGGTGTTTGCTTCATAATCTTCTTTAGGCTAGTTTCACACTAGCGTATGGCTAAGCTGCGGAGGGATGCGGACGTCCTCAGTGAAGCTCCGCCCACGGCCGCACCTCCTCTGGTCAGCTCCACCTACATCGGCATGTGGCATGCATGCGGCGTGCGTACGCTATTTTTAACATTGGGTACACAAGGCCATGCCGATGTATGCGGATGCCGCCACATACGTAGTTTTTACGGTGCGGCGACCTGCGCCGAACACATGTTGCATTTTGTTGCAGTCTCCGCACCGTCAAAACGACACATGCGGCGGAATCCGCATACATCTGCACGTCCTGCATACCTAATGTTAAATATAGGTGCACAGGCTACATGCAGGCCACATGCCGATGTAGACGGAGCTGACCAGAGGAGGTGCGGCCATGGGCTTAGCTTCACGGAGGACATCCGCATCCCTCCGCAGCTCAGCCATACGCTAGTGTGAAACTAGCCTAACCCAGCTGTCTAATCGTCTCTCCAGAAAACTCCTCTCTGCTGTTCAACAATCTGCAACTACTTCTTGCTCTGTGAATCCTGATGCTATTACATTCTCAACTCTGCTGCTGCAGGTACCTCTGACAGCACTCATCTTAGCTAATTGTTATTACACTCTCACAAACAGGTAGCAGAAAAAGGGAAGTTCAACCACAGGGAAATGCCACACCTAAATCCAACTGGTCCCTGTACTGACTAGAAAGGCCCTAGATGCACAACTAAAAACACCACCTCGAACCTAGCTCCCTTAATGGCTGTCAATTGGTTTCTCATTCCTCCTGAGGGACCAGAGGGGAGTCACCAACACACTGCAAAAAGGAAGAGGAAAGTTTGAAGTAAGAAGTGAAAACCTAGGTTGAGAAGCTAAAATGTTCATATTGGGGAGAGAAAACTAAGGAGAACCAAAAAAAAGGAACAAATAACCTCCCAGAAACCTAACAGTGGTGAAAGGAAAAGGTGCTGGGAAGGAAAGCAAACAGACTCACTGAAAGAATACAACTGGAGTTTACCAAACAAATTAAACCCCTTAGCTAAAGGATTGTAACTCCTGAATACACATCCACCAAGAGGCATAGCCAGCAGGGAAGTGCAGGGAAGGGTGAACATATAAAACCCCACCTAAAATGTGATAGGGCAAACCAAAATGGGAAAATGAGAAACACCTGGAGAGGAGCCAACCAAGAAGGGGAAACAAAGACAATATAAACCATCAGCATTTGGACAGGGAAGAAAGGGCAATAGCTCAGCAGGCAGGGGAACCAACCAAGCAGCTGAAAGTCACCTGATAAAATCCTCAAGCCGAACCATGACACTAATACTGGTGTGTTCACACCAATGTGTTTGCAAGCTACGTACCTGATTATTATTAATCTCTACTGTACATCTGTAATCTCATCACTGCAATCAGGTTACCTATTCATCACTGCTGTCCTGTGCTTAATTTTTGCTTGCTACAATATCTTGATTGGATGTCTTTGCTATTAGCCATCTGTATACCTGCAAGTCACTCATTGCACATGGCTCTACAATAACCCTTTGTTGCCGCATGTACTGGATTTTTTATACCTGTACTGTTTCATCTGGTGCTTCCTGCTCTGCCTTCCTGCATATCTTTCTGTCCTGGTTCTTGCTGATCCAAGTGCTTCTTTTAATTTCATCAGATTTTTTAAAATGCAAAGAGGTTAAGAGATCAAAGTGACCAGATCATTCTTCAGGTTTCTGTTTGGAAGCTGCTCATAATATTTTTTCAATGCAAGTTTTATAAAAAAAAAAGCAAGTGGACAAAGATGTTGCAAAAAATGACCGAGAAGACTCCAAAAAGACTATCAAGGACAAAATAGGCGTGTCCTGAAACATATTCTTCATCAAAAACTCGTTGGGTTCTGACACATTTAAAAGACGTTGTCTGTACCCTTACTGTACCCTTACCCTTACTCAAATCCTTCCCCTGTTCTGTAGTCTCGACTATATTTCCACTTCATGTACAGTATATATAGCAATATGATTACTTTGGCTGTGGTGCATAACTTTACATTTATCAACATGAAACATCATCTGTCGTGTTTTTGCCCATGCAGACATCTTATCTAGATCATTCTGTAATAATATCTAATCTTATTCAGCTTTTATTATCATTTATTTATTAACATATTTGTGTCATCAGCAAAGACTGAGACCTTGCTTTCAATCTAATCCACAAGCACAAAACTAGCAGGACAGGTAATATATATTTCAGTATGTAATATCCCTTAATTGCTGAAATATACTATAAGAGCATTTTTTGCATATTTGTTCCATTGTATCTGAAATGAATAAAAATGAAGCCATAATGAAACAGTATATTGGCACTGTAGTACAGTTTACAGTAGGATCTGTTCTGGCTGTCTCACACCTCCTGTGGATAGTCTAATTAAATCATGTATATTGTACTATTAATTCACTCAATTTAATGGCTTTCTAATTGTGATTTCTGCAATGCATGACTCTATCTGAATTCTATGTGGAATATTTGGCAGACAACGACCACTGCATTCTGCTAATCTATATTTTAGCAAGCCTATAAAGATAGTGACTAAGAACATTGGATAAATAGGTTAGCTTTGCAAATTGTCTGTGTAGCTACTTACGGACTGTTGTTATAGCATTAGCTAAATTTACCATTGGACATATACTTTTTTGTATCGGGACCTTGCGCAAATATTTTGCAGGAAAAAAAAGCTATGGCCAGACTGCAGGTACATTTTTTGTCATTCTTAATTAGCCTTCTTAAATCTATGTGGGCATATAGGCAGGGTCGGACTGGAGCAAAAGGACACCGGACGATTTCTTGTTTCATCTGAGGACGCACATTCAGTTGAAATGTATTGCGGTGCAGAAAGTCTGCACCACAATAGTTAAAATGGCGTCACAGGTGGTGCATGAAAGTGACCTTGATGGGCGAACAGACATCAGTCCACTGGCCTCTGATAGGTTGGCGGCCATTTTTTACACAATCTCTTCAAGTCTGAAGAGAAAGGACTCAGCGTTGAGAGTGCAGGCAGGTAAGAAGTATCTTTTTGTTTTTTCTTTCTTCTTCTGTGCATGTGACCAGGGATATGTGGGCCACAGACCAGGGACATGGGGGATAGGGACCAGGAACATGGGGGCCAGGGACATGGACCAGGGACATGGGAGCCAGGGATGTGGTGGCCAGACACCAGGGCCGTGGGGCCAGACACCAGGGCCATGGGGGCTAGGGACATGAGGGTTGGCGACCAGGGACATGAGGGTTGGCGACCAGGAACCTGGGGCTGGGGACCAGGTACATGGGGACCAGTGATCAGAGATATGGGGGCCGCTGACTAGGGACATGGGGGCCCAAGATGGGGACATTATTAACCCCATTACTCCCAAGGGTGGTTTGCACATTAATGAATGGGCCATTTTTTACAATTTTGACCACTGTCCCTTTATGAGGTAAATGAAAAACTGGGTCTGAACTGAAAAAGTAAGTTGATGTGTATGCAAAATGTAAATGCATATCAAACACATGACCATTAAACAGAGAAAGCAAAAAACAAGAAACAAATATCCTAAAATAAAACAAAAAAAAAATATATTGCAAAACATGCATGAAGTTGTAATAATAATAATAAGGGTATTTGGTAAACATAATTTTGATCAAAAGAATGTACAAGCCATCCCGCCACGTCAAGGCAACCCTTTGTGGGACAGTCCTACTCTAAGGCCGGCGTCACACTGGCGACAGAATCGGACGACTGCAATGCGATGAAAAATCGTATTGCAGTCTGCCCTATGTTAATCTATGGAGCAGCTCCCAGTATCAGATTTTTTGTGGTCCGTTTTAAACGTCCGTGTACAATCGCAGCATGCTGCGATTGTCACCGATTGTCGGTCGACAATCGCCAAAGCAAGTCTATGGGAGCGATGAAAAATCGGATTACAAACGGACCACACTGTGTGACTTGCGATGAAATCGCATCGGTGTCCTTTAGAAAAGCCGGCAATTCATCCCGGCTATACTGTAAAATCACACTGACAGCTTTAATAAAGACTAGAAAGAATAGATATATACACATAGAACACATATATATATATATATACATGTCATTGTGACATGTATATATACATATATTTATAGTTCCTAGACTTCTACATACTGTTATAGCCGCTAATTCAATTGCCGGGTTTTGTGAAATCACAGAAGCCGACATGAAATGATACATTGTTTCCACACAGTTAACCATGTCATTTCCTGTATTTTGATATTTGTTTAGAACTTACAATTACATGAGTGTATTTGTGCAAAATTTCAGACATGTAGGGGTTAATTAAAGGTGTAATTTCGTTGAAAAAAAATGCGTGGGCTCCCGCTGTATTTTCTCCACAAGACAGACAAAGCAAGCGAGTGGGGGCAGATAATAACAGCCTAGGGAGGGTACATTTTTTGTGCCCCCCTGGCTACTAACATCTGCCCCCAGACACCCCAGAAAGGGCAAATCTATAATTAGATTCGCCCTTTCTGGCACTTTGCCCGTCTATTCCCATTGCCCTGTAGCGGTGGCGAATGGGTTAATAATCTCACCTTACTGTCACCTTGCAATTGAAAGGTGACCTTAAGGTAGGTTAATAATTGAGAGCTGTCAATTAGATAACTATCAATTATTAATCCTATTGAAGTAAATAAAAAAACACACACAACTTTAAGAATAAATAATTTTAATGAAATAAAAACACATTTTTTTGACCATATTTTATTTTACACTTAATCCGTGGGAAGCCATTGATCTCCTAAAATAAAGAAAAAAAAAAAAAACAACATTATTCTTACCTATTCCGCCGATCTGTCACGTCCCACGCTGTAATCCTTCACAAAGGGTTAACTAGCTTTGAGCCAAGCAGTGCAAGTAATCCTGCATGCTCAGCTCAAAGCTCCTGAATGAATAAGTTCCTTTCCTGGCGACAGGAGAGGATGTGTTTCATGAATGAAGCTTAATTGATTGTGTCCACTTTCCCTTTAGGTCAGGTCACTAAAGTTAAATTGCCAATAAATCAATTAAGCTCCATTCATGAATCTATTCCTCTACTTTCGCTGGGAGAGGAACTTATTCATTCAGGGGAATACAGGTCTGAGACAGCATTATTAGCTCTCTGCGACCTGTAACCTGTTAACCCTTTCTGATGGATTACACCGTGGGACCTGACTGTACATCGGATTGGTAAGTATAATTTTGCTTTTTTATTTTATTTTTATTACAGGAAATGGTTTTAGCAGGAAAATAAAATATGGTCAAAAACTGTGTGATTATTTAATTAAACTTATTTTTTATTAAACTGTGTGTGTTTGATTTTTCTGTCATACAATAGGATTAATAATTGATAGTTGTCTAATTGACAGCTCTCAATTATTAACCTACCTTAAGGTCACCTTTCAATTGCAAGGTGACAGTAAGGTGAGATTATTAACCCATTTGCCACCGCTACAGAGCAATGGGAATAGACGGGCAAAGTGCCAGAAAGGGCGAATCTAATTATAGATTTGCCCTTTCTGGGGTGTCTGGGGGCAGATGTTAGTAGCCAGGGGGGGCACAAAAAATGTACCCTCCCTAGGCTGTTATTATCTGCCCCCACTCGCTTGCTTTGTCTGTCTGGTGGAGAAAATACAGCGGGAGCCCACGCATTTTTTTCAATGAAATTACACCTTTAATTAACCCCTACATGTCTGAAATTTTGCACAAATACACTCATGTAATTGTAAGTTCTAAACAAATATCAAAATACAGGAAATGACATGGTTAACTGTGTGGAAACAATGTATCATTTCATGTCGGCTTCTGTGATTTCACAAAACCCGGCAATTGAATTAGCGGCTATAACAGTATGTAGAAGTCTAGGAACTATAAATATATGTATATATACATGTCACAATGACATGTAATATATATATATATGTGTTCTATGTGTATATATCTATTCTTTTTTTTGTGATTGAAATACTATTCTTTTAGACCCATTATATGTCAGTTTTGCAAGCCTGCGAGAAAATCTCGCAAGTCGGATGAAAATCGGATGTTACAAGGTACACACACATGCGATTAAATCGCATCTTTGAAGGAAAATCGGATGCCAGAAGGATGTGTGATGTTTGCATTTTGATCCGACAATCGACCGTCTAAAACGGACCGATTTTTTGTGGTTGTGTGTGACTCCAGCCTTATATTAAAAACCTTTCCACTTGTCAAGTGACGTAAATGTGAACAAGGCAGAGGGACTGAACCCACCAGTTGAAGCATAGGCCAGACAGGATGGATTTTTCAGCTCAAAAGCAGGGCGGTCACACCCTTATATGCACAAGATGCACTAAGAACTAAATGAAAAACTGGGTCTGAACTGAAAAAGTAAGTTGATGTGTATGCAAAATGTAAATGCATATCAAACACATGACCATTAAACAGAGAAAACAAAAAACAAGAAACAAATATCCTAAAATAAAACAAAATAAAAAATATATTGCAAAACATGCATGAAGTTGTAATAATAATAATAATAATGTAATAATAATAATAAGGGTATTTGGTAAACATAATTTTGATCAAAAGAATGTACAAGCCATCCCGCCACTTTTTCAGTTCAGACCCAGTTTTTCATTTAGTTCTTAGTGCATCTTGTGCATATAAGGGTGTGACCGCCCTGCTTTTGAGCTGAAAAATCCATCCTGTCTGGCCTATGCTTCAACTGGTGGGTTCAGTCCCTCTGCCTTGTTCACATTTACGTCACTTGACAAGTGGAAAGGTTTTTAATATTAGAGTAGGACTGTCCCACAAAGGGTTGCCTTGACGTGGCGGGATGGCTTGTACATTCTTTTGATCAAAATTATGTTTACCAAATACCCTTATTATTATTATTACAACTTCATGCATGTTTTGCAATATATTTTTTATTTTGTTTTATTTTAGGATATTTGTTTCTTGTTTTTTGTTTTCTCCCTTTATGAGGTAGTAACTCTGGAACGCTTCCATGGATCCCGGTGATTCTGACATTGTTTTCTCATGACATATTGTACTTCATGTTAGTGGTAAAATTTCTTTAATATAACTTGTGTTTAATTCTAAAAACAGAAATTTGGCGAAAATTTAGAAAATTTCGCAATTTTTCAACTTTGAATTTTCATGCCCTTATATCACAGAGATATGGCACACAAAATACTTAATAAGTAACATTTCCCACATGTCTACTTTACATAAGCACAATTTTGGAATCAAAATTTTTTTTTGTTATGAAATTATAAGGGTTAAAATTGCTGTTTGACTCTTTCAACGCAGAATAGTCTGGAATTGAGATCAGACACCATGTCACGTTTGGAAAGCGCCTGATGTGCCTAAACAGTGGAAACCCCCAATTCTAACTCCAGTCCTAACCCCAACACACCCCTAAACCTAATCCCAACCCTAACCCTAGCCCTGACCCTAGCCCTAACCCTAATCCTAATCCTAACCCTAGCCCTAACCCCAACCCTAACCCTAATGGGAAAATGGCAATAAATAAATTTTTTTAATTTTATTATTTTTCCCTAACTAAGGGGGTGATAAAGGGGGGTTTCATTTACTATTTATTTCGGGTTTTTATGTTTGGCACCTGTCACATGCTAAAAGACGTTTTTTATTGCAAAAAATTGTTTTTGCATCACCACATTTTGAGAGCTATAATTTTTTCATATTTTGGCCCACAGAGTCATGTGAGGTCCTATTTTTTGGGGGACGAGTTGACGTTTTTATTGGTAACATTTTCAGGCAAATGACATATTTTAATTCCATTTTATTACAATTTTTGGGAGGCAGAATGAACAAAAACCAGCAATTCATGAATTTATTCTGGGGGGACCTTTATACCGTTCCACTTGTGGTAAAATTGATAAAGCAGTTTTATTCTTCGTGCTAGTACGATTACAGCGATACCTCATTTATATTTTTTTTATGTTTTGGTGCTTTTATACATTAACCCCTTCACCCCCAAGGGTGGTTTGCACGTTAATGACCGGGCCAATTTTTACAATTCTGACCACTGTCTCTTTATGAGGTTATAACTCTGGAACGCTCAACGGATCTTCGCGATTCTGAGATTGTTTTCTCGTGACATATTGTACTTCACGTTAGAAGTAAAATTTCTTCGATATAACTTGCGTTTATTTTGAAAAAACGCAAATATGGCGAAATTTTAAAATTTTGCATTTTTCAAACTTTGAATTTTTATTCCCTTAAAACAGAGAAATATATCACACAAAATAGTTAAGAAATAACATTTCCCACATGTCTACTTTACATCAGCACAATTTTGGAACCAAAATTTTTTTTGTTAGGAAGTTATAAGGGTTAAAAGTTGACCAGCGATTTCTCATTTTTACAACAAAATTTACAAAGCCATTTTTTTTAGGGACCACCTCTCATTTGAAGTCACTTTGAGGGGTCTATATGGCAGAAAATACGCAAAAGTGACACCATTCTAAAAACTGCACCCCTCAAGGTACTCAAAACCACATTCAAGAAGATTATTAACCCTTCAGGTGCTTCACAGGAACTAAAGCAACGTGGAAGGAAAAATGAATATTTAACTTTTTAGCCACAAAAATGATCTTTTACAAACTTTTTTTTATTTTGACAAGGGTAAAAGGAGAAAATGGACAGATAAGGTTGTTATGCAATTTCTCCTGAGTACGCCAATACCCAATATGTGGTGGAAAACCACTGTTTGGGCACACGGCAGAGCTCGTAAGGGAAGGAGCGCCGTTTGACTTTTTCAAACTAAAATTGGCTGGAATTGAGATTGGACGCCATGTCGTGTTTGGAGAGCCCCTGATGCGCCTAAACAGTGGAAACCCCCACAAGTGACACCATTTTGGAAACTAGACCCCCTAAGGTACTTATCTAGATCTGTTGTGAGCACTTTGAACCCCCAAGTGTTTCACAAAAGCTTATAATGCCTGGGTGTGAAAAAAAAAAAAAAAATTTTCCACAAAAATGATTTTTTAGTCCCAAATTTTTGAATTTTCCCAAGGAAATTGGACCCCAAAAGTTGTTGTCCAATTTGTCCTGAGTACGCTGATACCCCATATGTGGGGGGGGGAACTGTTTGGGTGCACGGCAGGGCTTGGAAAGGAAGTAGTAACGTTTTGGAATGCAGACGTTGATGGGGGTCATGTTCCGTTTGCAGTGCCCCAGATGAGCCTAAACAGTGGAAACCCCCCACAAGTGACCCCATTTTGGAAACTATACCCCCTAAGGAACTTATCTAGATCTTTGGTGAGCACTTTGAACCACCAAGTGCTTCACACAAGTTTATAATGCCCGGGCATGAAAATAAAAAATCCTATTTTTTTTCCCACAAAAATTATCTTTTAGTCACTAATTTTTTATTTTCTCAAGGGTAACAGGAGAAATTGGACCACATAAGTTGTTGTCCAATTTGTCCTGAGTACGCTGATACCCCATATGTGGGTGGGAACCACTGTTTGGGTGCACGGCAGAGCTCGGAATGGAAGGAGCACCATTTGACTTTTTCCAACCAAAATTGGCTGGAATTGAGATTGGATGCCATGTTGCATTTGGAGAGCCCCTGATGTGCCTAAACAGTGGAAACCCCCCACAAATTACCCCATTTTGGAAACTAGACCCCTTAAGGAACTTTTCTAGATCTTTGGTGAGCAATTTGAACCCCAAGTGCTTCACACAAGTTTATAACGTAGAGCCGTAAAATTTAAAAATCATATTTTTTCCACAAAAATGATCTTTTCACCCCAATTTTTATTTTTCCAAGGGTAACAAGACTCCAAAAGTTATTGTGCAATTTGTCCTGAGTGCGCTGATACCCCATATGTGGGGGTAAACCACTGTTTGGGTGCATGGCAGAGTTTGGAAGGGAAGGAGCGCCGTCTGACTTTTTCAACGCAGAATTGGCTGGACGCCATGTCGTGTTTGGAGAGCTCCTGATCTGCCTAAACAGTGGAAACCCCCATAAATGACGCCATTTTGGAAACTAGACCCCTCAAGGAACTTATCTAGATGTGTGGTGAGAACTTTTAACCCCCAGGTGTTTCACTAAAGTTTATAACGTACAGCCGTAAAATAAAAAATCTTTTTTTTTTTTTACAAAAATGATTTTTTCGTCCCCAATATTTTATTTTCACAAGGGTAACAGAAGAAATTGGAACCCAAAAGTTGTTGTCCAATTTGTCCTGAGTACGCTGATACCCAATATGTGGGAGAAAACTACTGTATGGGCGCACGTCAGGGCTCGGAAGGGAAGTAGTGACGTTTTGGATTGCAGACTTTGATGGAATGGTCTGGGGGCGTCATGTCACATTTGGAGAGCCCCTGATGCACCTATACAGTGGAAACCCCCCACAAGTGACCCCATTTTGGCAAATAGACCCCACAAGGAACTTATCTAGATGTGTGGTGAGCACTTTGAACCCCGAAGTGCTTCACAGAAGTTTATAACGTACAGCCGTAAAATAAAAAATCTTTTTTTTTTTTACAAAAATGATTTTTTCGCCCCCAATATTTTATTTTCACAAGGGTAACAGAAGAAATTGGAACCCAAAAGTTGTTGTCCAATTTGTCCTGAGTACGCTGATACCCAATATGTGGGAGAAAACTACTGTATGGGCGCACGTCAGGGCTCGGAAGGGAAGTAGTGACGTTTTGGATTGCAGACTTTGATGGAATGGTCTGGGGGCGTCATGTCACATTTGGAGAGCCCTGATGCACCTATACAGTGGAAACCCCCCACAAGTGACCCCATTTTGGCAAATAGACCCCACAAGGAACTTATCTAGATGTGTGGTGAGCACTTTGAACCCCGAAGTGCTTCACAGAAGTTTATAACGTACAGCCGTAAAAATAAAAAATCTTTTTTTTTTTTACAAAAATGATTTTTTTTGCCCCCAATATTTTATTTTCACAAGGGTAACAGGAGAAATTGGACCCAAAAGTTGTTGTCCAATTTGTCCTGAGTACGCTGATACCCAATATGTGGGAGAAAACTACTGTATGGGCGCACGTCAGGGCTCGGAAGGGAAGTAGTGACGTTTTGGATTGCAGACTTTGATGGAATGGTCTGGGGGCGTCATGTCGCATTTGGAGAGCCCCTGATGCGCCTAAACAGTGGAAACCCCCACAAGTGACCCCATTTTGGAAAATAGACCCCACAAGGAACTTGTCTAGATGTGTGGTGTGAGCACTTTGAACCCCGAAGTGCTTCACAGAAGTTTATAACGCACAGCCGTAAAAATAAAAAATGCTTTTTTTTTTGCAAAAATGATTTTTTTGCCCCAATATTTATTTTTACAAGGGTAACAGGAGAAATTGGACCCCAAAAGTTGTTGTCCAATTTGTCCTGAGTACGCTGATATCCAATATGTGGGAGAAAACTACTGTATGGGTACACGTTGGGGCTCGGAAGGGAAGTAGTGACGTTTTGGATTGCAGACTTTGATGGAATGGTCTGGGGGCGTCATGTCGCATTTGGAGAGCCCCTGATGCGCCTAAACAGTGGAAATCCCCAACAAGTGACCCCATTTTGGAAAATAGACCCCACAAGGAACTTATCTAGATGTGTGGTGAGCGCTATGAAGCCCCAAGTGCTTCACAGAAGTTTATAATGTACAGCCGTAAAAACAAAAAATATTTTTTTTTGTACAAAAATGATATTTTCGCCCCCAGTTTTTTATTTTCCCAAGGGTAGCAGAAGAAATAGGACAAATTGCACAATAACTCTTGGGGTCCAGAGTACGCTGATACCCCATATGTGGGGATAAACTACTGTTTGGACGCATGGCAGAGCTGAGAAGTGAAGGAGCACCGTTTGACTTTTTCAACGCAGAATTGGCTGGAATTGAGATCAGACGCCATGTCACATTTGGAGAGCCCTGATGTGCCTAAACAGCGGAAACCCCCCAATTCTAACTCCAACCCTAACCCCAACACACCCCTAACCCTAGTCCCAACCCTAACCACAAACCTAACCCTAACACACCCCTAATCCCAACCCTAACCCTAATCCTAACTTTAGCGCCAACCCTAACCCTAACTTTAGCCGCAACCCTAACCCTAACCCTAATGGGAAAATGGAAATAAATACTTTTTTTTTAATTTTATTATTTTTCCCTTACTAAGGGGGTGATAAAGGGGGGTTTGATTTACTATTTATAGCGGGTTTTTATGATTGGCAGCTGTCACGCTAAAAGACGCTTTTTATTGCAAAAATAGTTTTTGCATCATCACATTTTGAGAGCTATAATTTTTGCATATTTTGGCCCACAGAGTCATATGAGGTCTTATTTTTTGCGGGACGAGTTGACGGTTTTATTGGTACCATTTTTGAGCACGTGACGTTTTTTGATCGCTTTTTATTTCGATTTTTGGGAGGTTAGAATGAACAAAAATCAGCAATTCATGAATTTCTTTTGGGGGAGGCTATTATACCGTTCCGCGTGTGGTAAAATTGATAAAGCAGTTTTATTCCTCGGGTCAGTACGATTATGGCGATACCTCATTTATATCATTTTTTCATGTTTTGGCGCTTTTATAGAATAAAAACACTTTTATATAAAAAATAATTATTTTTGCATCGCTTTATTCTGCGAGCTATAACTTTTTTATTTTTTCGCTGATGATGCTTTATGACAGCTCGTTTTTTGCGGGACAAGATGACGTTTTCAGCGGTACCATGTTTTTTTATATCGGTCTTTTTGATCGCGTGTTATTCCACTTTTTGTTCGGCGGTATGATGATAAAGCATTGATTTTTTGCTTCGTTTTTTTCTTTTTTTTTTAAGGGGTTCACTAAAGGGGTTAACTAGTGGGACAATTTTATAGGGGGGGTCGTTACGGACGCGGCGATACCAAATATGTGTACTTTTATTGCTTTGTTTTTTTTATTTACAGGAAGAAGTGAATTTATTGGGGAATATATATTTTTTTTTTTATTTATTTTGGATTTTTTTTTATAACACGTTTATTTTTATTTTTTTAACTTTTTTACTTTGTCCCAGGGTGGGACATCACAGTATTTTATCAGATCACTGGTGTGACAGTGTGCACAGCACTCTGTCACACCAGCGATCGCACAGGCATAGATGCAGGCTTCTCAGTGCCTGCTCTCGGCAGGCACTGAGGTAGCCGCCTCCCTCCAGAACCCCGGCGCCATCTTGGATCCGGGTCCTGGGAGGGAGGAAGCCCTCAGAACAGCGCGATCACATCGCGCTGCTCTGAGGGTCTCAGGGGGGCGCGCAGGGAGCCCCCACCCTGCGCGATCCTCCCCTGTGCCCCCAGTACACCGCGATCATGTTTGATCGCGGTGTGCAAGGGGTTAATGTGCCGGGAGCGGTCCGTGACCGCTCCTGACACACAGTCATGGGTGTCAGCTGTGATAATCAGCTGACACCCGGCGGCAATTAGCTGCGCTCCCCTCAGGAGCGCAGCTGATCGCCTAGGACGTACTACCCCGTCCCCGGTCATACGGGCCCAGGTACCATGGACGGGATAGTACGTCCGATGGCAGTAAGGGGTTAAAAACAATTTTATATAAAAAAATATTATTTTTGCATCACTTTATTCTGCAAGCAATAACTTTTTTATTTTTTCAATTATGACACTGTTTTGTGGCATGTTTTTTGTGGGACAAGATGACGTTTTCAGCGGTACCATATTTATTTATATCCGTCTTTTTGATCGCGTCTTATTCTACTTTTTGCTTGGCGGTATGATGATAAAGCATTGTTTTTTTGCCTTGTTGTTTTTTTTTTTAAGGGGTTCACTAAAGGGGTTAACTAGTGGGACAGTTTTATAGGGCAGGTCGTTACGGACGCGGCGATACTAAATATGTGTATTTTTATTGTTTTTTTATTTATATAAAGAAATGAATTTATTGGGGAATATTTTTTTTCTTTTATTCAGGATTTTTTATTTATTATTTTTACACATGTTAATTTTTTATTTTTTTACATTTTTACATTGTCCCAGGGTGGGACATCACTATATAGTGTCAGATCGCTGATCTGACAGTTTGCAGAGCACTGTATCAGATCTGCGATCTGACAGGCAGTGCTGGAGGCTTGCCGGCAACAGGCACTGAGAAGCCACCTCCTGCAGTACCTGGAAGGAACCCGCGGCCATCTTGGATCCAGGGGCCTGCAGGGAGGAGGCCCTCGGAACAGCGCGATCACATCGCATTTTTCTGAGGGTCTCGGGGAAGCACGCAGGGAGCCCCTCCCTGCCCAATGCTTCCCTATGCCGCCGGAACACTGCGATCACAGCATCTGACTATCTACCTCCTGATGATCTGGTTAGGAAAATGCGTTGAGGTTCTTCCTATCAACCACCAACTTTGAGTACCCCCTTTTTTTACTGTTATCAATATGTCTTTTAATCTCTTCATTGAATGGGTTGTATATGGACCATGCTATAAATTATGCCTTCCATGGACATTTGTTTGCTACCCTTGTTGATTATCATTAGGTTTATCAGGGACTTTTGAGGGTGAGTTGTCATGGAGCGGTGGCGCCATTCCGCTGACCAGTAGGGTGCCAACCTCTGCTGATAGGAAGGTTTACAGCTACAGGGAACAGTATAGTCAGGTACTCAACTGTTTTGCATGTGTCCCTTTATTGTCTTTGTCATTAGCACTGTTTTGCACATTTTTCTGTTGTTGCCTTCTTAACTACCGTATATATTCATGTATAAGCCGACCCGTGTATAAGCCGACCCCCCTAATTTTGCCACAAAAAACTGGGAAAACTTATTGACTCGCGTATAAGCCTAGGGTGAAAAATGATTATGCCCCATATGATGCTCCACAGATTATGCCCCCATATGCTCCACAGATTATGCCCAATATGCTCCACAGATTATGCCCCCATATGCTCCAGATTATGCCCCCATATATTCCACAGATTATGCCCCCGTATGATCCACAGATTATGCCCCTATATGCTCCAGATTATGCCCCATATGTTCCACAGATTATGCCCCCATATGCTCCATATTATGCCCCATATGTTCCACAGATTATGCCCCCATATGCTCTATATTATGCCCCCATATGCTCCAGATTATGCCCCATATGTTCCACAGCTTATGCCCCCATATGCTCCATATTATGCCCCCATATGCTCCAGATTATGCCCCATATGTTCCACAGCTTTTGCCCCCATATGCTCCATATTATGCCCCATAGTATTAGGCCTCATATGCTGCTGCTGCTGCAAAAAAAATGACATACTCACCTCTCGTCGCTGGGGGCCAGGTGCCGGTGTCCTGAGCAGGCGGGGGGTGTCACCGCTTGCTCAGGACCCCGGCACCTGAGATATTTACCTCTCCCTCGGTCCACCGCAGCGCACTGCTCCCTCGGTCTGACTCCTCTGTGTGTGATGATCTGGCAGGGGGCGGGGCGCGCACTAACAACGTCATCGTGCCCTCTGCCTGATCATTCACACACAGAGGAGTCGGACCGAGGGAGCAGTGCGCTGCGGTGGACCGAGGGAGAGGTAAATATCACTATACTCACCCCTCCACCGCGCGTCTCTGCAGCCTCTCCTCTTCTCCCGGCGCTCTCCGCAGCACTTCAGTCCTGCAGAGGTCACGTGCTACCGCTCATTAAAGTCATGAAATGTGTATATTCATGACTTTAATGAGCGGTGCCATGTGACAGCTGCAGGAAGGAGCCGGAGATCGTGGGAGAAGCAGGGGGGCTGCAGAGACCGCGCCGGCGGAGGGGTGAGTATGATCCGACACCCCCGCTCCCACTCCCCCGCCGACCCCCGTATATGACCCGCGTATAAGCCGAGAGGGGGAGTTTCAGCCCTAAAAAATGGGCTGAAAATCTCGGCTTATACATGGGTATATACGGTACTTTATCTGCAATTTCTATACATTCCTTTCCTGGTTATTTGGGTGACCGCATGCTGCAACAATCCAGGGCCTTATAGAAGTTGTTAGGGTTCAGCCATCGTGGAGCGGGGGCGCCAATCTCGATTATGTTTAGGGTGCCAACCTCCGCTGTCAGGCAGTCTGAAATCAGGACTCCTTTTTTTGGGGTTATTGTAGGTGACACGGTTGTTTGTTTTTCTGTGTGGTATATTTTTGTCTATAATCAAGGCTTTAAATAAAGGTTTAGTTTTTATAGTTTTTATATCATAATAGTATATTGCAAGGCTCCTTGTTAATATATTTGATTTTTTGACCTTACTGCTCTATACAAAATAATACAGTTGAAGATCGAAGGGCTAATAAAGGTTTGCTAACCAGATTGCTGTCCCTATATTAATTCCTTTTCTCAGCACTCCACAGCCACAACATTTTTCCTTCTCTATTCTATATCTCTCCCTCTGTCCCAGGTGTCCACCCATCTCTACTTATTTTAAATAAAAGGGGGAGATACCACTGTGAGACATGTAAATCAGAAGAGCAGACTGTCAGAGAATTACATGTCTCACACTGGCAATGCTTTGATTTAAAATAATCCGGAGGCAGATTCTCAGGGAGAGCTATGTCCGGCCCATAGATCTTAACAGGTCAATTAGATATTAAGAAAATTGTGGCTTTCTCTGGAAAAAGACATGAAATCGCAGATCGGAGGTCAGGTTTCAGCCCTCGCACCTTGGCATCGAGCACCGTGTATATCTGGGCCTCCATGGAGGCTTTAGTTTTGGGATATGACAGCACTGTAGGATAATGGCTTCCAGGTCGCTTTATATTTGATCCTACTCAATGTCTTCCAGGAGCATAACAATATTGTATCTTACAGTTATTAGGTTTTTTAGAAGGATGTAGATCTGGGGATTCTTCTGACGGAATATAGGCTGAACTGGATGGACAAATATCTTTTTTCGCCTTGCTAACTATGTTACTATGTTATAGCTTAAGGAAAGTGAAATAAAAGAAAGCTGCAATGGTACTTTGTGCTCTCTGCCTGTTGTATGTATGTAT